>VBSM01002217.1:38430715-38453114 GCA_008086735.1 Cheirogaleus medius
CCATTTCTTAATGGGGTTGTTTGATTTTTTTCTTGTTAATCCTTTTAAGTTCTATATAGATTTTTGCTATTAGACCTTTATCAGAAATGTAGAGAGCAAATATTTTTTCCCACTCTGTGGGTTGTCTATTTGCTCTGATGATAGTTTCCTTTGCTGTGCAGAAACTTTTTAATTGATGAGATCCCATTTGTTTATTTTGCTGCTGCGGCAATTGCCTTGGGGGTCTTCCTCAAAAATTATTTGCCTAGACCAATGTCTGATAGGGTTTTACCAACATCTTCTTCTAGGATTCTTAAGGTTTCATGCCTTAGGTTTAAATCTGTTAGCCATCTTGAGTGAATTTTTGTGAGAGGTGAGAGGTAGGGATCCTGGTTCAATCTTCCGCATGTAGCTAACCAGTTTTCCTAGCACCATTTATTGAAGAGAGATTCTCATCCCCATTGTATATTTTTGTCTGGTTTATCAAAGATTAGGTTACCGTATACTGATGGTTTCATCTCTGGTATCTCAGATCTATTCCAGATATAGATGCTTCTGTACTTGTGCCAGTCCCAGGCTGATTTAACTATTATTGCTTTGTAATACAGCTTGAGGTCCAGAAGACTGATGCCTCCCAGTTTGGTCTTTTTACTTAAAATTGCTTTGGCTATACGAGGTTTTTTCTGGTTCCATACCAAGTGAAGAATTATTTTTTCTAGTTCTGTGAAGAATGCTGGTGATATTTTGATGGGAATTGTATTAATTCTGTAGATCACTTTTGGTAATATGGACATTTTAACAATATTGATTCTACCAATCCATGAACAAGGTAGATTTTTCCATCTGTTTAAGTCATCTGCAATTTCTCTTTTTAGTGTTTCATAGTTCTCCTTGTATAATTCTTTCATGTCTTGCATTCCACTTTTTTGATGTTGGTGTTAATTGCTATAAACTTCCTGCTAAATTTTTATATAATTGATCTCATGGAGACAGATAGCAGTGTGATGTTGCATTTTTGCCTTTGTTTCAAGAAATTTTATTTTCTTCTTAATTTGTTTGTTGTCCTATTTGTAGTTCTGAAACATGTTTCTTTATTTCTATGTATTTGTTCAGTTTCCAAACCTCCCCTGTCATTTAGTCCTAGATTTTTTCCATTGTGTTCTAGAAGATATTTGATACACTTTTTTTTTTAATATCTTGAGACTTATTTTGTGGATTAACATATGGTCTATACTGGAGAATGTGCCATGTGTTCATGAGAAGATGTATATTTCATAGCTGTTGGATGAAATGTTCTGTAAATTTCTGTTAAGTCCACTTGGCCTACAGTTCAGTTTAACTGCAATGCTTCTTTGTTGACTTTTTGTTTGAATGAACTGTCCAGTATTGAGAGTGGAATGTTTAAATAGACAACTATTACTGTTTTGGTGTCTACCTATCCCTTTATTTTTACTGATATTTGTTTTACTTATCTGGGTGCTCTCATGTTTAGTGCATGTATGTTTATAATTGTTATATTCTCATTCTGAATTGATCCATTTATCATATATAATGACCTCCTCTATCTCTTTTTATGTATATGTGCTTTTTGTTTTTCTTAAAGCACATTTTATCTGATATAAATTAGCTTATAATCTTTATAACTTACTCCTGCTCATTTAATATCTTTTTTCATCCCTTCACTTTGTCTCTGTGTGCCCTTACAAGTGAAGTGAGTTTCTTGGGTTTTGTTTTTTATCCATTCAATCAGTCTATATGTTTTTTTGTATCATATTATGGGGGTACAAATGTTGTTAAGGTTAGATATATTGCCCTTGCCAACCCTACGCCCTCGAGTCAGAGCTTCAAGCGTGTCCACCCTCCAGGTGGTGTGCATTGCACTCATTATGTAAGTATATGCCCATCCCCTCCCCCCCCACCTGCCCAATACTCGATAAATGTTTTTGGTATTTTTTGACATTTTGGTTATATTTTATATCTTTCCCTCTCCCTAGGAAAGGTTAGAAGTATGCCCCTCCCCTCCACAATGCTCACCACATCTCTAACATGTGGGTCTACCCCCCCTACCCCCGAATCCCTGGTGAACACTACCACCATTTGAGCACCATAGTTTTAATCAATCAGTACGAATTAGATGGCGAGTACATGTGGAGCCCATTTTCCTGATCTTGTGTCACCTCACTTTGGATAATGGGCTCAGTCTATATGTTTTTATTGGACATTTAAACCATTTATATTTGAGGTTGTTATTGATAGATGAGGACTTAGTCTTATCATTCTTGTTTTTCTAATTGCTTTGTATATCCTTTGTTTCTTTCTTCCTCTTTAATTATCTTTGTGGTTTGGTGGGTTTTGGTAGTGATAACATTTGATTCCTTTGTCTTTCTCATTTGTGTATCTGCTCTACCAGTGAATTTAATAATTTCATATATTTTCATGATGGTTGCTATTGTCAGCATTTCTTGTAGGACCAGTATTAAATTCCTTATTTTTTAGCCTACCTGAGAGGCTTATTTCTCCTTCATTTCTGAAGGATAGATTTGCTAGCATAATATTCTTGCCTGGGAAGTTTATTTTCAGTATTTTGAATATATCATGCCATTTTGTACTGGTCTGTAAGATATCTGTTGAGAAATCTGCTATTATTTTGATGCATATTTCTTTATATGTGACTTATGTTTTTCTCTTGTTTGTAGAATTCTGACTTTGTCTTTGACTTTTGAAAATTTGACTATAATATGCCTTGGGGAGGACATTTTTGAGTTGAGTGTGAGGATCACTAAGCTTCCTGTATTAGATGTCCATATCTCTCCTAAGACTTGGGATGTTTTCAGCTATTATTTCATTAAATAGGTTTTCTATTACTTTTCTTATCTCTTTTTTTTCTGGAATTCCCAACTTATGAATATTTATTTCCTTAATTGTGTTCCATATATGCCACTGACTTTCTTCAATCTTTTTTATTACTTTTTTTATTTTTTGTTTTTTTGTCTGACTGGGTTATCTAAAAAAGAACTATCTTCAAGTTCAGGGTTGGTGTTTTGTTTTGTTTTTATTCCCTTTTTGTCTTTTCAGGCATTTCATACATGTACTTCTCTTTGGGTTCTGTTACTTAGGCATTACTATGTTCCTTTGGTGGTGTCATGTTTCCTTGTTTTTCATGTTTGTTTTTTTTTTTTTTGACACAGAATCTTACTCTGTTGCCTGGGCTAGAGTGCCATGACATCAGCCTAGCTCACAGCAACCTCAAACTCCGGGGCTCAAGCGATCCTACTGCCTCAGCCTCCCAAGTAGCCCGGCTAAATTTTTCTATATATTTTTAATTGACTAATTAATTTCTTTCTGTTTTTAGTAGAGACGGAGTCTCCCTTCTTGCTCAGACTGGTTTCAAACTCCTGACCTCAAGGGATCCATCCGCTCGCCTCAGCCTCCCGGAGTGCTAGGATTACAGGTGTGAGCCACTGTGCCCTGGCCACATTTCTTGAGTCCCTATATCAATATCTGTTCCTCTGGGGAGTCCTTCCTGGCTTTGAGTCAATCTCAGTCAGGTGCTTGGTTTTCTTCTTCATGCTGCCATTTTGAGTTTCTGTGCCTCAGAAGCTCTTTCTTTTTTGTGAATTACAGTGGTCTCCTTTAAGCACTCTATTTGGCAGGTATTTATCTATTAATATTTGTGGTTTTGGTTCTTCTTTGTGCAGGAGGCAAGTACTGGGCACCTTTCAGCCACCTTGATCTAGAAAGCATCTTGATTTCTTTGGAATTTCAGGTTGTTGTCTCTGTGTTGCACACAACTACCTTGATTCCCATCTCCATAAACCTTGCTTTTTCAAATAATTCCTTCAGTATTTGGATAGATTCTATTTTCCATCTAATGTGCCATTTTTTGCATATTGTTGTACAGACTTAATATTTATCATTTATAACTGAAACAGTGCTACTTCTCTGATTATTTTCTTTATAAACCTCTTTTTTTTCCCACTAACATCTTAAAAGATAGGTAATCTAGGATTTCATTCTCTTTTATCTTAATATTAACCACTAGTACATATCTAACCATCCTTACCACCTGTGTTTGATGCAGAACCCTGGAAGTAATGTCAGACTCTTTTTAAGTCAATACATTACTCAAATCTAACCAATTATTAAATCTTGTTTATTCTACCTCCCGAATAACTACTTTTCATCCCTAATGCAAATACTTTAGTTTATGTATTTACCATATCTCACTTGACCATTTATAGTGTCCTCAATGATCTCTCTGCTACTGAGAAGTTCTCTTATTCTCATCCATATCATATTACTACATTTCTAGAATAAAAATCTTGATATATCAGTACAATGTTAGCATTTTTCATTAGTTCACATCACCTTCAGACTAGAGTTAAAACTCCTTGATATTGAGTTTAAGCTCCTCTACGGGAACCCTGACTGCAATTTCAATAATATAACTTACCACATGCTCCCATCATAGGGGTTCCAGAAGAATTAAACTCCTCGTTGTTCTGCATCATAAAATATCATGATTTTCTACTTTGGCTAATAAGTGTCTAGAACCCTATTAGGTCCCTCTTATAAATGGCAAACTTTTTTCCATCATTAATAATCTTCCTTAGACATCACCAATTCTTTGTGTAATTTCCTGATTCTCTAACAAATTTGTTTACATCCTTCTTTTTCTAGACATTCAACTTACTTTCACTATGGTATGAGTCTTACTATAATTATTTGTTTACTTAGTTTTCTTTATACTGTTATATAAGCCATTTCTAGGTAAGAAATGTATGTCACTTTTTATGAACATATGATACAATTGACTGGCAAAAAGATGGTGTTCTGTAAATGCTAAACTGAACTAAAAGAGAATGTGTGGCCATTTACCTCCTAATATTTAAAGTATTTGGCTATTCACTACTCAATACTATTTGTGGGTATAAGAAGAATCAAAATGACATGGTTTGCGTTCTGGTTATATGCTATAAGGTCAAATTTTTTAAATGCTTTGGTCTCTATCTCCTCATTTGCTACCTATGAATATTGATACTTTTTAATTTTACAGTATCTCTCTATTGATTACATCCTCACAAAATATATTACAATATCTACACAGTAAGTATTCAATAGATCCTAGCTATTTCTATCCTATCTTGTCTTGTGCCCATGCAATCAGCCACTAATTTTTCTTTGTTATACTAAAATTTCCTTAATACAAAAGTGATTGTTTAAAATTTAATAAAAAGTAAACTAATAACTTTTTAAAGTTAAACACTAAAAAATGTTCTATATTGAGCAAAGAATCATATAACTCAGCATTTCTAAGATCTTTGAAAACCACAACATCAGCCTCATGGGCCAATCAGCCTATTCTATATGGGCAGGCATTTGTTTTGGGAAAAAACACACAATGGGATAATTACCTATTCACTTTAACAGCCTTGGCTGTCGCCACCAGTGAATCAATGTAAGTTAATGTAGCAGATAGAATTATTTTTCCTTTTAGTTAGCTTTCTTCTAAAATAGTGAAAGATAATGAGTAAAAGAAGATGAAAGCACAAACACATGCACACATATATATATAAAGAAAAATACTTTCTTTTCTCACACTAAATGTGCAGTAAATGAGGCAAAACACAAAATACATTTTTGCACAGTATTTCTCCTAGACATAAAATTTAGAAATAAATTCAAGATATGACTAACACTATGAATTTAGCTAGATTTTAATGCTAGAATAAGAAACCTATAGTCTGGGAAAAATTCCAACCTTAGTAAACATAACTGTAAGTAGCTTTCTTGTCTCTTAGTTTTTAAATTCCATACTAGCTCAGAAGCATGCTACTTTCTATATTCAGCCAGAGTCATGGTGTCAAACTCCCTGAATCAAAGACATTAGAGATTTTCAAAAAGTCACAGACAATGGATCACAAGAGATCAAGATAGTTAAAAGATTATTTTACATCTCAATCTATCCTTAACAGTACTATTAAAGCACTAAAGCACATACTTATTCTCATAATGTTCAACATGATATAAAATGTAGTATTAACTTGTAAAATCATTTTGGCATGATGATACTGTGGATTAAGGTATTATCTCTCAGTCTTGGTGATATCAATGAATGAAAGGAATGATAGCTAGACTCACTCTCTGAACAATATGTTAAAAAATTTTTTAAAAAGTAAAATAATATGCAATTAGATGACATTTAAATTTATCTGTACTAATATATGATTTATTGATTGCCATGATAAATTATTCAAGTCATTCATTGATAATAGAATTGCTTTGTCACACATCTATGGAAACACAGGAAAACAAATGACAGAAAATATGTCAGTTGTCATAAGTTGCTTTGTGAAATACAAAGCATGCATGCAAAAAGAGATAAATGTCAGTAGAATCATAAATAAAAAATAACATAGTATTGACAGGCATGAGGCTTTTATCACTATTGACAATGTATCTGAATTGTAATCAATAATGTCATTTAATTTCAGAATTCCCTCAGATTTGTACATTCAAAATACAAATAACGAAATCTTAAAAACAAACTTAGTATTCACATCTTACCACAAAAATTAAGGTAAACTATATAGAAACTCTAAAACATTAGAAAGAACATAGAAATCTATAATGTACTCTGTATATAATAATTAACTGGCATTTGGAAATTTTTTTCCTCTAGAAAAAATATACTATGTGAATATTAGAATATTCCACATGAATATAGGGAAATCATATAAGGTACACCTACATGCCCATTACCTTGGGTAAATAATTGTTCCCATTTCTCCTTATTTATATTTTCTAATTTTGCTAAAATATTTAAGTAAATTATTGAATTGTGAATTTTATTTATGGAGTATTTTATTATGCTTTTCTAAATAAGTGTGAACATTTTAGTACTTAAAAATAATACCATACTACATCTAACATAATTAACAATTATAACATTAAAGCAATAATTCATTAATATAATCAAACATATTATACATTTGGTATTCAAGTTCCAAAATTGGTACACTAATGTTCACCTAACTTTGTATTTTCTGTAAAGTGGAATTTTGATGTAAAGCCTATATTTGACTCAAGTGAACCATTGTTGGCAAGCAGACTTTAAAGGTGGAAGGTACACAATGTTTTGTGGTATCATTCATAGGGATGATAAAGTTAATCACCAAGTGAGGTTGGAGATAACTTTATTCATCCTTTGTAAAGTTACATTTCCCATCCAAAACTGGAAGTACTGGGTGGTGCAATATTTTCTGTATCCTGAGAAAAATATGTTTCCCTCAACTTTTCATTCTTAGCTATAAAAATGGTGATTTTTCTAAAGCTATCTTTCCTTCACTTTTATTAGACAGCACTCTTCTGTAAAGAAGACCTTTCCCACATCAAATAAAACCATTTGGTTATTGCATAATGAAAAATTAATTTTTCATTTATTTCTTTTAATTAACACTATTTTGTGTAAAAATGTGGAACCATATTCAACTTAAATGGAGTCAATTTAAATAAAGATTTAAGTTTTATGTGATTGTGCTAGCTTTCTCTTTTTTAATATTAAAACCTCATAAATTTTTATTTTATATACACATTTATTTAACTTTTTAAAATTAATTCTTGCACTTATTCTTTTTTAAAGAGTTTACTTAATTGTTGCATACAGATATTACAGAAAAATACATATACCATAGGTACATAGCTTGGTGAGTTTTCACAAAGAACAACACACCTGTCTAACATCCAGATCAAGAAATAGAACCTTGTCAAAACTGTGTGGAGAAACTTAAAAAAACAAAAAGAAAAAAGAAAAAAAAAAAAGAAACAGAAACTTGAAAACATCTTGGAAGCTTCCCTCATACCTCTTTGCAGCTACCTCTCAAAATATCTACTATTCTCATTTCTAAAACAAAATATTCATTTTGCCTGGTTTTGAATTTTCTGAATGTAAAATTTTACAATCTGCATTATAAATGAAAGTCTGGATCCTTTCATTTAACATTACATTTATGAGATATAACCATATTATTGCCTATAGTTGTGATACATTCATTTTTATTGCTGTAGTCTCCTATTCTATTTTTGAATAAGCAACAATTTATCTACCTATGCTACTGGTGTTGGGAGTATGTGTCGTTTCCAGATTTGGGTTATTACAAATACTGTTGCTATGAATACTTTTGTATATATCTTTTATTTGATAGATGTGTGTTTTTATTGGATATATATGAAATATAAACCATTTGGTATTTTGCATTTCCATTCTTCTCCTTTATCTCAAGTATTTGGGAAACCCTAGTTAATTGCTGTATATCAAGGTTTACAGCAGAATTATAAGAAATAAGTAACTAATAAAAATAGTAAACAATAATCATGCACAGTTTAAGTATGTTATAACAGTAAGTTTGAGAAAATAATAGACAAAAACCTTAATCTGATGTAACATACATGAAATATTTTGGAATGGTTTTTTTTAGCTACCAGGAATGATTTTATTTTTAAATAAGACTATTCCAGATTATAGCCTCTAAGTAGGAGTCCACCCAATAAAAGTTATTAATGTCTTGAATCTGAATTAGATACACATCTGAGTGGAGAGTTCATGTAATTTATGTACAGTGCAGATATTCAAGAAAATTCTAAAGAAATGATACCCTGTTCTTGTGTATACTCATGTAGAATCCTTTCAGAACAATATTCTAGAGGCTTGCAATTACTCTCTATCCTAGCTCTTGGTCCTCTGAAAATCATGAAAATATATTTTGATAGTTTCCAGTTCAGTAAAGAATTCTGAGCATTCATGAAAATATATGGAAGTGTTTATCAGTGAGGACTATGTTCAAGTGCACATAAAAATGATAATAAAATGGTTTAAACACACTAGAATTTATTCTATCATATAAAAAATAAAACTATCCCCCCAAAAAGAAAAATATGAGCAGTCCTGGAATAATATGATAGTATTAGCTCCATGAAATCATTCCACTCTTTCTACCTCTGCTACATTGACTTCCACACTCAAAGTCACAGCACAGACTGATTTGGCTAATAGGACCATCATATTTTGTTCTTCCAGGCATGGAAAGGAGAAAAGGTAAAGAGCAAAAGGCTTTTGCTAAAAGGGATATGCCAAAGAGCTGGGTAAGTTCTTGAATCAGCCTACCTTGGAGTTGCATACAACATTTCTGCTTACAAGTCTTTGGCCAGAACTAAGTCTTATGGTTACACTGAGCTGCAAAGGAGGTTGCTAATTGTGCCTGAGTAAAAATGGGGATGCTATTAGAAAATAAATGGAATAAAATTGTTTTGAAGTTACCCCAGTCTACCTGTTTGCCAGCCCACATTTATACACATCCTTATTTCTATGCATAAAACACACTATACCTCTCACAACTTCAAATTCTCTTTAAGCCACTAGTACTGGACTCATCTGGACCCATGCAGCCTTCCCAATCAGGCTTATATGACAACTTATCTGCTTAAAACACTTTCATTTCTCCTTGATAGACAAGGAATAACACAAGTCATCAAAACTCCTTTCTAATTTATTCACATATCAAAACTTCATGTTACACACTATAAATGCAGACAGCCCCTGATTTATAGTGGTTAAACTTAATGATTTTTTGATCTTCTGATAGTATGAATATAATTGGAGTTCAGTAGAAATCTTACTTCAAATTTTGAATTTTGGTCTTTCCTGGGCTAGCCACTCTTTCGTGATAATGCGAGGCAGTGACAGCAAGCCTCAACTTCCAGTAGATGACACCATCATGAGGTCAAACAACCCATACTCTACAGGACACTGTGTTGCCAGATGATTTTGACCAGCGCAGGCTGGTGTAAGTATTCTAAGCCTAATTAAGGTAGACTAGGTAAGCTATGATGTTCTGTAGGGTGGGTGTATGAAATGCATTTTTGACTTAATGATATTTTTAATTTAGGGTTTATCTGGAAGTAAGCCTATGGTAAGTCAAGGAACATCTGTATATACAATCTTACCTGTCAACTGAAGACTTTGGGAAAATGGCAGATTAGTGGTGACCTCCTGGTTCTCTGCTCCCAGAGTAAGAGGTGAAGAACATGGACAGCTACACATGAGTGGATCACTCTCCCACAAGAACAGCATTGTGAATCTGTAGAAAAGCAGTACAGGACAGGCAGCGCTGGAAAAAAAAAAAAGTGAATTGGAGAATCAACCACAAAGTCCAGAGAGTGCAAGATATACAATAGGCAATAGAGCATGGGATGTCCGCACCCCTTGGCTGGCTGGAGCAGTGTTATTTGACCCATAGGAGGATGACTCTTCCTCCACTGACCTCCACACCCACTCAGGTAGGGAAGTGCCTAAAGTCAGCACGAAGTTGTGGCATGGGTTGACAGGTTGTGTGGAGAAGAGACATTAGTGGGAAACATTTTGAACTCTCCAGTGCTTTGTGCTAGGTCCACACTTGGTGGGGGAGGGACTGGTCTGAGTAAACACTTCCTGGGTCTGCAGAAGGGAGTCTGGAGACAGGCACATTGCCTCTGGTGGTCACTGGGACCAGGACAAAAGAGGTGAATGCTGCCAAAAGGGAGTTTCTGCCCCTGGAAACCACCAAAGATTCTCTGGCACAGGGTGGGACAGAGACTGCAGGACCCTCTACTGGACTGATGTGAGACAGTGTGTCAGGGAAGCAGTGGGGACAGCTGGCAGCTCATTGAGACAGCCTGCCAAACCCAGTACCTGCTGCCCCTTGAGAAATAAGCTTGGAAATAAGCAAAAGGGGACAGACTGTTGATTCGGTCCAGCTAGTTGGTTTTGATCATCTGATAAGATCATAACACTAGGGCTTGCTCTTGGTGCCCAGGTCGCTGCCAGCTTTGGGGCTTGTGGTCTGGGAAAGAAAACCCTGGTCAGAGTCCTTAGCAATTGCACCGATTGACACCTCCCCCCCACTTGGAGCTGCCTCACAATTGTGGCGAAAGAGCCCTGAATAACACATTAGCAGCTCTCTCCTAGCAGCAGATCAAGCAACCATGGAAGTATATGCTCTGAGGCTCACAGGTACCTGTTGTTCTTCTTACCCCACCTAAAGTGGCAACAGGGCTCAAGTAACCCTTAGGAGTGACAAGACATTTCCCAAAGACTGGGGCATTTGTATACCCCATTCAGGGGTTTAGAGCCCAACACAAAGGCATTGGAATATCTTGATAATCGACTCCTCCACACAAACTACAAACAAGAAAATAAAGGGTAATCCCATAGCTCAACACAGTGCCTTCCATCTCAAACTAGTGGAGAGCAGCACAGTCACATACACTAGAGTGATTTACCACCTGGGAGCTTAAGCAAGGGGTCCAAAATCACTAATCTCCTCTGGCAAGAGGTGAAAACAACATGTCAAAGATAACCCAACAGGCTAAAACACATCTAAGGCAATACAGGACCAGAGCACATCTCCCCAGCAATGTCAAGGAATGTCTCTTTGGGGACTTGGAGATAAGGCCTTAAACCAGCCCCAGCAACCCCAGTTCTCAACGAAGTAGCCTGATGAGAAAGAATGAGCAAAAGAAGACAGGAAACATGAAAGATCAGAGAAAAAAGCCACCTCCAAAAGAAAACATTCGATCTCCATCAATAGATACCAAATTACATGATATGATTAAACTGACAGAAGAAGAATTCCAAATATGGATTGTAATAAAACTCAGTGGAAATGAAGAGAAAATAGAAACCCAACATAAAGAAGCCACAAGAACAATACAGAAAATGAATGAAAAGTTCCCTAAAGAAATTGAAATACTAAAGAAATTTAAACAACCAAACAGAAATCTTGGAAATGGAGGAGGCATTCAAGGAACTTCAAAACACAGTGGAAAGCCTCAAGAACAGAATGGATCAAGTAGAGGAAAGAATCTCAGGGCTTGAAGATAATGCCTTCATGCTAAACAAATCAGATGAAGAAAAAGGACACAGAAACAAGAGACAAGACCAAAACATAAAAAAAATGTGGGATTATGTAAAGAAGCCAAATATAATAATCATAGCCATACCAGAGAGAGAAGAAGAAAATACACAAGGGCCGGAAAACTTATTTCATAGAATACTGGAGGAAAATATGCCTGGCCTGGCCATAAATCTAGATATCCAGATACAAGAAGCACACAGAATTCCTGCAATCACCACATCACATAGTTATTAGGCTTACCAAAGTAAACACGAAAGAAGCAATCCTTCAAGTATTGAGGCAAAATAAGCAGAAATTATTCCAAAGCATTGAGAAGGATGGTATCAAACTCTCACTCTTTGCTGATGATATGATATTATATCTAGAAAACCCCAAGGATTCAACCAAGAGACTCCTGTAATTGATAAATGAATTCAGTAAAGTCTCAAGATACAAAATCAATACACACAAATCTGAGGCATTCATATATGCCAATAACAGTCAAGCCAAAAATCAAATAAAAAATGCAGTACCTTTTACAATACCCTCAAAGAAAATTAAATATCTAAGAATATATTTAACAAAAGAGGTGAGAAACATATACAGGGAGAACTATGAAACACTAAGAAAATAAATTGTAGAAGATGTAAACAGATGGAAAAATCTATCTTGTTCATGGATTGGCAGAATCAACACTGTTAAAATATCCATATTACCCAAAGTGATCTACGGAATTAATGCACTTCCTACTAAATACCATCATTGTTCTTTACAGATCTATAAAAAATAATTCTACACTTTGTATGGACCCCCAGAAGACCTCATATAGCCAAAAGAGTCTTATGTAAAAAGAACAAATTGGGAGGTATCAGTCTACCAGACTTCATGCTGCACTACAAGGCTATAGTAACTAAAACAGCATGTGAATGGCACAAGAACAGAGATATAGACCTTTGGAACAGGACTGAAAATCCAGAGATGAAACCATCTACATACTGTCAACTAATATTTGTCAAAGCAGACAAAAGTATACACTGGGGAAAAGAATCTCTTTTCAATAAATAGTGCTGAGAAAACTGGGTAACTACTTGCAGAAGATTGAAACTGGATCCCCACCTCTCACCTTTTACAAAAATCAATTCACAATGGTCTGAAATGACATTTGTGTGCCAATGGAGGTGAAAGGTTTAGATGACTCCAAATAATGTTATTGGTACATAGCCATGTACATTTTTTTCATGTATTTTCTATGACTACTTTCATGCTATAACCACAGAGTTTAGTAGTGCCACAGAGACTGCATAGCCTGCAAAGCCTAATATATTTACTACTTTGTCCTTTACATAAGAAGGTTGGCAACCCCTGTCATTGTAGCTGGTGCTTGTATCCACCAGGTTTAAGAAGTACTGCCTGTACTTCTCAACTTAGTGAATACATTAGTTTGCTAGGGCTGCCATAACAAACTGGATGGCTAAAACAACAGAAATCTGTTTTCTTCCAACTCTGGAGACTAGGTGTCTAACATTGAGGTGCTGGTTTCTTCTAAGGGCTCTTTCCTTGGCTTGCGGATATATGCCTGTCTTCCTCACTTGTCTTTAAGTAGTCTTCCCTCTGTGTATGTTTGTGCCCTAGTCTCCTTATGAGGACAGCTAGTCATATAAGATTAGGACCCACCCTAATGACATCATTTGAACTTAATTACCTTTTCAAAGACTCTATCTCCAAACACAGTCACATTCTGATGTACTGGGGGTTAGAAATTGAACATATAAATTAGTGGAGCATAATTCAGCTTGTAATTCATAAAAAAATTTTGAATTTTTCTCCTGAGAGTGATCTATGTTTTTCACCAGTAGGCTCCACTTCTCTGTCCCATTTTAATAGATACCTCTTGACTCTGTACTCTAGAGTGGGCTCCAGAGCTGACTTTGCTGGATTTGCAGTATTTATTTACACTTGATATGGAATTTAGGATATTGTCTGGTATTTTCTGTTTCAGCTATAAATATATATATACACATATAATATTTGTGTATGTGTGTATGTATTAATATATATCCATGGGTTATGGATGTTTATACTTGCTGTCCTTGTTAATCAAAATTTGTTTTAAGGATGGATGTAGAGATTTAAATATGTAACCATGATTATCTTTGATGAAACTAGAATTAAATGAGCTTCTTTTTGATGGATTATTGGCTCTATGTATAGTTATTTTGTAACTCTGATAATGTCTCATATCATATCTGAAAACTACAATATTTATAATGTTTGATGGTTCAGTTTTGTTATTTATTATTTTAGCTTATTTTCACATAAACTGCTTTGTTTTCTTGCATATTTTGTGATTTTTCTTATGAGTGATAAAAGGTTGTTGGAGCAATATTATTGGAAATAATTTGTGTCCTGGGTTTCCATAAGAGATGTTTTTCTCAATGGAAGGTCCCCATCTCTGCCAAGCAAACTGCCATATACTGTAAATAAGTAGGTTGGAATACTGAAAAATGCATTTCAATATTTTTCTAGACAGAGTAAAAGATCTTCAATAGTGACATGACACTCTCTTGCCACTAAGTTTCTGGACTGAGATGTAGGTTTTACCAATAGATGTCCTGGTGTGAGACTGAATTTGGAACTTACTAATGTGGAGAAAGAGAGACGGCATTGAACATGCAACTGGGCTTGTGCAGGTCATGGAAAGGACAGTGAGGTGTTAAAATCGGCAGCTTTAAAGCTGTTTCCAAAATTTGCAGCCACGTTCTTGATTCTACATTTTTTCTATAGTGGTATGGTCTAATGATATTTTGGCGGCCCATTCTGCCCTGTGGCATAACAAGGATTCTTGGAAGTTCAAATGATAGTCTGTTTCTTTAGCTCATCCAAGCATTCTGTAAGTCATTTAATATCTGTAAAATCACTTTCTACTTTAGCTAATGTGGATTTTGAACTATAAAACAGAATTATGACTAGTAAAGGGTACTGTCAGTGTGGTCCACAACAAATTAAAGGTTGTTACAGAGGGGATTTTTAGCATCAGAAAATTTACCTTATTTATTTTGAGGCTTATATATCACAGACACCTAAAATTATATACATTATATAAATTATAAAATTATATAATATTATACAATTTCAATACTATTTATAAATATTTATCTTTATCTATCTACATATATAATTTTAAAATTATATGTATATAGTTTTACGTGTCTTCTAGAGCAGCAGTCCCCAAATTTTTTGGCACCAGGGACCTGTTCCATGGAAGACAATTTTTTCACGCAAGGGGGTGGGGCTGAGGGGAGGCGCAGTTCAGGTGGTGATGCAAGCAATGGGGAGCGGCTGTAGATACAGACGAAGCTTGTCACTCACTTGCCCACCACTCCCCTCCTGCTGTGCCCCCAGTTCCTAAATTTCATGGAAGACAATTTTTCCATGGGTACTGAGCCATGGCCCAGGGATTGGGGAACACAGCTCTAGAGGGAGGGACTTCTGGTCTACTAAATTGCTAGAAAAACAGTTCAGTTTTTAATAGCAGCATTCTTTTCTACATAAATTGAATGTCCAGACTAATAATTCAAAATATGTTAAATAATCTCTAGTTAAGAATTTGGATTTGGCTAAAGATATGTCTTCAATGCCTCTCTTTAATTGTACTCTTATATTAGCTAATTTGTCCAAATTGAACTATATCGATCACAAAATATATACATAGCTTATTTATATATCCATTAGTCTTCTCATCTTGACTTTGAATTATGTTAGGCCTAAACTCTGACTCAGTACCATAGGTGTCCAATACATGCTTGTGGATACTGTGATTTATTTTTTAAGAATTTAATATGTATAAATTAGGTCTCTCTTTTTTAAAAAGTGTAATGCACTCTCCTTTTTAAAAAGTAGAATATACACATACACAAAGAAGGTAATTATGCTACATAATGGACATTTTAATTAGCTTAATTGTGGTGATCACTTCACAATGTATACATATTAACATATCAGAATACCACATTATACATCCTAAATACACACAATATTTACTTGTCAGTCATACCTCAATTAAAGTGAGGTAAAAAAGTGAGATAAAAGGAAACTTCTGATTACTTATGTCAGAACCAAGTAATTTTCCAGTAGGTTATCATGAATTTAATGATGTATAAACCTGTACAAAAATATTGATGTATACATGTTGGCTTTTGGTTGATATTTCATTTGAATGGAATGAAATATCTGTTTTTTATTGACAAATAATAATGGTATTTATGGAGTACAATGTTATGTTTTGCTATATGTATACATTGTAGAAAGATTGAACCAAGCTGATTAACATATCTATCAACTCACCTACTTAGGTTTTTGTTGTGAAAACATTTAAAATTTACTCTTTTGGCAATATCTGTTTTCTGAGGAAAAAAAACCTGCAGCTCTTTAGTGATTTGAGGATATGTATTAGCCTTTATCTGCCAGTTAATTACTGCTCACATCAAACTGCTGCTCTTCCTAAGACACTTAATCAAACTGCACCAAATCTTGTGGGGTTTACTCGTTTATAATCATAAGATCACACACACTGAATGACTGGAGCAAGGTAATTTCAAACAGATTCGAGTATCACAAACGGCTTCCTGGAAAATTGTCAACAAACTCTGAGTACCCAAAGTTCAATTAATTATTCCAGGAAATATATAAATTCTCTCCTTTCCTGTAGATATTTCTAAGTAACTTCTAAAAGGAAGAATATGTCTTCCTAATTTCTAACATATTAGACAAAAACAAAAAATACAAAACCACATGGAAAATGTTATTCGATGAATTTCCATCTAGAAATTTTATTTTGTATAGGATATGTTTATTCTATTTATTGTACTATGTAAATAGCATTGCTGATTAGCAGGCATTATGATTAATAGATTAAGAGTAAAAAATTGAATTTATATCATATGAACTAAAACTATACTTAACTTGTAAAATAGTTTATGTAATATCTTAATTTCTGAGGTAAATTAAATATTGCATGCTTCATCATCAATATACCTTTCAATGCCTAGAAAATTCTAGCATGCCTAATCATATTAATTTCATTGAAAAACTATTGATAAGAAGGGAAGATTTTAATAATGTGCTGCATGCCGTTGGACTTATATTAAATAATTGTGAAAGTAGAAATAATTTGAAGTTTGAATTTTATTTTAGGAAGTCACTTAATATACTTCAAAAAATCTTTAGAAGTTAAATGCTAACACAAAAGTATATATTCTCAGTTATTTAATAAATCTAACTGATAGAATGGACTTATTTACTGGAGTTTCTATAATTTACCATTAGGCTTTTACATTGTATTTAGTAATCTGATTTAACATGCAATAGTTTTTTACGTCATTTGAGCACAACAATAATATTTTTCTTTGTTTTCTTTTATTAAATGCAGTAGGAAATTTACCCTCTGTGCATTTTTATTTCTCTTTATGTTACTCATAGTGTTTTAGGTACTAGCATAGCAAAAGCTAGAAGAGGACTACAAGGGGTATTTTGAGTAAAGCATTAGCAAAATCTAGAAGAGGACCATAGGGCATATTATCAGTAACTTGATCAAGTAGAGAAAGCACTGCTATTCACACACACATGCACAAACACACGTGTGCGCACACACTCCCACACACCCCTGCTTGCTCCCTGCTGTTTGTAAATAGTTGTGATAGTTTCAAAATTAGGTTTGTCTAAGTTTATAAAGTTGTGTTATAGAGGTTAAACTCATCTCTCTGTCTCTGTTTCTGTGTGTGTGTGTGTGTGTGTGTGTGTGTGTGTGTAATGAGATATTTAAAGAGAACTAAGAGAACAAGAGGTCACTTTTAGGTGGTTGACTAAGTTGACAGTGTGACTGATTTTTATACTCCTTTGATGCTCCTCAGTATCTTCGATATAAGCTAGCCATAGACCTTGAAAAGTTTTAAAAATTCTATTATGTGTATTAAATAAAGTTAAGCAGAAATAAATTTTGAAAAAAATTAAAATAAAACAGAATGAATGAAAACTGAAGGTAGTATTGTCCAAATGATTGCCATTTGTGTCTCAGTTGGAATTATTTTATCATGCCTATAGTAGATACTGAAATTTTGGAGAAATTAAATATTAATTTTCAAAAGGAGGCTATATACAGCACAATTCACAATTGCAAAGATGTGGAAACAACCCAAGTGCCCATTAATACACAAGTGGATTACTAAAATGTGGTATATGTATACCATGGAGTACTATTCAGCTATAAGAAACGATGGTGATATAGCACCTCTTGTATTTTCCTGGACAGAGCTGGAACCCAGTCTACTAAGTGAAGTATCTCAAGAATGGAAAAATAAGCCCACATGTACTCACTAGCAAGTCGGTATTAGCTGATGACCCATGTGGACATATAGGAATAACATTTATCGGGCATCGGGTAGATGGGAGGGGGGCGGAAGGGTGGGTATATACATACATAATGAGTGTGATGTTCACCATCTGGAGGATGGACACGATTGAAGCTCTGACTCCAGAGGGGAAGGGGGGAAAGGCAACACACATAACCTAAGCATTTGTACCCTCATCATATGCTGAAATAAACAAAAAAAGGAAAAAAAAGGGGAGCTATATAAAACCTTGAGGCATTTATTCATTTTTACAATTTATTCATGGATTTAATCAAGATTTATTTGGAATATACTGTTAATGCTGTGTTAAGATTTGATGATTCCTTGGGACCTTATAAGAGCTCTGCCTTCAATGGTACCTGCTTTCTAGTTAGGAGATGAGTTTAAAAAAATACAAGCATAATAAAATAATAAAAGAAAGGAAAAAATCACAGTTTGTATTAGTGATGCAAAGGAAAGAAAAATAATCCTGTAATAAAGAATAAATGGCCTATTTGAAGAGATCTGCATTTGACAGAAATGGCTAGACTCTGGTACTCTTGCCATACACAGGCATTGGCTGCCGCTGCCTGGGAACAAATTTTCTCAGCTTGAAAGTTGAAGCAGATCTTGGAGGCACTGAAGCTGAACACTGTAAGCTAATTTCACTCCTGAAGCCAAATGAAATTTCTTTCTTGAAGGGAGATCTGAGTGGCATATTTCCATGGCTTCTACAAATTAAAACTTGGGTATAAGCCTTAGAGCTGCTTAGTTGCTGAGTAGGATGGAAATAGAAAGGTGTCATTTGTGTTTGAGAAAATAGAAATATTTAATGATTTAAGAGTGATTTTAAAAGAGTGGTAGGTAAACATTTCTTTAAAGAGAAAAGAATGGATCAAAGAGCATATAAGAATTGAGGAAGAAATTTGGAAATAGCAAGATATAAAATGAAACAAAGAAATTGTGTAGGAGATAAACTCATTCGTTTTGTTGAGGAAAGAGTATGTTCAACTTTTTAAAATTTTTTCTTTGATCTTATAAGATAAAATATAGTAGAGAATTTGTGAGCGTCAGTGGGGCTACTCAGTGAAGAGGAAGTGAATCAAGATTCAAGAAATAAGAAAATCATCAAAAATACAAGATTTGTTCAGAAAAGGGAGAGAATTTGGCACAGGACAGAAATAGAGAGAATGGAATTTGATATGAGTAGGAATACTTCTTTTTTAATAACTGGGAGAGATAGAAGTGGGGAACTTTTGTAGGGGAAAAGGTAGATTTGTTGGTGAAAACATAAGGGGGTTTCAGATTTCTGGCTTACATTTGCTCAATGGATTATGATGTAGAAAAACAAGCTGTGACAAAAGAAATTGAGTCTTATTGCAGACAGTGAGAAAGCAAGCTTAAGAGTAAAAAGTAGTTTTCAGTGGTGTGAAGGGATTACATAAAATCCGTGAACATAAATAACATACACGATTGAGATTTTTCAAGCATTATCAATAGGAGGTTAGAGAGACAAGGGCATTTCAAGGCTGTGGCCATAATGTTGCACAACAGATTACAATGAGTATTTTTGTGAAGTCAAAGAATTTTGGTTGTACATGCACTAGAACAAGTTATCTAGAAGGAGAGGAAATGGTGTAGACAATAAAATATTCCAAATAGAGATTTCAGAAGTGATTCACTTTCTGTTGTAAAACTGGAATAGCTGGCTGAGGTGGAATGGAGGAAAATGCCATTAGAAATAAGGACATCAAGGAATGAAGAAGCCAGAGAACTGTCAGGTAATTTTCCAACATGACAGGGGGAGGTATTAAAATAAAGATTGTTGTCCAAGAGCTAAAATTTTTAAGAAATGAAGTAGAATGCCTTGAAGATTAGATTGGTTAAGGTCAGAGACTGTCAGGAGGCATAGATTGTATCAGGAAGAATAGATGGTGTCTATTCCAATGGATGGAACATACTTTGAGAAGCACGATTGATTTCTTTTATTCTTCCCTTTCTCACCCAGGAAAGAGGTCAAGAAATGGAATACAAAGTATAATGAGGAACCAAAGTGTCACTAAACTCCTCTTGCATTTACTTACTGTTCAGGGTCATGTCCATGAGGTACTTGATATTCAGACAAACTTCAAAAAGTGATAGTGATAAAAAAAATGAGAGAAAAAATTCTCCAGATAGTCCTTGTAAGAAAAAAGACACTACTGTGTCTCACTGAGTCTTCCAATTTCAGAGGTTATTTAGTCTACACCCTTAAGAGAAAACCCAATGCATGTACAAATTAAGTGATTTTTAAGCACATGTAACTTGTTACTAGCAAAACGTGGACTTCCCCTGGCTTTCTGACTCCCAGTCCACATCCTTTCCCCTAGTTCAGTTTATTCTCTTAGAAGGATTTACTGAAAACAGCACGAGTACTAGATTAATTTTAATACATACTGTAAAATGTATTATTTCAGAAATGTTTAAAAAGCAGCAGTTAATGCTCTTTTGGTATAGAGAATGCTTCCCTATAAGGATTCTTGACAATGAGGAAATAGTGGCAGCTTTAGCATGCATATGTTCATTTGAACAAAAGGAATTTTTTAAAATCTAAAATTCCTTGGCATTTACACAATCTGATGATAGTAAAGCAGCATCATTACCAAAATGTCATCACCTCAAAGAGAGTATCCTTGCTTTATTGGTTGCTTTAACAGTTTTATTTCTACCTGAAAAGGTTCATTGCCTGCCTGAAGGTAAGTGGGAAGAAAACCCAGTGTTTTTATGTGTGGTTTAGAGACTGATCACAGCATTGCTACATCTACAAATAAGCTTCTATGAGAGTCCCAGAAGTCCTGCCACAAGTCCACTGTCACAGTTTATTGGCTAATCAGCAACGAATTGAAATCTTGATTGGCTTTATTTGTTGGCTGATTGAAACACTGAGATAGGAAGTAGTAGACAGATTAATTAATTTGTGCTGGGGAATCCAAAGTTAATCTAAAGAATGCTGTCACTTTGATTGATGGCTATGTGAGAGAAGAAGTCTTTAGAAACCATCATGAATCATCACTCCATGGGCACATAAATACAAGGTTTTGTCTATTTAACTGATTGAATTCTACAGAATGATACTGAATACTAATGTTTCTGTGTACTTAACAATAACCCACATGTTTTAATGGTGCGCTACATAGGACAGAGAACAATGGACAAAGGATATTAATACAAACAGACCACTGAATTTATGAACACTGTCATGTTCAAGAAGTATAAACTTCCACTTTACCGACATATCATCTACACAACTTTTGTGGGATATTTTAATTCGATTGTCAAAATAATTTATTTTACAAACCTGCAGTACCTTCTACTTAAAACCTGTAACTGAAGAATAGTGTTTTTTTCTAGAAGAACCAGAGTAAGGTTTTCATGCTTGCACAGCCTTTGAGAAAAGCAAAAAAACGTGAGCACCTAATAACTTTTAGCTCATGGCTTCCTACTAAGTATGAGAGGAAAGAAAGAATGGAAACTACATGAGCTTTAATAAATTGCATTAGCTTTCTGCAAATTATAATCAAGCTTAAAAATGAAGTATAAGTATGGGATCCTTGTGTTTTATATCTAGCATTTTCTTCTCATGACCACAATAATGCAAGAAAAATAGAACCACAGATTTATTATTTTTCTCCAAGTGCAACTTTATTACTTTAATTTATATATGAGAGAACTAGGTTATTGATCTTTTAATTTCTTGCAATCACTCCTATTAACTAAACATGTCCGGAAAGTTACTATGTTTTTGTTTTCCATATTATAAAGTATGCCCCTCTTTTGATAAAAGTGAAAACAGATCTCAAAAAAAGGGAAAATTAAACTAGAAGAAGACAGTTTACATATGATCATTTGACCACTTAACATTTGTGGAACACCTAAAACGTGTCTGGGACTATAGCAGATAATGTGCTGGGTACATAAGACTTGGCCTTATGGATCTTGACCAATAATAAACAAATAAACAAGCAAACACGTACATGAGAAAAATTTTAATAATATCCATAGATTTTTCCTGCAGAAAATTGTAAAGAAAGCTTTCTGGTTTTTTTTTGTTGTTTTTTTTTTTTT
>VBSM01002217.1:38453214-38464008 GCA_008086735.1 Cheirogaleus medius
TACTGCTCCACCTACCCTTGCTGCTGATCTCCAGACCGTTCGCTCCGGAGGTTTTCGAAAGCTTTCTGTTTTTAAAGCACTCTTATTTCCCCTGGTTTTCTTACCAATTATTATTATCTCTCTCACCTCTGGCTTTTTGTCAACTGTTAAAAGGATAATTAATATATGCATAGGAATGAACTTGTATTTTTAAATCACGTTGGGGATATTCGATTCAAAAAGTCCCATCAAATGTGAAGAGTGTGGCTTCTGTTACTGAAGTCACTTAAAATCATTCAAGAATTCCACATAGGGAATGGAGAGAGCTGTTATTTTACATTTCCTCTCATTCTTACAAAATTTTATATCCTCCTTTTGTGGTACCACATCTCAGAGAGGTCTTCCCTGGGTGGTTCTCAGCTTTGATTCTATGCATTTCCCTTCCACTTCTTCCTTTATGTCCACTCACAGGAATGTAAGTACATAAAGATTTAGCATGTCACCTCTGGAACTTCTAACTTAGAAAATTCAACAAGCAGATAGAATAAATATATACAGTGTATTTTTTACATAGTCACTATTATAAATTAACTGAAAGAAGTAGGTTGTTCATAATGAAGATAAAGTTCAATTTCCTGCTGTGAGCCTCATGTAGAAAAGAAGGGGAGTCTAAAAACAAAAGCAATAACAAGATCAACAACGATAACAGTGATATATTGACTTATCTAAATGTATCAGGAAGGATTTGTGTATAGTAGCTCATTTAATCATCTCAAGAGCATTATGAAATAGGTACTAATAAATTAAAACTTCCTAAATCTTCTGCTTAAATTACAAGGCAAAGTTCCCTTTTTATGTGTAAGACACTAAAAATAATAAACAAATTCTCTAAAAAGTAATATTCGACTGTTAGAAATAATGGTTTTCATCATTATGATGATTTTGGTTGGGAGTTTTGAAATTAAACCTTTAAGATTGCTCAAGAAAGTCTGTTCTATGAAAACTGAACTATCAGAAAAGATACGTTTTAACACCAAATTTGGTAATGAATGCTGGTAATGAAGTGGAGCAACAGGAATTCTCATTCATCGCTGGTGGGAATGCAAAATGGCACAGCAACTTTGGAAGATAGTTTGGCAGTTTCTTATAAAACTAAACATACTTTAACCATGTGATCCTTGATATTTACCCAAATGAGTTGAAAATTTATTTCTACATAAAAACAAAAATGTCTATAACAGCCTTACTTGTTACAGTAGTCCCACCTTGTCTGTGGGGGATAAGTTTCAAGATGTCCAGTGGAATCCTAAAACTGCAGATAGTACCGAACCCTATGTATATTAATACTCTTTTTTCTATACATATATGCCTATAATAAAGTTTAATTTATAAATTAGGCACAGTAAGAGTTTAAAACCATAATTAACAATAAAATAGAACTCTTATAACAATAAACACTAATAAAAGTTATATCAGTGTGATTTCTCTCTCTTTTTCTCTTATTGTACTATGCTCACCTATTTTTCAGAACACAGCTCATCGTGGGTAATTGAAACTGCAGAAAGTGGAACCACAGATAAGAGGAGACTACTGTATTACTAAAACTTGGAAGCATTCAAGATGTTCTTCAGTAGGTGAATGAATAAATAAATTCTGGTATATCCATATAATGAAATATTATTCCTTCCTAAAAAGAAATGAACTTTTAAGCTACCAGCAAACATGAAGGAACCTTAAATGCATATTATTATCCCAAAGAAGGCAATCTGAAAAGGCTATGCTATATGATTTCAACTCTATGACACTCTCTAAAGGCAACATCAGGGACACAGCAAAAAGATCAATGGTTGCCCATGGTTAGGGGAGAGGGAAGAATGACTAGGTAGAGCACAGAGGATTTTTAAGGCAGTGAATCATACATAATCATATTCTGTATGATATTATAATGGTAAATACATGTCATGTACATTTGTCAAAACTCAGAGAAGGCATGCCAAGAGTAAATATAAACTATGGACTGCAGATGATAATGATGTGTCAGTGTCGGTTCATCTATTTTAACAAATGTATCACTCTGGCGTGGGTTGTTAACAGTGGAAGAGGCTATGGGTGTGTGGGGTCAGGGGTTATATGGGGACTTTTGTACTTTCCACTCAATTTTGCTATGAACCTAAAGTTGCTTTAAAAAGTAAAATCTATTCCAGATAAGTTGTGTTACTTTTGGAGATTGCGTGATGCCTCAGATGTTTTCAAATTTTCGTAAAATGTCGTGTCTCATAATTTAGTTTTGATTGTAAATAAATGTTTACTTCATTTAAGAAAAGTAACACCCTTCACTAGGTATAACTAGTGATGAACACTTTTAAAACTGTTTTTCAAATATCAATGTGAAGCATAAGGACATTGGAATCAAGTTTGGAAGCTTACCACACTATTAAAAATTAGTTACTGAAGTGTAATTGATATATGATAAATTGTACATATTTAAAGTATACAAATAAATAAGGTTTGACTATGTGTACACCTGAGAAATCATCATAACAGTTAAGATAATGAACATGTTTTGTAGCCATAAAGTTTTCCTTTGAAGACAGTGAGAAATAAGTAAGGAAACTTAAATAAGTAAAAAATTAAATCAATATGTGGTATTATTTTTAAAAAGACTTACTTGTTCAAAATGCCTTGGACCAGGGAAAAAGGAAGAAAATAACTTCCTAGAGATATAAATAAAATAAAAACTGAAAAAATTTTAAACTTCCTATATTCAAAAAAAATTATATCTAACATATAAATTGACACTTATTAGGGTTTATTTGTCAAATAAATATATAAATACAACTAATTTTGCAATCAAAAGACCAAGGTCAATTTGTTTTTACATTGTTTTCAAAGATGTTGAAATTTTGCGTAAGTAGAATGTTAGTCTTATATATGAGATTTTCTATATATTGTTCTTTCTACATTGGAAGTGATTTAAATCATTTGACAGTAATATACTGAAGCTCAAAGTTTGTAATGCAAAATATGAAAAAGAACAAATAAGTACCAAAAAACCCAGTTTGTGTCCTTTATAAACTATTATGGGCCTGTAAATACAAATTATAAATTAATGTTTAATTTTATATTCCAAAATGACAAAAATTTTTTTTAACTATTAACAAATATTAACTTATATTAACATATGGAGATTGTCTCTTTCAAACAGCTATAAAGTATGATTCAGACATTAGTAAAGAAAAAAATCTACTTAAATTGTATGTTGATAATTGAGATTATTTAAAGCTGTAGTGACCCTCCCACTGATCTGTCGTGAGAATAAGAGAGATGCTTAGATAATTTAGCCAGGAATGGCTTGTTCCCCATAGAGATGCGAAGTGTTTTAAAACAAGCAGAGCAATTAGAGACCACTCACCTTTCAGGACATTTTCTTCAGAGCATTAAAAGAAAAATCACCAAAAAGGATGATGTTTTTGATCACTAATTTTATTATCTATTAATTGTCTTCTCAATATTAAAGAGAAATTAACTTTAATAAGTAGAAAAGATTGTAAAACGAGAGGAAAGCAAACATTTCCTCTTCTGTGAAGTTGTTCATTGAGTGGCAATATCAGAAGAATTTTTGTAAGTGCAATTGTTCCTTTATTTTCTTTTGTTACTGTTGTTGAAAAAAATTAGGTTATTCACGTGCTATATTAAACTTTACTTTATTACAATGTGTACTAGCTTAATACCAAATTAGAATGCTAATGGTTAAAATAATGAATTCAGAATCTCACTGACAGCCGTCCAGAGCACTTAAAACACCAAAGAGTAATGAGACTGTGATAATTTTAAAATGAGTCCACAAATTCTTTTACAGTTTTGCAAAAGATGGAGCCTAATTACCCTCTCCTTTATTGAGGGCCAGATGTACTGACTCATTTCTTATAAACAGAATGTGGTAGAAGTGACAACGTGTGACTTTCAAGATTAAGTAATAAAAGATGTGTAACTTCTCTCTCGTTCTCTCTCTGTCTCTCACATCACTCACTCAAGGTAAAATCAGTTGCCATGTTGTTAGAATACACAGCAGTCATATGGAGATACCCACTAGCATGAAACTAAAGCCTCCTATCATTGGCCAACAAAAAGGAGCTGGACTGCTTGCCAATAGCCATGTGAGTGAGCCGTGTGGGAAACTACAGCCTCAGCCCATGATGTGACTGCAGCTTTTTGATAAGCTTTGAGCAAGAACCAACCAGGTAGTCTACTCCCAAATGCCTCACCCCCCCAAAACTGTGAGATAATGAATGCTTGTAGTTCCATGCCACTAAGTTGTACTCTATTAAATAGCAATAGATAATTTAATCACATACCTTGCATTTCATAGCAAAAAAAAAAATTACATTTTCAAAAATGCTTTAGTTCTAACACAACTGTCTCATTGGAATGTCCTACATATATGAACAATGTATCCGTTTAATATGGAAACAAAGTGGTTTATTATACTGAGTTTCAAACTGACTAAATTCAATAAAATTGGGACTTAGCCCTTATCTCTTGTGAGAGACAATGGTATGAACAAATCAGTGGGAATATAATAACGTAGCAAGAACAGCAATATAGAGCAGAGAGTTGATGGTGCTAAGAGCTATGGAGGGAGCTGCTGGAAAGCTTTCTTCACTTGGTGACACTGAATTGGGTTTACAAGTGTCAGGAGCCTCTGAAGAGAAAGTCACCCTCTTCCCTCACTAGTGAAGAGAATAGATGGCAAAGCCACAGATAATGAAGCAACAAGTTGTATTAGGAACTCGGAACAACTCTGTACTGCTAAATACAAAATATAAATTGAGTACTGTTAGAATATTAAACTTAGGTCATAGTCAGAAGTCACGATCGAAGATCATCTAACTGAAAAATTTAGGACTTAGAGTATAAGCATTAAGGGAACCCAATAAAGTTTTTCCTTCTGTTTTTTTTGTTTAATTTTTGAAGATTTCATTGAAAATACATACAAAAGACAATGCAAAAGGTTCACCTTATTAAATTTTCACAGAGGAAACACGCATATGTAACCCCTACCTAGATTAAAAAATCAGAACAGTGCCAGCACCCAGAAGCAGCCCTTGGGCCACTTCCAGTCATTAACAGAGCAGTCAATTCACAAAGTTACCTAAGAAACTCCTTAGGGGAAATATATGTCTAGTTAGAAACCTGGAATATTGAAACAAGTAGTTATTTTTTCTTGCATTTTTTTTAACAAAGGGGAAAAAGAGAAACATCACTGAAGTAGAAACAAATTCATTTGGCATAGCAAGTGAGTGGAAACTCTGGGACAATTCAAATTTACACCATTGTACTACTCTGAATTATTTCATGCAAAAGGTTTTACTCTAGTCCTCAGAGACATTTAAAAAAACAAACAGAAAAACAAAAAGGGTAATAAAGATTCCCTACATTATTGTGCTATAAATACTGAAAATATGTTTCCAAATGTGACAAGAAATATTATGAGCCATCGCAGATGCATAAATGAAGCAAGCGTAATACTCTTTCCTCAGAGGCACCGATAAAAAAAGACTATTATAAAGCACTACAAAATAATTTCTTTATCCAAAAGCTCTGAAGCAGTTATTAAACCAGCTGTTTTCAAAAGTACACAAATCTGCTAAGTTGCAGTTGGGTAACTGTTAAATGTTAAAGCAGTGAATGATCAGCATGGAGCAGATGGTCTGGGAATGGGTGAGAAAATGGCAATGTTAATACCACCAGACTGAGATGTTCATTTGTGCTGTGGTATGCGCAGACTGGGTGAATAATGAAGGTTCTGTAATAATTGTGTAAATCCCAACATTATTAAATCGATTCAGCTGGGGTTTCTTAATATATGTGAAGCACTTGATGTACTTGGAGAAATACCTCCTCTTTGGCTAAAGCTGTTCTCATTAACTCATACTGCTTTATTTGCTGTGACCTCAGTGTTTCTGTTAAGTAATGACTGGAATAAGAATTAGAAATCCGCTTTCAATCTAAATATTATAAAGGAGGGAAAATGTTAAGAAAGTGTCAAAGCATTGCATGAGATTGGCCCATGGCGTTAATTTACCCATCAAGTTTGGTTAGTGTTTGTTTTAGACTATTCAAGGGTTTATAATTAGACTCACACTTTAGGGGTTTGAGAAAGTTGCTTTTTCCTGTTCAATGTTTATTTACCTGAGAGAGAAGAAAGTCATATTCATATATCTTCTAGATTTTAGTTTAACCTGGGAATTCCCAGATTTTTACTGCAGTATCACTTTACGGGTTTGTGGGAAAAGGTTTCTGGAAAGCACAGACATTCACAGTATTTTTCCTCAACTTTGACACTACTATTTGTTTTGGGGCTGCCCTGTGCAATGAATATGTTTCACAATGTCTCTAGCCTTGGCCTATTAGATGCCAGAAGTATCTTCCCAATCCTCCCTCCAAATTGTGATAACAAAAATATGTTACTAAAAGTCCTATGGGGCATAAACTTGTCGTCACCCCTGATGGGCAGCAGTGAGGCAATCCAGAGAAGAATGTGGTTCATACCACTGATGGGGAAAAAAAGAAAAAATGAAAGAAAATTGAAATGCCATGAAAATGTCAGCAAACAGTTGAAATTTTTAATTGAACTTGGCTTTAAGTAAAATATAGGCACACAGAGTCCCATAAGACTCTATAAAATACTGACTATAATTCCATGAGTGTGAGCTATGAAGTATGCTAAACTGTTGGGAAAGTAATGTGATTTAAAAATAGGTGAGAAAATAGAAACGAGAACATGCTAGCTAGATTTTTCAAAATATTCTCTGGACATGATACTATTGAAAATTTTATAAATCCAGTCAATTAGATTTTGAGATATGCTACATATCATATATCCATGTTGAAGAGTTATTTTGTTCATAAGTATATCAAAGGTGCTAAAATATCTTACAATTTAAAAAAAAAAGCCTTCATTTTTCCTTGGCACATATGTGTGTGTGTGTATGAGTATATGGATGTATGTATGAGTGCATGTGTATATGTACTAATGTATGTGTGTATGTATGTACGTGTGCATGTATGTGTGTATGAGTGTATGTATGTTAACTACTCACAGAACCAAAGTACTCCAGACTCATTTTAAACAGTCAAAGGCATGTCACAAAATCTATAGGATTTGCATCCTAAAACTCATAAATATTATAAGATAGCCCATTTTACCTTTGTTTAGAGCTTACCTTCTGCTACTTTAAACATTGTTTAAGAAAAAAGGAAAAAGGAGGGTACATGTATTGGAAAAGTGTAAGTATGAGGGTAGACAGGTGAAAGTGGGTAGGAGACTGGCTATAGTTAGATTCATGGATTCCAGCAAGAGGTTACGTGCAACAGAGAGTTAATTTTAACATTGGAGACTGAAGAACTACAAAAATATTGTAGCAATTGAGAATAGACACATATAAACTTTTATACAAGAGAGCCAATGCCAACAGGTAACAAGGAAGCTACTGTGATTGTAACATGAAACTACTCATTAATTACTTGATTAATGTATTCCATTTAGCCTAAGCACTGTGTTTCATCTCTGTCACATCATGCCTTTTCCAATTTCCTAATATTGTAAAAATCTTCTAATACAAATATTAAGAAAAAAGTAAGGAATATGTTAACTTTGCAAAGATTGCAAGAATTCATTAAATCTAATAAAGTGACTTTGGAGACCTAATACAATCACATGTAAAACCATCAACAAATGGAGATTCTAGCAGAGTGAGCAAGTTAATAACTGAAGAAGAGAAATGTAAAAGGTGAGAAGAAAAGAGATCCTTTAAGGGAGAATGATTTGGATATCGAAAGATGAAGAGCTCCTTGGAATTTTAATGAAGGAAATTCTTGAAAATTCTTGCAAAAATCTTTCTTTTCATCTTGGGTATGTTTCTTCCAAATACAGTGCTATCAATTTTAATATTTTCAGAAAAAAATTATATCAAAAATTGTTATTATTAGTTCCTTTCTTTTCTCTTATTTCAGCATATTATGGGGGTACAAATGTTAAGGTTACATACATTGCCCTTGTCTCCCCTCCCCCCTCAAGTCAGAGCTTCAAGCGTGTCCATCCCCCAGACGGTGTGCATCGCACTCACTATGTGTGTATATACCCATCCCCTCCTCCTCCCTCCCACCTGCCCCACACCCGATAAATGTTTTTTGTTTTTTTTTCCTAACGTTTTGGTTACATTTTATATCTTTGTCTCTCCCTAGCAAGGGTTAGAGGTATGCCCTTCCCTCCACAATGTTCACCACATCCCTCAGATGTGGGACTACCCCTCTAACCCCCAAATCCCCTTTTAGTTCCTTTTAATTATAAAAGTTCATATTAGTAATTACATCCCAGCATATGATATATAATAGCTAAACAACTAATTTTTAAAATTTTTTAGTTAGCTTTATATATCAAATCAACCAGTTCGACCAATCAAACATTCTCAATATTTATTATAAAATTATGATCCTACCTTTCAAAATTTCCCTGAAGATGACTTTTTCTGAAAGCAACAAGTCATCAACAAAGAGGAAACTCCAGAATCTCAGTAGCTATGAGGGACCCTGAACCTTGCAAAAGTCATGTAACTGTTCTGCGACCAAGTTCAACATTCATAAAATCACCACGTTCTGTTTGATTGTATTTATTAAGAACTAAATTTCCTTTAAGCTCTATATGTTTGTAATTGTACATTTCAATATTTGTAATAAAGAAATGCTATAGTTCAGTTTTAGAAAACAAGAAATGTGTCATTTTAATATAATTAGGAGTGTGAATTTTAGATTATTCTCTAAAGACAGTTTTGCAGAAATGAAATTGTCAGATGAAAGACTGAACATTTAAACATTTTGTGTTTTGACCTGCTAAAATATTTTAAAATAGAAAAATAAACCTAGGAAAATACTTACTGGAAATATATTGAATTATTACGAAGAAAAATTTTAAACAATGTTGAGGGATACAATAGAAATCCTGAATAAATAGAAACGTACAACCTGTTCTTGAACCTAAAAAATCAGAACTGAAGATTGAATTTTAACCTTTGAAGTTCAAACACAAGCATTTACCTCTGAACCTTTCCCAAACTGCCAAAATGACAATAGAATAAAAAACACAGCACTTCAAAGACAAAGAGACAGGAAGAGTTGGCAAAGACAGGTTTTGTGGAATATGCAAAGTGAAATCAAAGTTTTGCTGCATCCACGGAGTATGTACTGATGTTGGGGAGCTGGTTTGAGGTCTAGAGAGGAAAATAAGAAGCAGGCTGGTTTTTACTATGAAGGCTCAGAATGTAAAGGCACCAGGTACATTTGATGGCAAAGGCACATGGTAGGGCTAAAACTGAGGAAATATTTGAATGTCTAAGGGATAGTTAAACCCTGTGATCTTCATCAGCCAAGTAGCCAGATCCCTTCCGCCCACGCAATCTTATAAAAGGCAGGTGGCTTTCACTCTCTGAGGAAGTTTATCCTGGAGGAGTTATACTCAGAGAAATCAGAGACAAGTCAGAAAGAGGAGGCACTTTACTGTGTTGCGGCAAGTGTTAACAGCAAGTGTAACAGCTCTTCTCTGCAAGTGTTAACAGCTCTTGTAACAGCTCTTGTCTTGACCAGGGAAATAACCAAGCAGCACGCGGAGAGTCGGAGAACAGCCTTTATTCTATCAGCAGGCTCAGCTGACTTTTGACCTTCTGACCCCCCTTTACTTGTTCTCCTCCAGTTTTTATACCCTTGGTAGGACTCAAAAAGCATCCAATCAGCAACAAGCTTTAACATCCAATCAGCAACAAACTTTAACATCCAATCAGGAACAAGCTATAACATCCAATCAGGAACAAGCTTTAACATCCAATCAGGATCGCGCGAGCAGCGTGGCCGTAGGGGCCTAGAGCACTGCAGCAGGACCAGAGCGGGAGCGGCAGGGAGGTGGTGAGCATCCAGTCCCTGCTTTCCCTGTCATTCCCCCCTTCTGATGCCCTTATCAGTTTACACAGAGGCATCAACCTCCCTATGAATCTAACAACTGCATTGGGCAAGCAGGGTCCCATGGTTACCATCAGAAGGATCTTTTGGCCCTTTGACTTTGGTAGTTACAATTCCTGATTGGTTTACATAGTAACAGCATTCTTCCCCCAGTGAGCCTCAACCAGGAACAACACAGAGAAACCCCATGTAGACCCAGAAAAGGATTACCAAGAAACAAGTTAGTCCAGTCTCTTCGGGCGGAGGCCTCAAGTCCAATTCCCATAAGAGTCCAGACCAGTGGTCCCATTCAGTCCTTGGCTTCCAGCCAGATTAAAGGGCAATCCGTATACATTGGCCCTTTTGTCTTGGGAATACCTGAGGGCTTGGATGAGCAACCATAACTCTGCCCTCTGGGCTGACCATCCCTGAGGCAGAAGGGCTGACCCCTGATGACTTCGCTGTCTGTGGTGACTGTGTAGCCAACCAACCTTTTGCCATCCTGGATGTAGCTGCTGCCATCCATGTAGAGCTCCAGGTCAGGCACCAGCAACGAACTATCTTTCAAGTCTGGCCAGCTTGCATGGACCTCCTCCATGGCCTCGGCACAGTCATGGTCCAGGGCCCTGGCCTGGCAGGGAGGAAGGTGGCAGGGTTCAAGGTCCACACAGTCTCAATGGTGACTCGTGGGTCCCCACATAGCAGTCCCTGGCACTGTGCCAGCCAACCACTAGAAAGCCATTGGTGCCCCAATGTGTTCACCAAAGTCATCACTGCATGCGGGACCTGCACACAGACACCCTGCCCAAGCGCAAGCCCGTCCAC
>VBSM01002217.1:38471867-38486166 GCA_008086735.1 Cheirogaleus medius
GGGGAGGGCTTGTCTAGGGGTCCTGTAAGATCTTGCCTGTTGTTCTCTACATTTGCATATCTGTTTCCTCGTGTGAAAAGGCAATATTTGAGAAAATGATTAATAAAGAGACAGTGAATTAGACTGAGTGACGATAAGTTGACAAACCTGGATATATATCCTGTTTTACATAACATACTAAGAAGACACATATCCATGGAATCATTGACAAATTACAGAAGTTCAAGCTCAAAAACTATAGTGTTCTTATATATAAATGATTACAGATTAATAAATAGATATTTCAAAAATACATTGATATATTTAACATATTGCCACACTAGAAAATTTTTTCCCCTGGGGCCACAGTGTTTTATTACAAAAATAGAATAAAAACTTCAAAAACAAAATGATCCTTTCTAATTTAATGAAAAATTTGTTATTTTTTATTGTTTTCTGTGTGTGAGTGTTATGGAACTTGAAAAACAGTCCCCATGGCTCCCAAGATGAAGAAATGTGTAAATTACATGTGCTTCACAAGGCCCTGGGCTCAAAACTGGTGTGAGTTAAATACAAGTCACATGGCAGTTAATGTGTTAAAGTGTATTAATCCATTACATTTCCCTTTCTATAGTGTAATGTTTATTTTATTTTACATTATGTTATAATGTTTTAATACATACACAGAATTTAATAAAAACAAATTTTCACTGGCTGTGCTGCCTTTCTTTTCTGGACATTAAAATTTATATCATTTCATGAATTTTACTGAAAACAATTTTTCATATATATATTGGAGTTTTAAATATGATCTGTCCCAAGCATCAGTTATACTAGGTATATCACTGACCTATTGTTTACTTGAAGCAGTCTTTGTAGTTTGATTATTCACAACTTCTTCCACAGTTTCTAGATACCTAGGGATTATAGTGCGTGTGTGTTGTTTTGTTTTTTTCTTCTTATTCCACTTTGTTTTTTTTCCTTGTTTTTCAACCTGTTCCTTCAGGTGATCTTGTTAGGCTCTACAATAACACCTGGGCAATTTAATCTCAATCTCTCTCTTTCTACGGTTGTGTGTGTGTGTGTGTGTGAGAGAGAGAGAGAGAGAGTGAGAGAGAGAGAGAGAGAGATGATTACAATGGATCTACAGAAACATTCATGCATTATTTGTTTCACTCATTTTCCCATAAAGTGGGGCTTTGTTTTGTGCCATTATGCAGGATCTTGTGTAAATCCATACATGTTATATGTATAAATCCCAGTAAAGACAATGATACTGACTCTTCCAGGTAAGTAATCCTGTATCATTCACCTGCCACCCTGTAGCAAGTTGTTTCATAAAAAAATAAATAAATAAAAAAAATACCATTTCAAGATTGAAATGTTTTACTCTGCTTTGGGTAGATCAGTGGTGGTAGTGGCTGGATAGGACAGTGTTGTGCTGTATGCAGGCCCCATTTGCATACCCTGTCTGTGTACCTACTCCATTCATGAACACATTGTGGAAACACTGTGGTGACTAAAGGGAGAAATTAATTCAACAACTGAATGAGGCATCTAATGAAAATGCCTCATCTGTAGTGATGATCTCTGGTGGAACTTGATCTGAAAAGGAAAGATTCTCACATGTTATGCTCACTCGTATAGGTCCATGTACATGTCTTTTCTTCAGAACTTCTTATAATTGATCTTCTAATTCTGATCCTTCTTGGTCTCTGAAAATTCAGCCAGGCCACAAACTGCTTCTCAGAACTCAAGGTATATCCTTGCCTCAATACAACTTTGGCTATAACTTCCTGCAAATGAAGTAATGACCAAGTAAGCTGCTCGAAGCGTTGCTCACCAAGATTTCCCCTCACTACCGGTTTTCACTGGCACCACTAAGTGAGGGGTTAGGACAACAGCAATCTGTTTTGCCCCACACCAATGTATAGTATCCTAACATCCCAAATAACACCTGGGGGCTCAGGTCCATAGCAGCTTCCTTTCTCATCAAATTTGACCTATAATGGAGATTCACACCTTTGAGATTCTCTCTGATATTGACAGTACCTCAACCGTACGTTATACTCAATACCTTTATAACAAAGGGAGATGCCTTTGGGTCCTCCATGGCGTGTAGTTACTCAGTAGGCTCTCTAGTCTTAAGTATTAATCTACTTTAGAGCAGCCATATCTCCAGTTCACTGAGCTCTTTCTCTACATCCTGCCGATACAATCCTAGCACAGACATCTCATTTACTGTGGGCCATTGTACTTTCCACCTATAAAGAGACATACCAGAATATTTTTAGGAATAGTTTCAGGTGTCCTGGCAAGGCTTTTAAACCCGGAGAAGCCAGGAGGTATTCTCATATCAATAAACATTCACCAGACCTGATACTTTCCAATGCCTGCTCCCATCTTCCGGGCTCAGCATATGTTCCTAAGCGTGTTCACTGGTGTGCTGAAACATCTTAGGAAGATCCAAAAGCCCTTCTGTTGATTAATTCATTCTTTTTTTCTAAAAGAAGAATAGTACTTGTACATTTTTGCCAGGTTGAAACTCCTATTGGTTTAAACTTCACAAGAATTGGTAGAAGTGAATCTTAAGAAGGGCAAGTTATCATTTTGCTTGGAATTGCCTGATATGATTTCTGAAAGTTCTGCAGGCAAGGGATGCTATTACCTTTATTCATGGAGAAAAGTCAAATATGAGCATCGTGGCTGGGCACAGTGGCTCACACCTGTAATACTAGCACTTTGGGAGTCCAAGGGGGAAGAAGGATTGCTTGAGGCCAGGAGTTTAAGACCAGCCTGGGCAAGAGCGAGATGCCATCTCTACAAAACGTAGAAAAATTAGCTGGCTGTTGTGGTGCATGCCTGTAGTCCTAGCTACTTGGGAGGCTGAGGCAAGAGGGCAAGAGGATTGCTTGAGCCCAGGAATTTGAGGTTGTAGTGAGCTATGATGACATCACTAAACTCTAGCCCAGGCAACAGAGAGATCCTGTCTCCAAAATATATATATATATATATATATATATATCTATCTCAGGAGTCCAAGGAACTATGAATGTTCAAGGTTCTCAAGCACATCCACTCAGGTATCCTATTCCGAGGTGTCAATATAAACAGGGCCCTGATTCTGGCACAGAAAACTTGCTGAGGCAGAAAATTAAGCTTTCTCTATACTTCAGTTACTCTCACAATCAGATCTTGACATACAATTTCAACAGATTAAGGCCCTTTAAATGCTGTTATTGAGGAATACTGGTTTTCACACCATGCTCTGAGTTTGTGATCAGCTGATTTAAGCATGTCATTTCTTCACTGAGCACCTTAAGGGCATTGTATAACAACTATCCAACTTCATAGTCCTTGCAATTATCATTGCCTTGATGTCTCTAAAATGCTAGAGAGAATTCATAAACCAATTCATGTCCTTCCACTTATATCTCTTTCCAATTTACCACATGAAATAAAACCTGAGTCGTCATTATGTTACAGCATCCCAGGAGTTATCTATCATCCCACTATGCCAAACAATCAGATCTTTGTTGCCACCTTCTGGGGGAATTATTCAATTCTAGAATCTCATCCTGAATATCTGCTTCCTAGGAACTCTTCTAGCTTTAACTTTGTTAATCTAGCTTTCTCCAAAAGAAGATCATCAGCGAAGGATTTCAGTGCAAGCAGTTTATGTGGAAGATGTGGGTACATCAGTAGGAGAGTGGGGAAATGATACAGAAAAGAGAAAGCAGCTAGTATTCATGCTATTAAGCCAGCTTCCATGACGGGAAAGGAGCTTAGTCCTGGCAGGATATGGTACAATATTCACAACACTGAATTATTCCACCCAAGGGGAGAGGAAGCCTGAGTACTTATGTACTAACTCCTGAGAATCAACGAGTGCATGCCGATCCTAAGAGTTGTCCAGCACTTACACCTGTCGAAGGTGCACAAGAAGGGTTACCTTATACTTCTAGAAAAGGTCCTTCCAACTGGCGTTGGAAGTTGGCAGAAACTCACTAACATGATAGGGTCTGAGAAAAATGGTTAGTAGAATGATATTTGCTACAAAAAGCTTTATAATTTGCCTTTGACATTGGTTTTTAGTCCACATGGGATTTTTTTGTTTGTTTGTTTGTTTTTGGTGTGATGTTGAGGTCCAATTTCATTGCTTTGGTTTTGGCTCTTTATTTTATTTTATTTTATTTTATTTTATTTTATTTTATTTTATTTATTTTTATCCTTCCCCCTTCCTTCTTTCCTTCCTTCCTTCCTTCCTTCCTTTCTTCCTTCTCTTCCTTCATTCTCTCTTTCTCTTTATTTCATTATTATATTTATTTACCTTTGTTTTCCAATGGCTAATTGTCTCAGCAACATTTATTGAAAATCCATCTTTTCCCTACTTATCTGCAATGCCACATTGCTCACATACTGAATATCCAACTAAATCATCTATTTGAGGCCAATATACACAGTAATCTTTTACAAAATTTTATTTTTTAACTACTTGCTGTGGATCTACAAAACAGCAATTGGTTCTGTCAAATATTAATTTAATATCTGGCAGATAAATTCTAATAATTCATTTGTATCCTCTCTTGAATTTTATGTGCATAATGATGTACTCCTTGAACAATGAGACTTTTGTTTCCTTTTTTCTGATTCTTGTTATCTTTATGTGTTATTCTTGCCTTACTGTGCTGGCTAGAACTTTCAGTACTAATGATGAATAGACATGGTGATAGTGACCATCATCTTTTCATCCTGTTCTCAAAGAAACAGTTTTCTTTGTTTCAGAGTTAGATGTGATATTTGCTATTTATTTTCAACCCTTTAATATGATTTAAACAAATGCCTTTTTACTATTCTTTTAAGATTTTGCATTTGGTTAAATCACAAATAGATGTTGCATATTATCAAGGAAGTTTTCTGCATCTATTAAGATGTTCATATGATTTTTGTCCTTTAATTTGTGTGTGTGATGGAACACAATAAATGATTTCCCTAATGTTTAATCATTTTTATTGGTCATGAAGTCTCATCTTCATTATGATTTTGATATGTTCTGTGATTCATTTTACTTTTTTGATAGAGGGAAAAGTGAGTGGTATAACTTTTTGAGGATAAATTTGTTATATTTTTTCTTTCAGGATTTGGAATCACGGCAAAACAGTTGGGAAACATGCTTTTTTTCACATTATTTAAAAGTGTTTAAATAAAATTGGAATTTGTTCTTCCTTCAAGTTGAGAATTTGTTGAAGATGTCAGGATGTCATATTGGTTTGAGTTTTTGTGGAGATATCTTTTTTAGTACCAATTACATTTATATTTTAATGGTTATAGGACTATCCAAATTTTACTATTTCTTCTTGAGTTGTATTTTTTTAGGATATTTTTCATATCATATAAATTTTTAACTTTAATTTATGGCCATGTTGCTCATGAGGGTCTCATACTGTCTTTAAAATATTATATATATATATATATATATACACACACCTATCTATCCATCTATCTATATATACATACATATCTTTTCATTTTGGAATTTTATTTTAATTTATTTCATTTTATTTTGATTTTCATTTTTGATTTTATAACAATTAGTGTGAAAGAAGGACATGTAATTATTGATTAGGGAATTGATTTGATAAAACTGGCATGTTAGATTCACTAACTCTGAACACTGTACTGAATAGGAGATAAAATAAGGGACATTAGGTAGGTAAAAAATACTTTCAGTATTACAGTAAGGCCTCAGTTAATATATTCATTTTAGAACTATAAAATTATGTTTAGATTTTAAATGTTATTGGGAGTTTAAAATGTCTGGCAATAAACACTGAAAAGTAGCTAAGATATAGGAAAAAAACCCCCTGGTATAATGTACGTATATGCCATAGGCAGTGAAACATTAGGCAGACCTTGAGGATATATTTGATAGTTTGAAAACAAATTTGAAAAGTATCTATGGGCGATTTGGTGCCAAGTTAAAGCCAAATGGCAGAGTTACAATTCAAAAAGATATTTCTGGCATAATTATGAAGGATGAATTTGAGTACAGCCAGAGTCTATTAAAAGTCAGGTATAATTTATTCTCTTTACATTGCTTCCTTTTATAGGCTAAATAATCTCAATTATAGATACTTTATAAAAGTTGACAAATGGATTCTGGTAGCTGATGTTCTATTCATTAACACTAGGAAATAACAGTTTAATTGACCATATTCTACCTAATTTTAACTTCCTGCAAACTATTTACCACATATAAAATGATTTTCTCCTAAAGATCAAAGCTCTCTGTTTTTAATATTCACTGTGTTCTAAAATAGATTCTACAGAATGTTTCTTTCGTGTTTTTACCTGATATATGAATTTTTTGGTGGTTCTGGTGCTGGTAAAAGTATGCAGTTTCTTTCTAGAATTAAAATCATACCTTCATTTATTTGCAAATTCTTAAATTCAAGCCTTTAGTATACTTTGGTATAATTAAAACTATTTAAAAATCATATAGATTTGGAAGATTTGGAAAAAAATATTCATATGTTTGGACCTGTTGTTACCTTATATTAGAGTCAAGAGTTTGCCATTTTTCAATGTTGTCTATGACTATTTTTATATTAACATTTCTAATGAGATTTTAATATTTTTATTTTATATATTTTTTATTATTATTTCAAAGTATTGCATGGGTACAAATGTTTTTGGTTACATGGGTCACTTTTGTTATGTTCGAGTCAGGATTATAAGTGTGCCCATCACCCAGATAGTGTTCACTGTACATGTTTGGTAGGTTTTCACCTATGCTCTCCTTCCTCCTCCTCCCTGCTTGATCTCCACTGGGTTTTACTTTCCTCTGTGCACATGTGTGTTCATTGGTTAGCACAGAAAGGACATGTGGTGTTTGTTTTTCCATTCTTTAACTACACTTAAGATAATGGTCTTCAGTTCCATTCAAATTGTTACAAAGGCCTTAATTCATCCTTCTTCATGGCTGAGTAGTACTTTATGATATACATACACCTCATTTTGTTAATCTACTCATGAGATGATGGTCACTTTGGTTGATTTCACATCTTTGCTATTGTGAATTGTGTTGCAGTAAACATTCGAATGCAGGTGTCTTTTTGATTAAATGACTTCTTTTCCTTTGGGTAAATACCCAGTAGTGGTATCGCTGGATCTAAGAACTACTTTTAGTTCTTTGAGGAATCTCCGTACTGTTTTCCATTAAGGTTGTACTAATTTGCAGTCCCACCAACAGTGTATAAGCATTTCTTTCTTTCTGCATCCACACCAGCACTTGCTCTGTTGCTTGAGTTAGAGTGCTGCACCATTAGCCTAGCTCACAGCAACCTCAAACTATTGCACTCCAGCAAAACTCCTGCGTCAACTTCTCAAGTAGGTAGAACTGCAGGTGTGTGCCACCACGCCTGGCTAATTTTTTCTATTTTTAGTAGAGACAAGGTCTTGCTCTTGCTCAGGCAGTTCTCAAACTCCTGACCCTAAACAATCCTCCCACCTAGGTCTCCCAGAATGCTAGCATTACAGCTGTGAGCCACTGGGCCCAGCCTGGACTTTTTAATAAAAGCCATTCTTACTGGGGTAAAGTGATGTTTCACTGTGTTTTTAATTTGCATTTTCCTGATGATTAATGACATTAAGCATTTTTTCCTATTTTTATTGGCCATTTGTCAATATTCTTTTGAAAAGCTTCTGTTCATATCTTTTGTCCACTTTTTAATGTTTTTTTTTTCATGCTAATTTGCTTGAGTTTTTGGTAGCTTCTGGGTATTAGCCCTTTAGCAGATGTATAGCTTACAAATATTATCTCCCTTAATATGAGTTGTCTATTTGTTCTGTTGACTATTTCCTTAGCTGTGCAGAAGCTTTTGAATTTAATTAAGTCTCATTTATTTATTTTTGTTGTTGCTGTGATTGCCATTGAGGTCTTCATCATAAATTCTTTGCCTAGGTTGATAACTGGAAGATTTTTTCCAATATTTTCTTCTAGTATTCTAATGATTGCATGCCTTACATTTATGTCTTTTATCCATCTTGAATTATTAATTTTTGTCAGTGGTGAGAGATATGGATCCTGCTTCATTCTTCTACATGTGGCTATCCAATTTTCCCAGCACCATTTACTGAATAGGGCTTCTTTTCTCCAGTGTCTAATGTTGTCTGCTTTATCAAAGATCAGTTGACTGTATGTGGAAAGTTTTATATCTGGGTTCTCTATTCTGTTCCATTGGTCTATGTCTCTATTTTTGTACCAATAACATGCTGCTTTGGTTACTATAGCCTTGTATTATGTTTGAAGTGTGGTAATGTGATGTTCACTTTTCAATTCTGCCCATGTGGGCTCCCTGGCCTCCTGAGAGTAGTTCCCAAATCTCCTCTCTGTGCCTCTGAGGATCATATTATCTTTTGATCAAGTGCTAGCGTTATGGGATCTGGCCTATGGCCCTTTCCCTGGATCCCTGAAGATCAATCCCTTACCATTCCAGGGAGAAGTGTGCTTGTCTTGAGTTGCCTATGAGGTGCTCAAGCAGGTTTGACGTTCCTCACTTTAGGGTACACCTTGCTTTGACAGAGCAGCTGGGCAAGCTGCACCAGGGAGGGCTGGTGAGTAGGAAGCTCACAGTCTGAGCACCCCTTAGTAGTCTGGGGGTCTTTAAGAGGCAAGGTTTGAGCCCCTCTCTCTGTGGAAGCCCCAATGTGGTGTTTGCACCAATGGGGGAAGGAGAAATTCCTGAGAGCCCTGCCCAATCATCTCTCTCTGCAGCCATAGGCAGGGAAGGAGAAGGGGAAGAAAAAAGTCTGAATGGCAGAAAGCTAGCACTCTGGTTATCTCTATCCCTCTCTCTGGAAGGCAGCCCACCTGGAATGTACAGGCTCCGAGGTCATGCAGACACCCTGGGACTCACTGGCCTCTGTGGCTCCCACAGTCTGGGCTGGAATTGGGAAATGTTTGTGTAGGAACAAGCAAGACGAAAACTGAGGAGCTGAAGCCACCTGGAGAGGACAAAGGTGAATGGTGGGTGGAATATAATATGGCACCTGCTGTGTTGGCTCAGAGCTGTGGTGATGGGAGCACTCCAAAGGGGCTGGAAGGTTGGTACATTGTCCTCAAGAAGCTCTCAGTTCACTGGCAACAGCAGCTTTTGGGCTTGTGAGGGTCGAAATGCTCTCCTGCAACTTGGGAGCCTGCTGACTGCCAGAGATGTGAGAGAGGGAGAAACAAACCATCCCACCTACCCTTTTTGCTGGACTCCAAGCCTCTCTTGGGTTGTCCTCTACCAGTACCTTGCTCCTTGTTCTGCTCTGCAACTCCCTCCGATGGAATCTCTTGTAGGTTCTGGCACTTTCCCCCTAGCATTATACCATATCTATGATTGTTGGTTTGTTTGTTTTTTTCTTTTCCATCTGAAGCTTTTCCTTCTTTTTGAGATGATCTGGCAGCTGTTGCCTCTGGTCAGCCATCTTGTCCCCAGAATAATACTTTTTTTTTTTAATTCATGGAAATATCATACAACTCACTGGATAATCAAATATACTAGAATGTAGTAATTTCCTCAGTACTTATAGTAGTTATCTTCACTTTATTTTCTATAATTTTGTCATTTAGAAAGAAAAATGAATGCTTTTAATTAATTGATTACAAAGACTTTCTCTCTCTCTCTCTCTCTATCTCTCTCTCTCTATATATAATATATATATATATGTACATATATGTATCACTTTTGATGGTGCCATTTCACAAGGATAAAAGAAAACTAAATGGATTTGAGGAAGTAAAGAAACCCCTGCAGAAAAAGAAGGCATTTTGATGGCTGTCCTGGTTGAAGAGAATGGGGAATCAGGGGTTAAGTTTGGGGAAAAGTTGGAGAAAGCTTCTGAGAGGTGGGCCTCATTGGATCTCATTGCCCTTAAGTGTTAATTAGCAGGTACCTTGGAGTTGAGAGGTTAGGGGTGGAAGAATAGAAGCATCAGCTTTCACTGTGGGGACCAGTGGGATAAGTTCAAGAACCTCTTGGATCCCAGCCCATGTAACTAAATTAGTCTTTAAGGTACTGCTTTAAAGTTAGTATCTAGCTGTATCTTTATCACATGTCATATTATACACTAAGTAGCATTTCATATGTTTATTTGAATAGTTTATGTTGGATATATTTAGCTATGCATAACTTATGGTAGACTTTATTAGACTTGCAAAGAATTTTAGTATATTAAATCTTTACTAAAATAATACAATGTCATCTTCAATCTGGCTTTAGTGTTAGCCAGCAAGCTAGAGAGACACCTTCCAAATGAATAATTTTCATTGCTAATGATCTTGTCCAATTATTTTTATTTAGTTAACATATATTCCTTTCTGCTACTAACAATTAATCTTAGTTAAAGATGTCCATTACTTCTAGAAAAGAAGTGTAATGACAATTTTAAGAAGACTTAATAACAATACCATGGAAAAAGCTATGAGAAGAATGATATTACAGCATATTTCATTAGTTGGTCACAATCATTCCCTCATCTATATAGTTAGTTTATGGGAGTGAAAGGTCAATTACTTTATTATAATATACCAAACAACCAAGCAGGACTCCAAAGGCACACCAGTAAACTACTTCTTATATGGATTACACTAAAATTCAACTGAGTGGCAACATATTAAATGTGACTGGACTTGAACTAGGGACTGTGGTACAAAAGTAATATGCTAAAAGTTGCTGTCTTTGATGTGATAATTGATCAGATTTCTATTTTCTGTGGATTGTAAGGAGAAATGCAAGAAATTAAATAAACAGTGCATGTGAAGAGATGAGGAGAAAAAATGTAATTATCAGACTGTTTGAAATTATTGCATAATTTGCCCTACCTTCTGCTTGATCCTAAAATGAGACTGAAGTGGGGGAAAGAAAAAAGTTTTAGAAAATGACTGAGTTATTCTAGTTAATCAAATATAATTGCCTTTATTCATCTGTAACTGCATAGATATGCACTCTTCCAAGTCTTTTTTTTTTTTTTTTTTTTTTTTTTTTTTTTTTTTTTTTAGAGACGGGGTCTCGCTCTTGGTCAGGCTGGTTTCGAACTCCTGACCTTGAGCTATCCACCCGCCTCGGCCTCCCAGAGTGCTAGGATTACAAGTCTTAATATTCTTTAAGTATATATGTGTATTTCTTCTCTCCTTTTACTTTTAGATTTTTCTTGTGCTGTGATACAGTGTTTGTATTTCTCTTTATATATTCAAACTTTAAAAATAAAAACAAATGACTGTTTATATATCATCTTTCATATTCATAATTCCAATCACCATAAATGTGACATTGTATATTTATTGAAAAATAATATATCTCACACTTAAATCAGATCTCACTCTTAGAATGATCATATTGAAATAATTGTGTGTTTAAAAATAATTAAAAGATGATCTCACAAAAATCTATTGAAGTAACACCAAATTTAGACAAAATAATCTCACACTATAAACATTTTGCTTGTAGGTTAACATTTTGTAAAATCACACTATAACTCAGTACCAATAAACTCAGCTTTAGAACAAAGAGGAAATTGGGATTCGTTTAATTTTCAGAGTCCAAATATAGATGTTTGGGGGCACACTGCCAGCCGTTTCCTTGAGTCAAAGAAAATAAATATTGTACCACGCCATCACAAAGACAAAAACACAGGGAGTTATTTTGAATTCTGTATCAACTGGCTTTTATTCAAATATTCAAATAATCAGTATCTTCTTCCTATGGAGAATGATTCCTCCCTCTAATTAGAGTATAAAAAATTTGATGGATATAATACAAAATGTGACCATCTGCATTTCTCAGTCTTGTCTTTTCCAGTTAGAACTCACAGGTGTCTTTTAAACAATGATGAATTAGAAAGAATGTTCTTTTTTTACTCATTTGTCTGTTAACTACCTTTGTGATAATAATACATTTGCATTTTTAATTTCCTCAGTTGTAAATGAGCACCTCTGAACCACTTCCTAATTATTTTACAATTTTCCTGTATTGTTCATTATTCATGCTTTCTATTTACTAAATAAAAATGACTTTTACTCTGAAGGACATTTGCAATTCTTATTATGCCAACACAGATCATTTGGCTTCATACAAGAAATAAGGAGTGAAAGAAAACATGGGGACACAGCATTCAACAAGAAACAATTAAACTGACATGCCTGCTCACCCAGATATATATAGAACAGGGTGAAGGGCAGGATATATAATCTGGTGTATTAGAAATCAGGCTTATTAATTTTAATGGATGATGTAAAGCTTTCTACTCAACTCACTTTGCTTGAGAGAGATGAACTACAGAAATATGAACAAACTGTTGAATAGCAGCCAATGAAGACAGGAACCCATGTAAAACAGTTTCCTATAGATTATATAGAACATTACTTTAAAGAACACAATAATTGTTGTACATGATGTTGTAAAAGAGCTTACCAGATATCTGGTTTACTCAAAGTTTGTCTGTAAGAAGCAGTGTATTGGAGCCAGCTCATACTGGCTCATGAGAAACCATGACTCATCTTTCTTCCAATTTCACCTTTAGTGACATCATTGGTAGCCTGAAATTGGCCATCGTGAAAATTCTTACACCATGGAAACTGTCAAATACTATCAGTTGGAACTCACTGGTTTACTAGCACATTACTGCCTATAAGGCTTGGTATTTAATATAATTTTTTTCTGCCTGGTAAAAGAATATAACCAAAATAATTTCTTATACAATCATTTCAATGAGGCTTTGTGATGATACAGGTGAAAACAGAGATTGAAGGGGATGATAAAATAAAGTTGAAGGAAAGGTGCAAGGAACTGTTCCTGACAAGAGCTGTAATTGACTTGTTTTTTCTCTACTTGGGCAAAAACAACTGCTGAGAGTGATTACTTTTGTTTCCTTTTTAGGAAGATGTTATGGTCAGATAAATTTATGTTATAAAATAGCACTTGCTGCTCCTTTTCTATTACTTGCTTTGAAAGGATCCAAGTTATGTCTATAATAGAGTGAATTTCTGCTCTATAATGGTTATGTTATGGTGAAAGTTGGTAGCATTAAGCTCCTTGAATTAGAAGGAAAACATGTATTAGAAATTAGAAACTAAAAAGGATCAAAAAGAATTGAGTGAATTGTTCTAAGGACTAAAAAATATCTTTTTGCCTCTGGTGTGAAGATGAGTTAGTATTTGTATGCAGTTGTTGTATTTATTTATTTTATATATTCTCTTTGAATTGCTTTTTTCTTAGCTTGTCACTTACCTGCAAGAGCCTATTCTTATAAGCATCCATTTAGTACAGAGCAATGGATTCAGGTTTTGTGAGGCCTGAAACATAAAATTTGGGGATCCATCCTTAAGAAAAATAATACAAAACTAAATAGAAAATTGTGAACTTCAATACTTAAATAGAACAAGATAAGAAATTATAAGAAATTATACATTTTAAATGTTTAAAAATACCAGCAAAATCACAGAACCCAGAAAATTATGACAATATTTTCATTAATACCCTGGCATACCTCTATGTTTTTCCCATATTTGGGGCTATATTCTCTTCACCGTCTTTTCATATTACAACAATTTAAAAATATTTATTTATTTATTTTGGAGACATAGTCTCACTCTGTTGCCCGGGCTAGAGTGCCATGACATCAGCCTAGCTCAAAGCAACCTCAAACTCCTGGGCTCAAGCAATCCTCCTGCCTCAGCCTCCCAAGTAGCTGGTATTACAGGCATGTGACAGCATGCCTGGCTAATTTTTTCTATTTTCAGTTGTCTGGCTAATTCCTTTCTATTTTTAATAGAGACAGGGGTTTCACTCTTGCTGAGGCCGGTCTCGAACTCCTGACCTCAAGCAATCTTCCTGCCTTAGCCTCCCAGATTTCTAGGATTATATGTGTGAGCCACCATGCCTGGCCTAAAATATCTTTTCAATAAAGAAAAAATGAAGTAAACTTAGTCTCTTTTTCCAAATTGATCAAAATTTGCTTATCACTGAAATTTGATGGAGTTTTGATAATTGCATTCTTCATTTACAGGTTTACATGCATTCTTCATTTACAGGTTTACACATTGGCTGATTGGAAAAATTTTCCAGATTAGCTTCTGGTTCCATGTATCAGAAATCTCTATTCTCTTTAATCACTCTCATAATTTTAGCACCAAGTCGCACAGAATGTGTTCATTCTCTCTAATGGCTGCCCCTGAGTGAGGGGATATGAAACTTAAGCTTCATAGCTTAATGAAAAATTTACCTCTGTGTATGCAATAAGTCACAATTTATTTATTTATTTTTTTATTTTTTTT
>VBSM01002217.1:38488919-38515380 GCA_008086735.1 Cheirogaleus medius
ACTTCGGCCTCCCAGAGTGCTAGGATTACAGGCGTGAGCCACCGCGCCCAGCCACATGTAAAGTCTTGACTGTCATCATCATAGTGATCATTCTTCTCATTATGGCAAGCAGAATTACTGAGCTCCACTTTATGCCAAGCACCCATAACAAAAATCAAAGATGAGTGAGTTTCACTTCCTGGTTTCTAGGAAGTTAGAACACACACACTGGTTGGGGAAACATGCTTCTTGATATAAAAATTGCACTATAGGCTGACAAGTGCTGGTATCAGTCAGTATAGGATAAGTTATCAGTCAGTAAAAGCATAACAAAACAATAACAAAAACAAAAACCACTTTTGTGCTTTAAACAACAAAAGATTTCTTTTCCCTTAGCTAAAACATTTGGCTTGTTCTACTCAGGTAGAAACCCAGACTGTTAGAGCAAATACAATCTCAAATATTGGCGGTCACTGTCATTGTCTCAAATCAGCAACTAAGGGTTCGAGCCCAGCGTGACACACATCACTTTCACTCCCTCCCAGCTCATTGGAAGGAAGCAGTCCCATGATTGCCCTCAGTTACAAGAATGCCAGGAAATACAACCTTACTATGTGTCCTAGCAAGTGATAGGATGGGGAAATATGAAGATTGCTGTTTTGTGAGTCTGTTCTACTATAGGACTCATATGGTGTCTGGAAATTGAAAAAGAGAACAGATATAGAATATAGCAACTTTAAATGAAAATCCCCTTTTCTTGTCCCCATTTACACTATCAGTGGTACATTTGGAAATCGGGAAAAAATACTCACAAAAAACAAACATAAAAACTATCTGTGATATTAAGAACATAGAAAATCTCCACTAGTTAGAATGTTATCCAGAATAAACAGTTGTTTGAAAATGGAACAGGTTTTCTTTTTAAAGATAAAAACTTCCTTCCATTTACAAAGGAAGCAGGTAAATGCTTCCCTCATTTTTGAGCAAATATGCATTAATTGCTTGTATATGGAAGGCACTATTGTGAGCACTGGGAATACAGACAATGTGGCTGTCCAGAAAGAGCTTATATTTTACTTGGGCTTGGCAAATGAAAATAGATTAAGCAAATGAATATATAAAATGTCTGGGAACAATACATGCTATATAGGAGAATAAAGCAGGTAGGGTAGATCTCAGTGAGGGTTAGGCTAATGAGATGTGGAATGCAGCAAGTGTCTATAATTATAGGAGATTTTACAAGGGAATCAATGGAAATGAGGGAGGGGTGGACATGTGCACTTCTAGAAGGAAGAACATTTCAGGAAGAGGAACAACAAAGGCTCTAAAGCAGGAACCCTAAATAAGGAGTCAGTGGATTTGAATAGAGTGAGCAAGTAGGGTAGGGAGATGGCAAGAGCTAAGGGTAGTCCTGTTAAGTTTGGAGAACTTAGCTCACTTACCAAGGTCCCACTGCTACATCTTTTAATTATAATTTTTCCAACTGGTCCCTGTGGGTTCTTACTGTGAATATGGTGATGTAGGGAATTGGGGTGGTTTGATGTTTAATTTTATGTGCCAACTTGACTGGACTAAGGAATGCTCAGATATCAGGTAAAATATTATTTCTGGATATGTATGTGAGGATGTTTCAGGAAGAGATTAGCATGTAAACCAGTAGACTGAGTAAAGAAGACCTTACCTCACCAATGTAGGTGGGCCTCACCCTATCCATTTGGGATCTAAATAGAACAAATGGTGGGAGAAGGGTTACTTTTCTTTCTTCTTGAGCCAGGGCATCTGTCTTCTCCTGCCATTGGACATCAGAGCCTGGCCTTTGGGCCTTTGGACTCCAGGACTTAAACTATGACTTAAAACCTGTTCCCCATTCTCAGCTCCTTGGACTGAGAGTTACACCATTGGCTCCCTGGTCCTCAGGTCTTCAGACTCAGACTGAATTGCACCATAGAATTTCCTCGTTCTGTAGCTTGCAAGTGCACATTGTGGGACTTCTCAGCCTTCATAATTGTGTGAATCAATTCCCTTAATAATTCTCCTTTTATATATCTCTATCTCTATCTATCTCTATCTCTATCTATCTCTATCTCATCTCTATCTCTATCTCTATCTCTATCTCTATCTCTATCTCTATCTATCTCTATCTATCTCTATATATCCTATCAGTTTTGTTTCTCTGGAGAACTCTGTCTAATCCAGGCAGTGTGGTAGGAATTCAAAAATCACAGGCTAGAGACAGTGAATCTTCTTACAGTGTCATTTCATTGGGAGTTTAGTAATTAGAACATTACATTTATTTTAAAGGCAAATATAATTATGGTGTTTATCAGCACTTTTCAATTTGATGTGCATGCAAATCACCTGAAGATCTTATTAAAATACAGATTAGGATTCAATACTGTTGAGATTTGAGTTTCTAATAAGCTCTCAGGTAATGTTGATGCTGCAATTCCTCAGATCATACTTTGAGCAGCAAGGGTTTATAATATAATATTTATATTGTGTTTAGGATAAAAAGGTAAAGTACTTGTGGTGGGACACTTTGGAATAATCGTACACTCCCGAAGCTGTGTGCATGTTTTTATTCCTCTGATTTTAAAAGATATATAAAGTTGAAAAAAGTTCAAAAGCCTTTGATTTTTTTCCTCTAGAGATTTTACACTTGTGATTTGGACTGCACCCACCAGATGGTAATAGTGCATTCAGTTACAACACACAGATAACCAATTCAACTCTATGATGCTTCACTATAGGATGAGCCTCAGCATGTTAACAGTTTTTTATAAGCTTTTCTAATAAACAAAAATTGCAATCTAAATTAACAAATAATGAGTTCAAAAGTCATTTCTTCATAATGTATATTTCAGAAATTATGCAAATATTTATAATTAAAATAACCAGACAAGGTACCAATTGATCAGTCCTATTTCCATATAAGCACTGGTTATCAATTCTATCAAGAAATAGATTGGCAGAGGGATTTTCATTATTGTCAAAGTGTGAAACTGGCTCCATATCTTCTGTCAAGAATTTTAACTTAGAAAAGCTCATATATCTCATCTACCTAAAACAGGGTCAATCATCCTTAATTAACTTATATGCTTCATCAGGGAGAAGTATCCATTTGATTTATTAATAGGTCTCGAGAGAGCAAATTAACTTCCTTAGAAGTTCCTGACATGCTTTGAATCACAGTACAAATAGAAATTTCTCCTGCTAGCTCTCTATCTGCCTTTGATAAACAAAATGCTTTACAGCCACAAAATAATTTATACCATAGCGTGGGTGTGGTGACAACTGCAGAACTATAGAGATTTTAGTTATAATCTAACCCCACATCATAACTTGTTTCTATGGAGGAAATGGCAAATCCAGAGAATTTAAGTGACTTATACAAGTTTCCACTACTAGCTAAAGCTAGATTAATTATGACAGCCCAGGTTTCTGGACTCCCTGTCCTGTGAAAGGCACACCCACCACTCCCTTCACTATTCTAAGCTGGGTTCTCTTAGCAAAGTTGGCCTCTGACATGCTTCCTAATATATCACAACTATAGGTGCTTATCCATTAAAAGTATAAAATATATATACCCCTTTGTGAACTTCATGAATTTAATGAAAATATAGCATAAAATTAAATAAGCAATAATATTATTATGACAATTATGACATTTTCTCACATAGCATATTTTCATTTTCCTAAAGAAAAATATGGCCTTGATATTTGGTTTAATGGTATTTCATTAACTGCGAAATCCAGATGCATCTGCCAAGTTTTCTCCTCTTTATATTCATGTTACAAAAGAAGGGATGGTGATACTTTAGTGCTTTTTTTTTTTTTTTTTTTTTTTTTCTGGCTACATGAGAGCTGTATGAAATGCTGGATCAGGGAAATGGCTCTTTCTTGCCTTCTGAGCCTCTAAGGCAGAGTTAATCAAGAGACAGTGGCAGAGTAGCAGACCCTCAAAAAGTCATTTTCTGGGGTGAAGCAGATGAGGAAACCCTGATTGTGTCACAGTAAAAAAGCAGAGATGTCAGGGAGGTTTCCAGGGTAAAGCTAAACTTGGAAGAATAATGGACTGCTGTTAAGTCAACATTAGGTAAGGATGGAGAGGCAGAACTCCAGTACATAGTGATATGCATTTGTATTTGGAGGTGTCATACCCTCTAACTTAATACAAACTAACAGGCTAACTTTTTCATGCCCAGATTACTTACTCCCCAATGGATTTAGCCACACAGCAATGGAGATTAATTTTTTTTCTGGCAGGTTACAAAGTTATTTTCGGGAATTTTAAAGTTTACTTTAAATGGGGTTTTGTGTCTTTCTCACTTTGACTTATTAGATCAGTTTTGTGACAACATACATAGGATTTCAGATTATTTGTTTTTATTTCTAGAAAAATAAATTAATCCCAGATATATAGTCCATTTTGGTTGTGTGTAGAATCAAAAGTGATCCACGTGAGGATTTTCAGGTATATTCCAATTACATTATCTGTGGATAATGAGAACCAAGTCTAACAGCTCTAGTACCACTGATTGACTGCATGGCCTTGGGAAAGAAAGAGTGTACATGTGTCTCTGTTTCCTTATTTTGAAAATGAAATTTAAAGGACCTAATAGGAGTTGGCACACAGTAGGATCTCAATAAATATTCAGTAAGTTAAAAAGTAGTACTAAGATATGGATTCAAAAGGTGCACAGAACAGTATCGTTTCATGCTTGTAATTGATGGAACGGCTCACCATTTATAGTGAACATCCTATAAGAAAAGCACTAGGCATCCTACTCCCTCCTTCTTCCCCTTCATTTTCCATTGTTCCCCCTCCACGTGAGAAAAACAGTAAGGTTTAGCACAATATTTCGCATTGGTTAAGCATTACTGACCTTCTGAGCTTTAGACTCTTCGCCAGGAAGAAGTTAGAAACAAATTTATTTCACTTGCAACATGGGAAGAAAATTATTGTTCAGTAACACATGCACGAAGAAGCCTGAAATTAAATATGTTATGTTTCTGAAACAAATACACTCAACATTCTACTCAGTGGTTATTCTGAAAAACCCAAAACTGAAGAAAAACAAAAACTTAGTATCCTGGATTTCTCATAGGGTAATTTCTAGGTTTTCTTTAGATTTGCTTTCTGTTTTCCTTCAGACCAACTGTTGTTTTAATTTTGAGTCATCAGTGCATGTTTATTTTCCTAAGTAGTCAAAATCTCTACTTTGATTAGAAGGTTATGACTAATATTAGAAATTTATAACACATGTTCAAATTGCAACGGGGCAGCACAGAGAACTTCAAATAGAATATTATAACCTTACCGTTAAACCAAAACTTCAAATGCCTATTTTTTTTCTTTTAAGAGATGTTTTAATCCATGTCGCTAAAAGAATGAAGTAACTTTTTCAAAAAGTACATCTAGACAGTCTCTATCTGGGAATTTGTTTTTTTTAATTTTGGAGTATTATAGTGGTACAAACGTTTTAGTTACATAAATTACTTTTGTGTCATTTGAGTCAGTTTTAAGTGTGCCCATCACTAAGATAGCATGCATTGTACCGGTTGATAGGAATGAACTATGAAACAATGGGGAGGGAATCTGGGAATTTTTAAGTAATCTTTGTCAACTTTATCTTAGTGAGACTGAAAACCATCTTTAAAACCCAAATCCAAAAGCTTATAATATATCTTACATATTTTAGTTTTCTTGATTAATAATTGATTTATAACCCAGATGACTCATTCAATAAAACTTTATTTTATTTCTACATGCAATACCTCATTAAGGTAAACTTTACTTAAATTTCCTGGTAACTGTTAGGTTGAAATACCCTCCCTTTCCTTTCCTAGTTTTGGTGAAAATAGTAGAAATATAATCCATTTTATTTGTACATAGAATTTCTTTAAGACATTTGATTTAAAGATTATATCACATATTTATCAATTATTCCTTAAATATTTAATCTGGATATTAAAAATTCCTGGGTCATCTTATTCTGCAAATCCACAATCTTGCCTGTAAGTGTGAAATATTTTTCACCTGAGTCATATATAAGTGCATTGGTTTCTTTCTTCCGTCTCTAGAACCTTTCCGTTGTCCTGAAACTCTAGTGCCTGTGCTGACTTCATTGTCCTTTACTAAATAATAAAGATTACTTCCCATTTAGTGCTGACTCCAACATGTAACCTGCATAGAGTCTTTGAGTTAGCAGGAATGCTCTGTCTGTTCAATGCAGAAGATCTGCCATTTCTTCCATTGAACATCTGTTTTAACATTCCCCAGATAGTGCTATCTGTCGTCTACTTTGCTTCTTGTCTTCCAAGAACACAGAGGCTAAAACATATTTGCTGCTTGCTTATTCTAAATAATGCAAAATTCTCACCATTGTTTTTATTTTTGTATTTCACTAATCAGAAGGGGGATTTGATTCCCTGATTTTATAGTGCCTTTGTTTCTGTCTTTTTGCTGTTTGCGTGTTTTTTTTTACTAGAGAATTGCTGCCAGTTTTCCATTGTCTTTCTCTCTTTGCTATTGATCTTCCGATCCCTGTGGTTTCATAATTTCTCCTTCCCCATATACGATTCTAACCTTTTCTCTATTACTTATTACACATGGTTAGACTACTATAGGAAGTGCCACCTTAAGCTGTTGTAAGATGTTCTCCCTTCACAAAATGTGAACTCATGCTCATATTTAAAAAGTAAGAAAGTTAAAGTGAGGGAGAGAACATTTTCATGAAAAGAGAGTCTTAGATTTCTGAAATTATTTCTGTCAGAACACAGGTACCATGTGTGCTGTAAACACTTTCCTATAATACAATATGCACTGAATTGCCACTTTTATTGCTCACAAATGGAAGAAAGAAATAATAGTTGAGGGAATGAAAATTACTGGCCGATTGTGTTGATTATATACATTTGCTATAGGGTATTCTACATAATGCCTGATGTGGAATCCACCCAACCATTTCCTTCTATGAAGAGAAAAAAATTATAAACCTACAATTTCCAGTATCCTCTAAACTTTCAAAATAGAAATAAATAGATTTTATAAATGTTTTTCTTAACCCTTATAAAATAAAATGTTCATAGCAGGATGTCTGGTAACAAACTGTCTTCTAAAATTGCGACAGGACATTCCACATGCCTACTGGCCATTTAATTTAATGGGATTTTTATTAGTGTACACATACTAGTTATTTAAACCACAGGGGTCTTTGTAGGTATAGGCACAAAAAGAAAAGAAAAGAAAAACCAAAAGCTACAATTTCAGGGTTTTTTTTTTTTTAAATTAAGTACTTACATTTTGTATTCATTTATTTAAATTACATTCCTACTAACTTGTTTTTTTAAAGCATTAGGTGAAATTTCATTTTTTACAGGTGCAAACCAATATACAATATAAGGGATTTGTTTTTAAATCGTTCATTTCTTTCAATCCCAAAGATAGCACAGTTATAAATAATTTGCAACTGCATTTTATTTAAGCCTGATAACAGATGACTCCAGTTAAACAGAAATAAAACTTATCTTTCTAAAACAAATTTATTTTTATATCTACTACCATATTTTATTTTCTTGTGACTCATTTATTGCCAAATATGTACATTATAGTTTAACATCATACATGTAATTTTATATTTAATATCTAAAATCTCTTAAATAGAAATTTTAGCATGTGTACATCGAGGCAATTGAGATTCCATTTGGCTTCATTTGAAATACATATTTTCAATGAGGTAATCTAAAGAGTTTATATTACCATTAACCCAGCATGTTAGTGAACAAATTTTGTTTGATTTTTTTTTCTTTTTATTTCTCAAACACTTCCTTAGAGTGTTGCATAAATGTTTTACTTGTGCTAAGTGTTAAAGTCATTCAAAAGTCTAAATTAGAATATAATTAAAAGGTCAAGCAGGGGTAGGTAGAGGAAGGGATGGGTGAAAACCTACCTAATGGGTACAATGAACTCTATCTGCGTGATGGGCACACTTACAGCCCTGACTCAGGCATTACAAAAGCGACCCATATAACCAAAAATATCTGTACCCCATAATATTTTGAAATAAAAAATAAAATGAAAAAAATAGGTAATTTTGTGTGGTTATACATTTTAATTTTAAAAAGAGAAAATAAGTTTTAAGAAAAATTATTTCATCCTGCTTAAAAGTAGGATATATTCAAACAGCTTTGAAATAAATTTTGAACAAAAATATGAGGAAAGGAAGGACAGTAGGAGGAGGATGATGATGATGAAGAGGCCGATGGGGAAGAGGAGACTGGGTTTTGGAAAAGAGAAGGGGCTCCAAATCAAGGTTCTTTACGCTTTTCTGTGCCCCTTTATTTTTTTTCTAAATTGCATTATTATTATTTTCCAATTAACAGAAAATTATATGTATTTATCATATATAATATGATTTTTTGAAATATATATACAATCTAGCTATTTAACATTCGTATTACTCACAGTTATCATCTTTTTGTGGCAAGACCAGTTAATATCCACTCTATTAGCATTTTTCAAGAATATAATATATTCTTATTAACTATAGTCACCATGGTATACTCTAGATCCCTTGAACATATTTCTTCTGTATAAGTAAAATTTTGTTCTTTTTGACCAACATCTCCCCAAATTCTGCCCTCTTCAAACCAATCCAGCTCTTGGTAACCACCATTCTATTCTCCACTTCTATAAGACGAATATTTTAGATTCCACATATCAGTGAGGTGAAATTTTGATAGTCTCTGAGGATTTAATTCAAGTCTTCAGTATTTCTACATTGCTTTTTTGGTTCACTGTTTGGTGAATATAGGCTTATATACAATAGATCATCCAAACCAAACACTTTTGAGCGTTAAAGGTGGGTGCAGTTTACACTAGTTGACAGATATTAACCAAGATTGTCTTGGAATAACCAAGAGGTATGTTTAACTCTAGTTTCAACAATTAACTTTTGATTCAGCTATACCATAACAGTATGATATACATGTGTTTAAAATAAAATTAAGCAAAATAAAAATTTACCCAACAAATGTATGTGACAATATACTGTTAATAATGTTCAAAAAATCTGTGAGAAGTGTGATATTAACTAGATTTCAATGATAGGGGGGGTTTATTCAAGAGAAATAAAAAGAAATAAATGCTAGAAAAGGTTGAAAGAAATGAGACTAATTTGAAGAGAAGAAATTTTCTCTCTCATTTATTTTCAAGTTAAAAACGACTTCCAAACTGTTACCTTCTTTCAAAAAAATTGATCTTTGCATTTTAGAACTGTCACAATCATTTTAAGACTGCTATTATATGGGCCATCATTTTAATATCCTTTATATTCATCATGAGAAAAAAAGAGAAACAGCAATTTTGGATGGATTTGCACAAGAAATAGATGTAAGAGGTGATAAGTAAATGTCAGATGTTTGGTCGTAGACTTTTCCTCTGCATTAGTTAGTGTACAAGATGATATGAGAGCTGTGAGCTGTTGTTATTTGGGGCCCACACTCTGATAGGAGAATGATTATAACTCCAACAGCTCTTCCAGAGGCCTGGCTGCTGAAAATGTAAACAGCTTGGCTTTATTTTCCTTGTAGTCTATCAAACTTATAAAAAGTAATATAAGTTATCAGTCATCCAATTAGATTTTTCAGTGATTATCGGGAGAATAGAAATTATGCATGTGACTTAATTCTAAAAAGGCTTGCTGTGGAGAATTTCACATAAAATCTGATTACATTCTGCTTAAGAATAAGTACAAATAGTATATTTTCTGTTTACTTATAGTAAACAATATATTATATTTATTAATAGCATAATACCTTAGTCTTAGTGTAGAATGTCTTGAGTCCATACTTTAATTAGGGCAGTTTATACTTTATTGAGCAGAATAACTTATGGAGTAAGGGTACAGGCTTTTTATTGAAATTTAGGCTTTACCAGTGACTGGATGGATATATATGTTTAGTCAAGTATTTAGGATAGAATTTGGAAAGTGCACAAAATTGTTATAAAATTGTTGTTTAATATTGTGATTAATGACAACTTAAAATTTTATAAAGGATTTCTTCTTTGATATATCTAAATGAAGTACCAGAAGACTGAGTTTACTTTCCCAGATGACACAAAAACAAACAAACAAACAAGTGGACAAAATAGATGAGACAATAATTTTCAAGACACAGGCCACCACACAATGAAGATAAATGATCCCTGAGAGAAAAGAAAAAATGATGTGACTCCTGTATCTATACCAGCTTGTAGAGAGCACCCAGGGCAAAATAGAGGAAGAGGGAAAATAAGCAAAGCCCAGTGGAATCCTTGAGTTGAAAGGATTGAATTGGGAGTTTAGGGAGATCAAGGTGGCCGGAGTTTACCGAATAGAGCGCCGGGAGAAGTGAGCTGCATAGTGAAATTCTGCAATCTGAAGAGGGTCTCCCTTGAGTAAAAGGCGAGTACCTATCAGTGCATATATCTAAGGAAATTATCTAATGCTGGGTATAGAACCACACATATGGATTAGAGGTAATTGTGCCCATCTCTTAAAAACAGCTGAGATTAGTGCATGTCTCCACTGGCCATAGCGGAAAATCTCATAAGTCACAAGACATTGAGTATTCAGAAAGTATTTAAAAGTATTTAGAGTATTGCTTCAGTAGTTGGGAAAAAAGACACTAACTAAACACTGCTGTGTTTTTACTACTGAAAAAGTTCAATAACTTAGCTGTATCCCCAAATAAAGACCAAGACTATAGGAATTCAAAAATATGCAGCAAATGTACATTAAAATTCAGAATATCTAGCATTAAATAAAAATAATTATTCATTCAAAAAAGTGGGAAAATATGACCCATAATAGGACCAATTAGAGCAAAGCCAGAACTTACATAGATGATAGAATTATTAATATCAAGCAAGGCAAAAAAATGTTATTATAACAGTATTCTATATTTCCAAAAAGTAAAAGAGACATGGAAGATATAAAAAATGACCAAAATAAAACTTGGAGATGAAAGGTACAATGACTAAAAGAAAAATATGCTAGATGAGATCAATGGCAGACTAGATAGGTGAAAGAAAAGATTAATAAACATGAAAACAAAGAAATAGAAACTATCCAAATGAAACACAGAGTCAAAAGAGAATACTAAAAATTTGGCAGAGGAAGAAATTCAAAAGGCTTAATATGCAGGTAATTTTAGTCAACAAAAAAGAAAAGAGAGCAGATAATAGAAAAAAATTTTGAAGAAAAATGTATAAAAAATGCTTTTCCAATTTGATGAAAACTATTAAACTACAAACCCAAAGATCCAAGAAGTTCAGCTAGTTCAAGGAATGTGAAAAAAATGACATTAGCTAATGACATAATTTATTATCATATCACTCAAATCAACTGATAAAGAAAAAAATCTATCAAGCAGCCAGAGAAAGAAGATATATTAGGTACAAAGGAGCAAAAATAAGGAAAACAGCGAATATATCATAAGAAACAATGAAAATTAAAAATGAGAAGGTAATAAGTAAATATATATTTTGTTATTTAAATATATCTGATAGCTTTGAAGTGATTTAGATAAGAATATATTATATATTTACCCATGTAGTTACTAATTCCAGTGCTATTACTCATTCTTTTTTGTTGATTCATATTTATTCATATGAATACATATGTATATGTATACATACATATACATATTCATAAGTATTATTAATATTTTCCTACTAGTGGAAGGATTTCCTTAAGATTCCTCTCAGTGGTACAGCTCTGCTGGTGATTAATTACTTCAGGTTTCATGTGCCTAAAAAAAATTTTAATTTAGTCTTTGTATTTTAAAAATATTTTTGCAGAGTAATTCTAGATTGAAAGTTTTCCCCATTTTAGTACTTTAAAGATATATATATATATATATATATATATATATCTCCACCTCCTTTACTTTAAAGGTGTTGCACCATTATCTTCTCATTATCAATTTCATACAATTCAATAGCAAAAAATTAAATAATCCTATGAATAAAATGGACAAAGGACCTGAATAGGTATCGTTTTTAGAGAAGGCATACAAATTGCTAACAGGTATATGAAAAAGTGCTCAACATCTCTAGTCATCAGGGATATGCAAATCAAAACCACAGTGAGATATCACCTCACACTTGTTAGAATGGCTACCATCAGAGTCAAAAGATAGCTATTATTGGCTAGGATGTGAAGAAAAGGCAACTCTGGTACATTGTTGGTGAGAATGTATATTAGTACAGCCATTATGAAAAGCAGCATACAATTTCCTCAAAAATTTAAAACAGTTCTACCATATGACCCAGCAATCTCACTTTTGTGCATATATCCAAAGGAAACAAAATCACTATCTCCAAGAAATATTACACTCTGGTGTTCATTGCAGCAGTATTTGTAAAGTCCAGATATGGAAAGAAAATAAGTTTCCTTTGATAGATGAATGGATAAGGAACATATGATAATACTAATCACATATAAATTTATCATATATTTTATCGTATATATGATGCAATGTTGTTCAGCCATAGAAAATAAGAAAACTTTGCCATTTCGACAACATGAATGAAACTGAAAGACATTATGATAAGTGAAATAAGTCAGACACAGAAAGAAAAATACTGCATGATCTCACTTATACGTGGAATTGAAAAATGTCAAACACAGAAATAGAGTAGAAGAGAGGTTACCAGAGGTGGGGGAAATGTGGACATGTTGGTCAAAGTGTACAAACTTGAAGCTATGAGATGAATAAATTCTGGAGAGCTAACATACAGTATGATGACAACAGCTAATAATAATATGTACTTGAATTTCACTAAGAGAGTTGATCTTAAGTATTCTAATCACAGTAAAAAAAAGGTAACTATGTGAGGTGATGGATGCTAATTAGCTTGATTGTGGTAATAATTTTATAGTGTATACATATATCAGATTATGAGACTGACACTCTGCCTACTGTGCAGGCGGCAGGTAGACACATATATCAAAACATCGAGTTATATACCTTGAATATATGCAATTTTTACTTTTTGATTATATTTCAGTTGAACTGGAAAAAAGATATTGTTTAAACAAAAGGAATAATAATGTACCATGCAGATTATAATATATTTGATTAAAATATGTGACAATAATAGAATAAAATTTGGAAGCATAGAAATTGAAGTTTATTATTTAAGATTCTTATTCTAAATGTGAAGTGGCATATTATAACTTGAAGAAAGACTGTGACAATTTAAAGATGTATAAGATTAACCCTAAAATAGCCCGTAAAATAACAAAGAGTTATAAGTGATGTCAGCAAAGACTCATGAATATAATCATAAAAATAACCAATACAAATGAAGCAGAAAAAGAGGAAAAGGGGATCAAAGAAAGAATGAAATGAATAACAAGCAAATAATAAGATGATAGACTTAAACCTAACTCTATCAATATCCAAAATAAATGTCAATGTTTTAAGCACCACAATTAAAAGAGAGATTGTCAGATTGGATAAAACAGAAACTACATGTTGCCTATAATAAATACACTTTAAATATAAAAACAACAAATTCATTAAATTTAAGACAATAGAAAAAGATATACCATGCTAACATAAATCAAGAAAATGCTTGAATGGTTATATTAATATTAGGTAAAGTAAATTTCAAAGTAAAGAGAAAGGAACTCACTTATACACTGTCAGTGGGAGTGCAAGCTAGTACAACCTCTATGGAAAGTAGTATGGCGATACCTCAAAGAACTGAAAGTACACCTACCATTTGATCCAGCAATCCCACTACCAGGTATTTACCCAAAGGAAAAGGGACATTTTATAAAAAAGATGCTTACACTTGAATGTTTATAGCAGCACAATTCACAACTGGAAAGATGTGAAAACAACCCAAGTGCCCATCAATGCATGAGATCAATAAAATGTGGAATATATATGTGTGTGTGTGTATATATATACATCATGAAGTATTACTCAGCCATAAAAATAAATGGTGAACTAATACCTTTTGTAACAACCTGGATGGAACTGGAGACCATCCTTTTAAGTGAAGTATCACAAGAATGGAAGAACAAAAGCCATATGTACTCACTATTAAATTGGAACTAACCAATCAGCGCTCATGTGCACAGATAGAAGCAAAACTCAAGGGAAATCATGCAAGAGGAAGCGAGGAGGAGGGGATGGGTGAAATCATACCTAACAGGTACAATGTACACTATCTGGGTGATGGATACACTTACAACTTTGATTCAAGCAGTACAAAAGCAATCCCTGTAATCAAAACATTTGTACCCCCATAATATTCTGAAATAAAAGAAAAAATTAAAAAAAGAAACAGCAAACAAAAACCAAAGGTAATATATGAACCCTGACTGGATCTGGATTTTTTTAAAATGGCTATAATAAGGACATTTTTGGAAAAGTTGGGGAAATTTAAATATGATGTGTATATTTATTGATATTGCTGAATTTATATTCTTTTAAGTGTGATAATGATATTGTGTTAGGTAGAAGAATATTCGTTCTTATCCTTAAAAGATGCCAGCTCAAGTTTTAGGAGTAAAGTGTCAAATCTAAAATTTACTTTTTTAAAAGTCAAAGAGAACATCATCAATAAAGTGCAGAGACAACCAACAGAATGGTAGAAAATATATACAGAACTCTTATAACTCAATAATAAAAAGACAACTCAATTAAACAATGCAAAAATATCTAAATAGACAGTTCTCCAAAGAAGATATACAAATGAACACATAAAACGGTGTTGATGGCTAGTCAACGATCATTAGTCATCAGGGAAATGCAAATCTAAACCACAATGAGATACCATTTTGTACTCACTAGGATGGTAGTAATAATAATTATTATTATAATTTAAAAAATGAAAATAATAAATGTTGGCAAGGATGTGGGGAAATAGAAACACTCATACATTGGTGAGAATGTAAAAAGGTGCAGTCACTTTGGAAAACAGTCTGGCAGTTCCTCAAAAGGTTAAACATAGAGTTACCATATGACTCAATTCCATTCCTAGATATATACCTCAAATAATTGAAAACATATCTGCACAAAAACTTGTACACAAATGTTCACAGTAGCATTATTCATACTAGCCCCAAAGTGTAAACAACCCAAATGTCCATCAACTGGTGAATGGATAAATAAAATGTGATATATCCATACAAAGGAATATTAATTCAGTAATTAAAAACAGCTGAAATACTGATACCTGCTACAACATGGATGAATCTTTAAAACATCAGGCTAAGTGAAAGAATACACAAAAGATCACATACTATATGATTCCATTTATATGAAATGGTCAAAATAAGTAAATCTACAGAGATGAAAAGTAAAAGAGGTTGGGAAGAGAGGAGGAAATGGGGAATGATTGTTAATGGGTGTGCGTTTCTTTTCAGGGTAATAGATAGAAACATTGTGTAATTAGATAGTGGTGATGATTGAACAACTCTGTGAATATTCTAAAAATCACTGAACTATACATTTTAAATGGCTAAATTGTATGGCATGTAAATTATATCTCAATAAAGCTGTTTTTAAAAGTCAAAAATAAAAATAACAGTACCTTACACTATCACATAAAATGTATGAAATATCTAGGGATAAATCTGACCAAGATGTTCAAGATCTATTCACAGCAAAATAAAATAAAAATTTCTTAGATGTAGTAAAGAAAATCTATAAAATTGGAGAAATAGATCATGTACATGTGCAGAAACACTCAATATTGTGATAATGCTGGTTCTCACAATTTGATCTACAGATTCACTGCAATGTAAGTCAATATCCCAGCATGCCTTTCAGTTCAAATTGTAAAGCTGAGTCTAAAAATCAGATGGAAATTCAAAAGTCCTACAATAGCCACAATACAATAATTTTGAAGAAGAACAAAATTGGAGGAATAACACCACTTACTTTCAAGGCTTATTTTTAATGCCAGAGTTTTCAGCAAATGTGGTACTGTTGTCAAATAAATAGATCAATAGGATAGAAAAGTGAGCCCAGAGGTAGAAATAGGAGATATATACACACACATATATATATACACACACACACAAATGATTTCATCACATATTTAAAGGTGATTCAGTGAAGACAAGATACCCTTCTCAACAAGTTGAGCTAGAAAAATTGGATATTCATAAGTTAAAAAAATAAAAGAACTTTGATAGCTTGAGCTAAATATAATAATTAACTCAGAAAATCAACAAGAACATAAACAGTAAAACTCTAATAAAACTTTGACTTTTAACATTTATAGTAATAACTTTGGGTTAGATGAAGATTTCATGGAGATGATATCAAAAGCATGATCCATAATAAAAACAAAAAAGAATTAATTGAAATCCAATTTTTAAAACTTTGCTCTTCTAAAGACACTGCAATGAAAATGAAAAGAAAAATGGTAAACTGAAAAAAAATAGCAAAACACATATAAGTAAAGAATTTGTGTCCAGAATACATAAAGCCCTTTCAAAACTCAATAGTAATAAACAACAATCAAATAATAACTGTCAAAATATTGAAACAGATGTTTCAGCAAAGAAGATATATGGATGACAAATAAGCACATAAAAGATGCTCAACATTATCAGTCGCTAAGGAAATGCAAATTAAAACAAAAATAAGGTAGCACTATAGGCCTATTAGAATGTTTCAAAATAAAAAGACTGGCCACAAACAGTTGGCAAGGATGTGGAAAAACCGACAGTCTTATACCCTGTGGTGGGAACACAATAAGGCAGATTCCTAACAAGTTAAATACACATCCACCAGCCAACCCATTCCTAGGATTTTAGTCCAAGAGATAAAGAAGCTCATGTCCATACAGAAGCTTGTACATACACAAACGTTTCTAGCCACTTTATTTACAAAAGCCAAAACCTGAGAACAACCCACTAACAGATGAGTGAATAAAGAAATTGTGGCATGTCCTTACAATGGAATACTAGGCAATAATATGGAATGATCTGTTGAAACCTGAAACAACATAGATGAATCTTAGAATTATGCTGAAAGAAAGAAATCAATTAGAAAAGAGTAACAACAATTTGCTCTTTAAATTCTATTTACATAAAAGTCTCAAAAATTCAAACTGATCTCTAGTGAACTAAAGCAGGTCAAGGATTTTTTATGGATGGATGAGGGTGTAGCGAGGTATGGAATTTAGGAACTAATGAAATGCAAAAGGAAAGTTTTGAAGGCATGTACATGATCAGTATCCCAATTGTGATGATGGTTTCATGGTTGTACACATAAATCAAAAGTTATCAAATTGTATATTTTAAGTTAGTATAGCTTATTTTATACTAAATATATCTAAATCTAGCTGTTATAAAACAAAACATATATATGTTTTACATGTTATATATATGTGTGTGTGTATACATACACATACACACATTTTCATGTAAAACATCTGAAGGGTCTCACACTTAGGTTGGGCTCTGCTGGCAGGAAACAGTATATATATATATATATACTGTTTCACATATATATGTGAAAAATGTCTTATGATAGAACCATCTATAACATTCCTTAAACCTCCTTTAACACAGTCTTGAATTGGGTTGTAATTTATTATTAAATAAACCCTATAAATGTGTTGTTTTCCATTTCAGACTCCGGAAAGTTCCAGGGGTCTTCAAACTTTTTAAACAGGGGGCCAGCTCACTGTCCCTCAGACCGCTGGAGGGCCAGACTATAGATTTAAAAAAAACTATGAACAAATTCCTATGCACACTGCACATATCTTATTTTGAAGTAAAAAAACAAATGGGCAAAAACACCCGCATGTGGCCCGTGGGCCGTAGCTGACAGCTGCTTTGCTAAAAGTTATGTTTATATCAGCCTTCACAATTGTCTTATTTTCTGTTATGAAGGTATCTTTCAATCTTTATTGTTCTCTTGAGTAAAACACAATGATCTTTCTAGGCTCTATTATATCCAGAAGAGTTTAGACACTTTTTGGAATATTCATTAAATTTAGCTGTAATAAAAACAGTGACTGAATAAATCTAAACATGAACATCAATTTTATAAAAGACTTAAGGATTTTAACACTTAAAAATTAATTCATTTAAAAATATAAGATATTAAGAATAAGTAATGTATACATAGTAAGGAAAAAATATAAGGATTTTTTTCATAAATTTGAATTAGAAAGTACTTCTTAAGATTTATTTTGTAGCTCTATGCTGTTACTAAGTTCTTCATAAAGTGGATGTCATAAGAATAGCCAAGGTCAGCTGACTTGATTAGTCTTGTTGGAAGAAAAAAAAAAGATCAATTTTATAAAAGAACAATTTAGTAAATGCCCTTATTTCAGGGGAACCTCATCATAATGCTAGATTTAAAGGATAATATTTCCTCTTTTCTTATAGGTTAATTGTTGAGTTTTTATTTTAATAGTCATTATGTTCCGAAAGGTATATTTTTGAATACGATGGTCTTCAACTTATGAACACTGACATTGTACTGGAAATTTAAACAATTATCTAAAATGTAATAATAGCCACCCTGTATCTCTTGGTCTTTTTCCTAACTTTTTTCTCTGCTTTAACTTTCTGTCCTCTTAAGAGAGGACATTTCTTTCCACATCATCCTTTTCCCAAATAGAACATATTTGTGTTTATATCCTTAAAAATACTCAATGTGACAGGATCAAATGCACCTCCGTTTGCATAGGGAAAAGGCCCTTTCTTTGAAGTATAAGCCATTTCTACTTTTCAACACCATTTCTTGCTCTAAAAAAATTTAGGAAAATTCATACAAGCATGACAAACATACATCAGAACAACTAGTGGATGTGTATAAAGGAAGAAGAAGTTTGGGATGGGAGATATAATTTCAGTCTTAAACATGTTGTTGGTTGAGGTGTCTGTGGAATTTTTCAGATTTTGATATCTGTAAGACATATGGAAATATATGTCAAAACCGTAGGGAAATGACAAAAGTTAGGGGCAAATAATCAGATTTATCAGAATAAAGAAGACAGGCCAGATGAAGAAATTGAGTCACTCAGGGAATGTTCTCGGTCTGAAAGAAGATGACTAAAAGTGGATTCCCAGGGCAGGAAGACCAGAGGATGGGAAAGGAGTGGTTAATGAACTAGGATAAAAAGCAGGTGCAGCAGAGACAGTGAGTGTTCACAAAATATGTTACCAACAATTTCTAGCAGTTGCATTGGGTCCATATGAATAATTTTGATTAATAAATTCTGAACATTAGTGACATGAGAAAATCAGAGCCAGTATGTCTCCCCCCTTGTTCTCTTCCCTTGTCATAGCAACCCAGGAGACCAAATTCTCCAAATGGTGTAAGGCCAAGAGGGAGAAAACTCCCCAAACAATCTACATTGAAATTGGCATAAACAAAATGAAATTTGATTATGTTAATCCACTGAGATTTCAGGGTTCATTTGTTATGGCAACATGGCCTAGCCTGTCCTGCCTAAAATGACAGGAACTAGCAATATTATATAACCAAGGAAAACAGTGAATTTCAAGAAGAGGGAGTTATCATATATAAACCAAGCAAAATGAAGTCCAATATGAGGTTAGTGGAGCTAGCAATTATGTGGGAATTGATGATGTTAGTGCCAATTTCTTCAGGCAACTATCAGAGACAGAAGCTGGATAGTTATCAGTTGTGCAATAAAAGAAGGGAAATAAGCCACTATAAATTATTCTTTCAAATGTTTGATGATAAATTGAAGAAAAGACAATGGCTTGAAGGTAAGGCAAAATAGGTGGGTTAGATTCAAATTTTTGTTACATCAACATGGGGTGTGAGGGATTTTAAAAATGCTCTGAGATGGTAATTTCATTGAAGGTGTCATCATTATAGTCACCACAATACTGATATTCATTAATATTCTGTGATGACAAGACGGAATATGTACTCCTAAGTTTTCCTATGCAAAGCACCAGGCATTTTACTAATAAAAAGGAAAGTAATAACCAATTATTTGATATTGATGTGGAATTCTGTCATTTAGAAGTTATTATTTCTGCCTTAATTTTAGCTAAAAATCTCATGAATCACTATTTAATAAAAACAAGTTTTTCTAAAATAACTCACTTTAACAGAAGAATGTAATTAAGTTAGAATTTTTCTAATGCACTTAACAATTTTATTTGTATGAAATCAACTTTGGAATGTTTACATTACCATGAAATCTAAGTCCTCAGTTTTATGTTTTGTTTTGACCCGAAATTTTACAGAATGTCCATTAGAGTAAAATTCCATAACATTTTCCAAATAAGAAATTTGCTATTTAGAAATTTTATATTAGAATCTATTGAGTATTTATTGCTTTTATTAAAAACGACCTGAGTTTTCTGAGTAAACTGCAATGTACTATTTTTACCTTGTTAGAAGAAACAATCTACCAGAAGTTAATTTGGTGGGAAGAAAATTCTATAATAGTTAGAACTTCACACAGGGGTTCTAATTGAATTTAGCTGGAGCAAGACTAATGTACTATTTTAGCAGATCTGAGTCAATTCCTTGACTCTAAGGAATATTGCTTTACTATTCTGCCCTTGCCTAGGATTATAATAAAATGAGAATTGACATGGATTACAATACTAGCTTCTGTCTTCCTCCTGGTAGTGTCAATATCCAGTAAGAAGCAAGGGGGATGACTGAAGCAGTGGTAGAAATGACTTCATGTTCTGTGAGCTCATGATGCTAAAAGCAGGTAACAATTATTATCTTGTCAGTTATTCTCTGCTGTTGAAAGAACCTTTCCAACAAAAAGGAACTATAGAACTGCTTGAGCTCTGCCAGTATAAGTAACATCACTGGGGTCAACCCTTTTTGACCAAAATATAATAGTTACCATCAATAATCTATGTTTTATATTTATACACCAGGTCATTCCACTATGTCCCAGTGACAATTCCCCAGACATAAGCATCACACATACATTTGCTCAGTTTTTCATGCATTAAGCTAAATGTGCTGCCTACCAATATGTGTTAGGAACTGTGCTATGGATACAAAATGTAATAAGACAGAGATCTGTCCCTCATTTGTTCACAGTAAAATTGATAGAGACAGATGAATGAAAAAAGATAAGTGCAATAAAATGTCATATGCACTATGATAATACTCTATACATGATTCTTGGGGGACAAAGGAGAAAGGCATCAACTTAAACTTGAAGGTTAGTAAATGCTTGATAGAAGAGTTTATGAATACATCTTATAATATTACATTTTCCAGGCAAGCCAGAACACGATGGATAATATGCCATTGTAATTATGACTGGACAGAGTTACAAGGAGAAGCAAGTTGAAAGGTGAAGCTAGAGAGGTAAAGAAGAGCCAGATCACGGGAGCCTGGTAGCCTAGGCAAAAGGAAATGGATATTATTTTGTAGTCACTTGAAAGTCAACAATTCCATACAAGCGTATCAAACACAAGCTCCAACTAATATAATATGTTGGTAGCTCCCTTGGTTTATTGAAAAGTTATTTCTGTACTTAAAATGTTACCAACAAAACAACACAGGCAGTATTACAGGGTAACAAAGAATATAGACCCTGGAATCAGATTGCCTGGTTTCAACTACAACTGTGGAACTAACCAGCCATAATATCTGTGTCTTTTGTTTTCTCATCAGTAAAATGGGGATAAAAATAGCACCTAACTAATAGGGTCATTTTGATGACTAAATGATTTACCATAGTTAAAGAACTCAGAAGGATAAATAGCAATTAGTCTATTTTACATACATACATACGTACTATATATGTACTAAGTTATATACCAAATAAACCATGGACCATGCTTCTATAACAGTGATCCTTTATAAAACAAACTTATACAGAAAACAAAAGTTCTTGTCTCAGTCCTTAAAAACATTTATTCATTACATGATAAAATGAACATTCCTTAGTATAGTAAAAATATTCTTCAAAATCCAAATCAGCTACACTTTTATAATTTCTTTTCTTGCTCCACTGGAACATATGAAAAAGTAGCGCAAGCATGAAATACATGTATCAGTTATAATTGGCTATTTTCCATCAAAGGTAAGTATGATAAGTGAATACTCAAGAGATCAACTCATCAAAGTTCAGAATGAATAATCATTAAAATATGTATACAGTTAAAGTATATCCTTCCTGGAATTGCTGGTGTAGGGAATTGGATTGGGAGCAGCACAAAAACACATAGAAAAAAATTCAGTTTGTTTCTGAAATGGCCCAGGTGAGGTAAGGAAAAGCTTCTGTGAGGAGAACTGACAATATAATATTAAACCAAGATAGATAGATATTCAAAGAAATACATGCATTAGGGTTATCCTATAAGGCTCTCATCTTATAAATATATTATATAAATATAAAATACCTAAAATTATAATAGGTAATTAATCTCTCTGTCTTCAGGAGAATTGATAATGCAACTGGTTTTTGTGTATGGTTTTCCTAAAATATTTCATTCATTAAAGTCATACTTCATAAAATATTTTATATTGCAGTTTATCTTTTATTTTGGTTAAAATGAAAAATATAGATTGAGGGTATAAGCTGCACATTTGTTAGAAAAACATGCTAAGAAATCTCTGGTGCTTTATATTTTAAAAAAAATTGATATAAAGTGTTTTTTAATTGCATTATTCAAAGATCATTCATTCAACAGATATTTTTTTGAGAGATTTCTTTGTACTAGACTAGGTATTACTAAATGCCTAAAATCAAAAACACAGGTTTTAGGCATTTGGTAATATACAAGATTAATGTGGTTGTTGGCAAGGAGGGTCACAGGTCCAAAGAGCTAAAGTGGTAAGAAGGCCCAGTGCATTTGAGGGACTAAAGGAAGCAATGTCTGGGAGGTGGAGCACGGCAGCAGATGAGATGAGTGTCCTGTTTATGCATCTGAATTTACTTTTGAAAGCAATGAGAGAGATTTGAGCTCATATATCTAACACATGCTTTCCTAAAATCCCACTGACATGATAAAACAAATATGAAAATAAGACTGAAATAGATCTGCAGTCCTGGAAAACAGGAAATGGTGAAATCAAAGTGCCTGATTAAGGAATTAGTGTCTATGGAGTAGAAGGGACTGTAATGTTGGAATGAGCAAGATTGACTAGACTAGATTTAGACTCTGAGCTAGATTGATGATAGAAACTTTTGGGATATAAGTGTAAGAACTTTGCAAAATTTCTCCAGGCTCAAAGAAGGAGAAGTTATAAACAGGAGCAGATCATGTGGCATTTGGTGCTCTGCAGTTAAGAGCAAACTAAGGTCCCATGAACTGAACCAGGGTCCTTTACACAAAGCAGGGGCCAATTCCAGACACACCACACCTTCGTTTATCGATAGTGACTCTTGGCAGAAGTTGAGAACTGAATGAAGTGGGGAGAAATAAGGGAAGCAGGAGCAAAGTAGGAGCACGGTAAAGATTGCTGTCATAATAGGTTCCTAATACGAGACAGATAGGGGATGCAGATTCAGCATAGGAATAAATTTCTGTTATCTCATTGTACTCTCCAGTTACAACTTTTCCCTGTTTAAATGACAGTGCAAAGCCAACACTCTCAAAATTCCCATAAACTTTCCAAATGCCCCACAAAGAAAGTAATTCCTGCCAATCTACTCCCACCACATTGTATATGGAAAAAGTGTTATTTAGGTCCCTAACCGCTTGTCCCACTTTACTCATGATTTGCCCTTGCTGCTAGCCCACAACCTTTAACTGAGTATTTCCAACCTTGAAAGATCCTTCATTTCACCTTTCTTATTTTAGAAATCAGATTAAAGAAGTCTCTGCTCACTTCTGACACAGCATCAGATAATCACTTTTCTCTGTTTGAATCTTATGCTTGAAGCCCTATGTATTGCAATTTATCAATCCCTTAATGAATAAGAAGTTGACAGAATGTGCCATCACTTCAGTAATTACGACTTCTTTTCCTAGAGGACATAGAAGCACAGAAGTAAAGTCAGGAAAGCCTTAAACTTCAAACAATCACCCCCTAGGTATTCCTGTTTTCACCAGCATAGGATTCATTTTACACTTAATGAATGATTAATAGAAATACAGATGTGTCCTGTATTGAGAAGGTTAGAATATATAAAATTCAAAGGTTCAGAATAGATGGTGAGTTTTATTATGTTTATGGTATGCTTCCTTTAGTGAGCACCTTTAACACATTTAAATTATAGTCCAATTTTAAAGTAAAATTAGTTTTTCCTAACTTTGAGAATACTTTTATTGTTTAAAGATGGTAGAGGATATATATTTTGCCTTTGTCGTTCACATAGAATCTTTCAAAAATGAAAATAAGAAGCACATGTCGCAAAACTCTTTTTTTGTTCTATTTTTTTGTTTGTTTGTTTCTTGGGAGGTTCTTTGTTTTTACAATGAGGCACACTCCTACATGACACATAGCAAAAGCCACCATAAACTATGAACTAGGGCTTAATTACATGTGAATCTCATATTATTTTTAAATAAGTTTGATTTTTACTCATCTCTCATCTTTAATAAAAAATATATGACAAAATATTTAGATAGGATTATTCTTAATTTAATCTACAAATTTTATCAAATTTTGCACCCCCCAAAAATATCATTATTCACAGAATGATTATGTTAACTTTATGCCTATTCCAAAACTACAAATATGCCTATTTGCCATTAAAGGAACAGAACAAGGATGATATTTATATTTTAAAGGCATTTTCATCCATAGAAATTTCTGTGATTAAAAAATTATTCTAAAAAGCAAGTCATTTGTGAAAAGTTAAATAGAATAGAATGTCAATGAGTCCAGTGTTATCTACAGCCAGATCTGAGGTAGTTCAGCAAGATTAGTAGGTACCAACATGGCTATTATCAAAGACTCCTCTTGTGAAAATATTCTCCCTCAAATCTCAGAATTTTAAATGTGTTATTTGCCAAATAGCCTATGTATCACCATGGTGTTCTTGAAACCTCATTTCTGCCATCGAGATCATGGTGGTGGGTAGAACTTGGGACTTCATGAGGTAATACAAAAAATGGACCTAAAGTAATTTCTGAACTATTAAGTTTTAACAAAGTGGCTTTCTCTGCCACGGTCTCCCCAGATATGTTTCATGGGAATGCAACTAAACCTCAAATATATTCTTTTATTATTAAATGTTCTAAAACTTAAGGTATGCTTGGAAATTTTCAGTCTGTAGACAGAAACGTGTAGTTCTGAACTTCAAAGGTGAAGACATCAGAGTGGCAAATTATTGAATCATTATGTATGTAACTTCTGGTGATCTTTTCAGGAAATGTGATAAAAGATACAAAGGCTACCACTGTGGACTAGAAACTTATTACAACTGGTTTATCAATGTGAAATGTTCTATGGGCCTAGATTAGACAATGTATGAGGTTTACCAAAAAAGGGTGAAGATAGTCATTCTAGAAAATGGGAAGGTGGTAGGGGTTATAAGACACTGAATACTTTACCTCTGTCTACTCTTTAATAATGACTAGATAAAAGTTAATGTTAATGTATTTTACTGGATTAACCTCCAGAAAGAGCTAATACTTAAAGCTTCCTTTTAATTAAGGTATTTCCTATTAAAAAGAAAATTAAGCCATTCTGCATTATTTAGAGAATATCAAATGTTTGTGTTTTATCCAGAAGCCTTGAAAATGGCATACAACGGAAAATACGTTATTTGTAAATACTGACTTTTAATACTGTTCATAGGTATTTTATTTTTAAATGATTAACTTTTATCTGTTTAAAATCAAGAGACGATTTTCTTTAACCACAGTCATTTCCTACCAATCCTTTGTTTCATCAGAAAAGTTTTGTTTGACTTGACTTTGATCAATATTTGAAATAAAATAAGGGAAGAATTTCATAGAGGTACTGGTGTTTTAAATGATTAAAGAAAAACATAATGCTTTGTCTTTTGCCAAATACACATATAAAATTCCATTCATATATTAACTTATTCTCTTGGATTTGGAAACCAATAATAGGCTTAGAATAAAAAATATTCCAAGCTCAATTATTTGGTTAAAAATTCAGATACTTATTATTTAAAATCTCTTTACTATGCACATCAGAAAGAGATGCTAGAAAAATACAAATAGTGGGCATTGGTCTGTATCAGGGAAAAGTTGGAAAGGAAATAAGATTTCTTTGGTTGGAAGGGAATAGTTAAAATTAGTGGTGAGATATTACTCACTTTAAAAACCCATGCTAGCCCTAAATATATGGGATTTGAGCTCATCCTTACTCTTTTCCTAACATTTCTTCCTTATGCTTGATACTATAGAGAAAGACAAATGCTTAAAACACAGCTTTTCAATAAAATTGAATATAATATACTAAATGTAATGTAAACAACTATAAATATAAACAATATAATTGATTTTAAATTTTCTTTTTTTTTTACTTTTTTTTATTTCAGCATATTATGGGGGTACAAATATTACGG
>VBSM01002217.1:38515480-38579400 GCA_008086735.1 Cheirogaleus medius
TTCTGTGGGTTGTCTGTTTGCTCTCTTGACAGTTTCTTTGGCTGTGCAGAACCTCCAACCACTGGGGCGCCCACCAGCTGTCCGAGATGCAAGGGAGGGGGAAGTTAACCGCTCCACCTACCCTTGCCGCTGGTCTCCAAACTGCTTGCTCAGGAGGTCTCTCCTTCCAGTTCTCCTCGGCAACCTCCTCCCGTGGAGTCTCCCCTAGTCTCTGGTACCCCTCCTTCTGACCCCCGTCTGATGTATGGTCGTTTGCTTGCTTCTTTCTTCTAATGTTTTCTAGAAGCTGTCTTTTCTGCAGAGACATTCTGTCTGGCGGTGTTTCTCATCTGCCATCTTCCTCAGGTGATTTTAAATTTTCTGATAGCCATATTAAAAGGTTTTTAAAAAGTCACATTAAAAAGGTAGAATGTCAATTTAATTTAATTTTTAAATATAATTTTTAAAATAGTAAATATTAAATATATAACATTTGGATAATATTGTACATGTATGTGTTATTACAAAAATTGTATGGTATTTTATATTCCTTTTTGCCCAGGAAAGCTTTGAAATCCTACATGTATTTGAAACTTAACAACACATCCTAATTTGGATGTGAAATTGTCAATCATTAAAGTAAAATGCAGTCCTATAAAGTGATAAAATTGCATTTAATAAAAATACATTTTACACTGTATTAGTTTGCTAGGGATGCCATAACAAAGTACCACAGGTTGGTTTAAATAACATAAATTTCTTTTTGCACAGTTCTTGAGGCTAGACATCTAGGCTCTAGGTACAGGCAGGTTGGTTTCACTTTAAGGCCTCTCTGCTTAGCTTGTAGTTGGCTGTCTTCTCTCTGTGTTTTCACATGGTCATCCCTCTATGTGTGTCTGTGTCTTAATCTCCTCTTCTTATAAGGATACCAGTTGTATTGGGTTAGGCCCACCCATACAACCTAGTTTTACTTTAATTACCTCTTTAAAGACTCTACCTTTAAATACAGTCACATTCTAAGATACTAGATGCTAAGACTTCAATATATGAATTTGGGGGTACACAATTCAGCCCATAATGCATTACTGATGTTTTAACATTGCAAATAATATCAATTAAAATTAAATAAAAATTAAAATTCAATTCATTATACCAGACACATTTCAAAGAAATATTTTCTTTGCAAAATAAAAACATTCTACACATAAATATAATTTTTAAACCATTTCCAATTATGAACACATATACTCACACAAATTCATATACTTTCATCTCATCGAGAGCTATTTATGCATATATTACCTCTTCATGAAATTCTTCATGCCTTCTCAAACAGGTGTTCAAGTAAGAGTCATTCTTTTTGAAGAGTCAATGACTGCTTTTGTGAATTGAATGTTTTCTTTTATAATTCTGCTAGTAGAGAATCTTTTCACTATATTCCTTTTCAATGTTTTGTGTGACTGTTTTCCAATGATCTTTTACTGTGGAAATTGAAATTTTAAAAATCATGTCTTCTTCTTGTAGCTTACATGGATTCCCATGTTGTTCTGATAGTTGAAACTAGCTATAAAATATTTTTATTAACTCATATTTTCTCCAAATATTTCTATTAAAGGTTAAAAAACTTTGGAATTTAATGTATGTGCAATCATTGGCCTTCATACTCATAGCACATATCAAAGCTATATTGAAAACACTTTCTCACTGCATCTAGTACTGTGAACTACCTTATTTGGAGAGCTCTCCTTCAGTTTATACCATATACAATCAGTAATCATCAACAGCAATATTATTCTATTCTGGCCTAATCCAGAAATCTTTCCAATGCAACAGACATAATAGGTAGGCATTTTCAACTCTATTACCTCCACTTTTTATTTCTCCTGTTCCTTTTCATTTGACTACATGATAATCAAGATACTGATTGGGCCTTGTTGCTTAATACTCAATAATGTGCACTGACTGTAGGAGTATATCCAATAGCTCCCCTAGATCTTTCATGTTGAAAGGAGGGCTGGCCAATGAGTGAGCCAAACAGGTGACCTGCTTCACCTTCAAGTGAGCTATTCTGTGGTGGGGTCATCAGCTTCCTCAGAACATCTCTGCATGTTTATTGTGATCTAAGAATTCACATCTTTACAAAGTCAGCCTTGTAAAGTTTAAGGCATTTCAGAAAACAAGGATGGAGATTAATAAAGGGACAGATAACACCTTACTTATTATATACTAATAACTGGATCTGAGTGAGAATGAGAAGAATAGAAATTAACAGTATATCTGGAAATATACAAATGCTTGTTCCACTCATGCATTATAGCGCATCAGTTGCTCTTGTATATTCCTTTCGAAATAAAATCATGTTTTTGGCAAGTCAGAAATGTCCTTCTCATTCTTGTTCTAGCTCATTAGCTATGTTGTATATTATAATGTATACGCAGTTTCCCAAATTCTTTAATTTGTAAACAGAGCTCTTCTTTAGGAATGTTCTTAGCCTAATCATTCTTTCTTCATCTGGCTGATGCACATAATTCTTTATCATTCCACTCTCAAGTCACCTTTCCTACCATACACCCCATTTTCATATCATGTTGATTATGTATTGCTTCATTCCTTGCTGTAGCTCTTCAGCTGACCTGACTGTTCATTCAAGAGAAAGAATCATATTTTTTATGTGTACTCAGTAAAAATGTTTTCAAAAATGGATAGTGTAAGCACATAAGGTGAGATAGGTATGACAAGTGGTGTATATTGGGGGTGGCAAAAATTATGTGGAAAGAGAGATCAGGGTCTATCAAACACAGGATTTTCTTCTTAACTCTTCAATTTTAGCTTTTTCCAGTGTTCACACTGTCCACATAGGACGCTCAGCAAGCCTGTGACTTATTTCCATTTCTAATGCAACAAAGGACATTCTCAGCATGTCTAATATAAAGGCTAGAGTACAGCTATGTTTCAAGTTTTAGAGATTTGCTAGACATAATTGCTAGAGTTTGCAAATATTTCTTTAAAAAAATTCTCTTAGGCTGTAATAAAAACATTGTCATTTTGGGAATACTTGCCTTAATCCCAGGAACATTCTAAAAACTAAGAAGATAGTTTTCCAGTCAGCTTATATATTTTCCAAATTTAGCATCAAAATAGAATAAAATGATAAGTAAAAGTTCAAGCAGACTCTTTTGGATTAGATGATGGTATTTTGGATCAGGCAACCGCTTTGCTGAAACCATGCTATTTAATTTAGAACATACGAATATTTAATTTCAGTAGTAATTAAGAAATGGTTATCACTATCTCAAATACCCATCAGCCATAATCTTCTGAATATAAACTTAAATGATGTTTTTTATTTTTTTTTCCCTTGATCCTATGGGAATTCATGACATGAGGCCCAAATTATTTTTTCCTAAGTTATTTGAAATTCCAACATCCTCAACTCTTTTAAAGCTTTTGACATTGGCCCTCACTATTTCTCACTCTTAAAGGGGCAAAACAATAAAACTTCAAAGAAATTATTGAAATGATTGGAAAACGTCTCTAAGGGAGAGCATCAATAGTTTAGTCATGAGTCAAATTGATTCTTTAGGGGAAACCTGAATGTATAAGGGTCTAAGGTCATTGGAATAAGTTATGCAGCCATCCAACATGAATCCCTATAGAACTGTTATTCCTTGCTTTAGAATGAGGACAGTAAAACTTTCTATAATGTTTAATGCTAATCATTAGAAAATTGTATGTCTGCTAATTAGCAGGTGCTCAATAAATAATTGAAAATAATGTTCATACCACAGTTTCCTAAATTGATAATCCAGTTTGGAGAAAATTATGAGAAAGTTCAAGTTTAATGCAAAGTCATTTACCAGCAATAATATAAAAACTAAGGCAGGAAAAATGATCTCTGTAGACAATACATTTGATAATTAATAAGGTCAGTGTTAAAATATAGGCAAGAGAAGATATTTCTGTGGGGGCCCCATAAAAGTTGTTAGTTTCAAAATATCTCTAATATTTTTTCACTTTAACTGTATATTACTGGAGAAATACACATTCCCTACAAAGGTGTAGGTTACGAACAGATATGTCTTTGGAAGGGCAAATATTTATGTCTGAATATCCATTGTTCATTGATCATACTAAAAGAAGCGTTGATTTTGCAAGCACATGCCAGACATCATTGGTTCTAATACTGGCCCACTTTCATTGGTTTTTGAACTTGGGCAAATTCATTTCATGAACCGGTTTCTTAATTTAAAACAAAAAATAATTTTAAAATTTAAAATGTTTAAAAATATTCAAAATTAAATAATATGTTTCACACAATGTTTTTTTTTTTTTCAGGACTACTACAGTGCCTTAAAGATAGCCAAATCCTGTAAATGATAGCATTAGCTTTTCCATTAACATCATTAACATCAGCAGTAGCATATATAGCATCATATTTTGTTTTTTAATTGCACACTGCAAATTCGGGAGATGCTTAAAACTGCCCCATCATTTGATCTCACAGACAGTGAACCTTGGAATGATACTCTTGGCTCATGGAGATGCTATAAAAACTCTAGGGGAAAGGTATTTTAATTATCGTATTTTGGAGAGATTTAAAAACAAAATTCTGTTTGGAATAACACCGACTTGGATGTTTGTATCTTTGGATTGCTTCCTTCCCTGTGGCTAAAGTGCTACTGAACTAGGCTGCCTGCTTTTAGGGAGTGTCTCCCTCTTTCCAGCTTGCAGTAATAGGCCTGAGGTAGACTGCCGTGTGCTCTCAAATTTAGATCATCAGTAACCAAAGATATAGACAAAGAGTAAGAAATCAAAAAGGCATTTTGGACTGTTGTTAAGCTTAGGCCTCTGATCAGAGGAACAAAAATATCTTGTGGTTCATGTGGTCAGCCATGGGTTCAACATGGAAGTCTAAAGCTAAATCTCCATAGAAATAGGAAGTCTACATTTACAATTGAGTCTTCTTTGTAAAGAAGTCTGAGATCCTGGGGGTTTAAGATCTATGCAGAATATTTTTCAATTTCATCGTGATAAAAACTTTAAATATCATTATTGTTGTTAATAGCAGCAGAATAAAAGGCCCAGAGGCAATGGGGAAAATGTGACTAAGGGAGGTGATATGTCAGATCATGGATCTTTGAGAGGAAAGACATGATCAAGTTACATGCACTATAAACAGGTTGTAGACACTGAGTACCTGACCTGCGTGAGGCTGGGAAAGGGACAAGAAAATAATGTGCTTGATTCTACTGCATTCCTCACGTGATCTGTCCATAAGGTATGGACATATAGTCATATAGGAAATTCCAGTTCTAGAGTGTCCTACATACTGTATTATAGCAAAAGTACTAAAAAATAAATACTTTGTTGATTCAATAAATGAAGTATTATACAATATATTATCTTTTCCATCCAATTTTAATAAAATATTTTAATAATGCAAATAAAAATAATATATAACCTTTTGGAATGTTAACATTTATAAATAACATGTTGAATGACATGGTTTATCATTTCATTACTATAGTCATATTGTTTATCATTCCTCTATATGTACTATACATGCCTTTTAAAAAGTCATTTAAGAATATTTGGAATGAACACACAGATTTTACCTTATCTGTACAAAAGTCAATCCTTTTTCTCTACAGAAACACTAGTAACTGCCTGACTTACACTGTGTTTTAAAGTTTCAATTTTAAATGTACCCTCAGTTGGGATAGAATCATTTTAAGGATGAAAATTAGCACTTCTGGCAGAGTGGTAGAGTAAATTTTTCATTTTAAAAGAAATAAAAAGGGATTTTGCAAAGTAAATATGACTACCATGCATTAAATATAGGTCTTTTTGAAAAACTTACTTTGTTCTTAAATTTCACTGTAATGCTACAATAATTTTAGCATAAATTCTTTTCATTTATATTTTTGTGGTAATTCATGATCTTTGAAATAAACTGTAAGTAGCTTCCTCTGAACACTGATTTTGTTCCCATATGTAATAGGTGTATTTGCTTCTGGATATAATTCACATTTAAATATCAGAGTCATTGATATGTAAGTAGAACATTTACTTTTTCATAACTTAGAACCATCCTGTTCTTGTCTTTAAGCTAAAGAATATTTCGTTCCTGAATATTGGAGAGAGAAAAGATTTTCAGTTAATTAGGCTGTGTGACCAATCCTTAGAGCAGATTCCAGGTGGCGTAGGTAGTAGGCAATAAAGTGCATTCAGAGGTGGGTCAGTGTTAGCCAAACACTTGCCAAGTTGATTCCTGAAATTAGAACAAAAGCAATCTGCTGCATTTTCAAATTCTATTAGTCTAATTTTTTATTTTATTTATGTATTTATTTTCCTTTTTTTATTTCAGAACATTACAGGGCTACAAACGGTTTGGTTGCAAAGATTGCTTTTGTACTGCTTGAGTCAAAGTTATAAGTGTGCCCATCACCTAGATAGCGTACATTGTACCGGTTAGGTAAGATTTCACTCATCCTCTGCTTCCCTCTCCTACCTGCATGATTTCCATTGAGTTTTACTTCCATTGGTGCACGTGAGTGCTAATTGGTTAGTTCCAATTTAACCAGTGAGTGCATGTGGTGTTTATTTTCCCATTCTTAAGGATACTTCACTTTAGGAGGATGGTCTATAGTCCCATCCAGATTGTTGCAAAAGGTATTAATTCATTTTTTTATAACTGAGTCATACTCCATGGTGTACATATACTACATTTTATGAATCCATTCATGAATTGATGGGCACTTGAGTAGTCTAATTTTTAAATTTAAATAATTAAAAAATAATTTCACATTTAATTATACAAATATAAACAACAACAAAAGACATATTTCAAGTAGGTCATGAAAGAAAAATCCTTAACACATAAAATATATTAGTTTATCAGATTTTTTTTCTTCTTGGACTTCTGGGTAAGAAAGAGAAGGCTGTGGGTACAGAAGAAAAGCTTGCTTACTAACTAATGTTGCTGTGGGAAGGCTTGATAGACATATAAAAAAATTACAACTCACCCTCCTTCATGTTCTTCATAGAATAAGTTGTAGAGGAACATACCTTTCTTACATTCACAATTTCTCTTGATTCACAAGGCTATCACATGTAAAGATATTGTGGTTAGGGAAATTCTTCTTTCTGGAGACAGATTTCAAAATCCAACATGAAAATCCATAAAATCTATAGCATAGCCTGAATTTATCTCTTCTACCAAGCTGGGCAGAACACAAACTCTTATGAAACCTTGCTGTAAAATTCTTTTGCATAAAAATTGACCCGATGAAAGCCTTTCATGACTAACTCTAGTTCATTGTAGTTTCTACAAACATAAATGTAGATTTGTTGAAAAATAATTCTCAAATTATTGTGTCCTTTAAATAGGAACAACTCCATTGTGCATAAAAATGTGTAGAAAAACATCATCTGCAAGTGAAGGACACTACAATCTTTGAGGTTTTGAGAGCTGTAGTCAAAGACAACATTTATTTTTTTTTAGAACTTTTGAGAAAGTAGCTGAGAAGGAAGATTATTATTTTAAGGAATTGAAGGCAAATATATATATATACACACATATACATTTTTCAAATTAATGTGTATATAAATATATATACACACATTCTTTTGAAAACATCAATTTACATTTGCTGTGCAAATATATTAGCTTATCTCCCCTTCTTACTTTTGTTGTTAAATATTCTTTTATGCACTAAAATTACATACCAGAATCTCACATATAGTCACAAAATTTTACATACATGTCCAGGGGACTTAAAGATGATCTGAGTAAGGTTGAGAATCCATGAAGATAAAGCCTTTCATCAAGGACTGATATTAGAGACCTTATATGGACTAATAACCTTTAGTCAGTGATAATAAAAAACTCCACATATTTTTATTCTGTCTTGTTCAACATATGAATTTAGAAAAATAATATAACACATTTGGGACATTTCTCAGAGAATCAACGTTTGCTATTGACTTAATATTGAGATGCCATATGTGGATGAACAAGGGAAGTAAATCAAGTACTTTTGGGGATGGCAACAGCCAGAACAATTTCAGTCGTACAATTCTATGGCCTGATGAAGTGCATGGGTGATTTTATTAATGAAAATATAATGAGTATAGAGACATGTTTAAATATTCATTGAAACTCATGAGATTAATTAAAATACTCCGTAGACATTTCTAGGTTCACAAAATCCATAGAAAATTAATTATTGTTCCTGGTTTGATGCATTAAAAATGCAGACTACTGAGGAAAATATTTTTTAAAGTAGATTCAGTTTATCAACGTGCCTTTAAACGTGCTTATCAAATTTATAGTTAATATTGCTATCCCTTTAATATCTAATATAACACAGTAACATTACCTATTCAGAAAATGTGTTTTATTTTGTACTTTTGGGATATTAGAAAACCAAAATGACTTCTTTTCCAGCTATCACTGGGCTTAGTTTTTTTTAAAGATTCACTGATAGATAACTGATATTTTTTATATATTAGTGGTTAATATTATACTATTAGAGTCAAATTTTGAAATACTTCAGGATGCATCTCTAGATTTTGACAATGCAGCAGGAAGCCTCAACTTCCCCAAGTACTAGTTAAATAATGTTGAGCAAGTTGCTTAACATATTCAAGATGCAGTATTTTTATAGGTCTATTGTGGATAATGGATAAAGAATGTTAAGCATTTAGCATAGTGCTTGGCACATAATAACCACTTCATAACTAGAAGCTTTCATAATTATCATCACCATCATCTTCATAAATATTACAATATGTAGTCATTGCCCTCAACACAGTTGCATTGGTAAAGTACTTTCAAAATGTTGCTAGGGGTAGTCTTTATCTATAATGATGCTTATAATACACTGCTTTAATGTGGGGCAGATATTTTGGGAGTGATTCTTTAGGACACAGAGGCAGATCAGTGAGAAATGAATTATAAAAATGAAAAGATACCACGAGTGGTGGCTCATGCATATAATCCTAGCACCTTGTGGGGCTGAGATAGGAGGCCAGGAGTTCAAAGCCAGCCCGAGCAAGAGCGAGACTCCATCTCTACAAAATATAGAAAAAATTAACCGGCATGCACCCTGCAGTCCCAGCTATTTGATAGGCTGAGGCAGGACCATCACTTGGGCCCAGGAGTTTGAGGTTGCAGTGAGCTATGATGTCACTGCACTCTAGCCCGGGAGACAGAGCAAGATCATGTCTCAAAAAAAAAAAAAATAAAAGATGAAAATCAAACATATTTACAATATAATCCTCTTTATAAATGTTTATTAGTATGAAATTCTTGATTCTGTTAATTTTGATTCATAACTGCTCAGTATATACTAAACAAAGTCTATCTAAAGTGACCTAGTTTAAAGTGATATTGGTAAGAAAATTTTCTAAGGGGGAAAATCTTTAGATAGTATATTGTTATTATGTTATACAAAATTTTCAGAGTCATATAAATTTAATATGTCATTCATTGGAGACATTAATTTTTATTATTTTGTGCAAAGATGATCTATATTACCTTATCCATGTCTATCACTATACCTGCTGAATTTATATTTTACATATTAAAATTGCACAGCAATTTCATTTGGCCTTCAATAATTTTATTGGACCACTTATATTTTAGAAATTAAGTTTGACTTATTTATAGAAGGGTTATATATCTTATATTAATAGTAATAATCATCAGCCTTAATTTTAGGTGTTTAGAATTTATCCATTCAATTTCTAAGGCATTCTCACACCTATGGAGCTTTGTTGTGGTTTCCCATTCCAATATTTTTCTTCAATATATATTATATTTTAAAGGAACAGTTTATTTTAATCAATTTATATTTTATCATCTTTCTTTTATATCAAAATTATTTTCATTTAAACTATGACAAATTTGGGGACACTGAGTGCATTTACTTTCATGTACAAGACATGTTCTATGGCTTATTATACCTAACTATGCAATTATTAATAAGATGTATCTGCTATGCTTTTCATTTGCTTCAGGATTATTATTGCTCATACCCCTTAGTCTTTTATAAGCCATCTATACCTTTGCTCAAAACTGCTGTCTTTCTAGCACAGTCAACTTGTGCATGTTTTAGCTCAATTTTTCCATAAGAGTAATAATTTAAGCAACAAAGCTTGCTTGAGCTGAAAATAGGTCCTCGGTTGACTACTTGCATGACTCTTAATATATATCATTATTAAATATCCCTTGAAAATGAAAACATAAGTATCAAAAGTAGGTAAACAGATGCCTAGTAGAAAAAATAATGAAAACTCAATTGGCAATGATCACTACATCAGTTCCTGAATGTCCTAAAAATAGGTAAATTTCATCCATTAATTTATTAAATTCTCTTTAAATTTAATTATACCATTTCTTTAGATCACATATAAATATCTATAATACTAAATTTTATTTAGTAATGCACTTGTGTTATATAATGTTGATTTAATGGAAAATTTGGCATAAGTAGTACATATAAATTGCAATGATTGTTTTGATGAACTCATGGTTTTTGGTCACTTAAATGCCTGTACTAACCATCTTCTACATTCCAATCTTTACTCCCATGCATACACAAGCTTTGTGTCTGCAATGCAAGCTGCCTTCCTTGTAATATTCTCTCTCAACAGTAATTTGTTTGGTGTTATACATGTGATCTAAGCATGGGTGACTCTCAGAATCCTTCTGAGGAAGAGGTAAGGGAAGAAGAGAAAAAGTTTTGAACAGCATTTGCTATCCAGGTTCAAGTCATCTAAGACTAGCTTTACCCTTGGCATTTACTGGATTTGATTATCTATATCAATAATCATAATAACAACATTCTCTTTTAAACTTAATTTGCTTCCGGTTATCTTGCTGCTACTTTCAAAGGGTACTAAGAAGTGATTTGTTTTCTTACCTAAGTATATTTCGTCTAAATTGTTTAGAAAAGGTTTATTCCTTTAGCAAGCTTTGCTGAATTCATATTGCTTGCTTTATCTGCACAGCTAAGCGATAGTGTTTACTATAGGTTTAATGCTGCAGAATTATGTTATAGTTTTTTTTTCTTTCATTTCATAAATAGTGGGTCTGTTTACTCACTGTTGGAAAATGCCACAATGGAAATGAGCATGCTCTATTTGGGAGGAAGTGTCCATTTATCACTGTTTAAGTAGAATAAAAGATCACTTTTTGCACATCATTATGATGTTTCTTTAAAAGCATTATTAAACATTAACCCTCCCATTGAGAACAGCTATTAAAGTTGTACAATGCACCGAAACAACTGTTTAAAGGCATTCGAGATCATCGATAGTAATCAGGACATGAGAGGCTCATCTACTAGAAAGAAAGAAAACACATTTAGGTGATCGAGACCTTTTTCACCAATTTGTATTTGCTGAATTTATTGTGTGGGACACAGAAGACAAAAATAAAGCTGTTTTCCAGAACTTTCATCAGTCTTATGAGGCAGAGAACACAATTAAAATTCATATATTTCTAAATAGTAGAGGAGAGGCCCTAATGGACACCTGAGACCTTTATTTATTTGAGACCCCTCAAGTAATATTATGGTAATATTAAGTGTAAACTGGCAATTTTCAGCCCTCACAAAGTCTGAAATCTAGCACTAAAACGTTAAATTCTTGATTGATCAACCTGTTCTACCTTTTTCTAATTGCCTACCAGAAAAGAAAAAGAAAAAAGAAGAAAAAATTTTTGACATTTTTAAAAGCTTCTATTTTTTTGTGTGTGCAATATTCATCATTCAATAAAAAATTTCCCCTGACTGAAAACCAAGAGAAAAGACAGACAATAAAAACAGAAGCTCATATGATAGAGATTTTAAAGTTCTTTGGTAACATTTTTAAATAAAACTGTTGTAAATATGTAAAATAAGAGTTGACAAGATAAGAATTTAAAAATATAGCCTATAAATTAATCAAGTACGACTTATAAAATAATATCACAAAATGAAGATCTCAAGAAATGGTTTTAAAAATCATAAGATACAGCAGAAAGGATTTTAATTTATTTTTTTAAGTTTCCGCAATGGCAATGATGAAAAGGTATATAAACAGGAGAAAATATTCTTTGAAATTATGCAGTTAGAAAACATGCAGAGTGAAATATATAGACAAAAAAACAATATAATAGAACATGATGAGATATATGAGCCCTAGGAGAATAACCCAAAAAGAAAGTAACTTTAGTCCCAGAAAAAGACAAAAGCCAATATTTCACGGAGAATAATAGAAAGCATACAAGGTAAGACATTTGAAAATTAATAAAAGGAAAAACTGTCAGAATTACTAAAAGTAAAATCTCAGATGGAACTATCCTTTTTTAAAAAATTAAAACCCAAAGAAAAAAGCTCACATTTAGAGTAAGTCTCACCTTTATATGTAAATATATAAGGACCATTACATAAATCGAAGCTTAAGTTAAAATTCTTCACATCTGTTTCTGGGTAATTTTGGATTTAAGCAGAAATTAAGTTCAGTTTCTTCTGAGTTGTTTCCTTACTTACATTTTGTTAGTCCTAAGGTCAAATGTAAAACTGCATCCTTTTATCTTTAATTCATAATTTCTGGATTTGTATACCCTTCATAATCACAAATTTAATAGTTTGGGCTGGTCTTTAAAATCATATTAGGTAAACCTTAGTTTGGGATGATTATGCTTGTGTGTTAGTCGACCTAAGTGCCAGTTGAATGAATGACAAAATAAATAATAAACTGGAAAGCAACATAGAGACTTATAAAATGATTGAAACTGCTTATTGATTTTACCAAATAAGCATTTTTCATTATGCACATATCTCAGATTTCCTCACTGTTTATACTTAAATTAATGAAATAAAAGGGAAATGAAGAATTGATATTGTATGGTTTATTACATATTTTTTCCAATTCATCGATTCTCATTTTTACTTTGTCCTTATTCATTTTATGTTTTAGGAACACAGGCTAATGCTCATTTTTTGTGGCATATTTTTCTGAAGTACACAATGTTTTATCTAATACCTTTGACTCATTTTTCTCGTAATCTGTCATCATTTTTTCCAGGCACACTCAGCCCCAATTTAGTTGGTCTCATTGCTTTATTGAAAATGAAAATCGCAAGATGTCCTGATTATTGATTCTATGTGGAGTATTATAAAATGCTAAGCTTTTCTGAACCTCATTTTGGATTATTTTTGAATCTTGATTGCTAAGAGACGTATAAGTTTAATATCCAGGTTTTTCCTGTATTAAATTGTACTTATTTCAGTGTTTTCACAGTTCAAGTAGAAAATTTCACAATTACTTGTTGAATTTGTAAGTGTATTTATAAGCAAGTCAAATAAAAAATATTTTTCATTGTTTGAAACTATTTTGAATACTATATTTTTATATTAATAATTAACTTCATACATGATAGAGTCTAATTTTTTTTCTGAAAATAAACATTAAAATATATTTACTAAGGGCAGTGTTAATGGCCCACAAAAGGAGCCTATTTCCACTAACGCTAGCCTCTCCACAAATCTAGGCAGATTGTTGACTTCTTCTCAAAGCTAAATTGCTAGGAATATGATCATGAATTTGCTATAGGAAATGAATAACAATATAGAAACATTTTGGAATCTTCATGCTGGAAGGAACTTTATAGATCATTTAATTTAAAAACTTATTTTTAGTATAAGCATGATGTTTAATTCTACATGTCCACTGGATTGGACTAAGGGACTCCCATATACCTAATAAAGCATTATTTCTGGGTGTGCTTGTGAGGATGTTGTGAAGATGTATCCAGGATTGATTAGCATTTGAATCCATATATGGAGTAAAGATCACCCTCACCTATGTGGGTGACCATCATCTATTATAGAACAAAAATGCAAAGTAGGGATAATTTGCTTTCTCTGTTTGAGCTGGGTCATATCTCTTCTGCTCTCAGACATCAGTGTTCCTAGTTCTCAGGCTTTCCAACCAAGACTGGGACTTACACCACTGAAACATCTCCTCCAATACCCTGATTCTTAGGACCTGAGGTTTGAACTGGAACTACACTGCTGGCTATGCCTCTAGATTCCAGAAGGGACTTCTCTGCTTCCTTAATCACATGAGCCTATTGTACATAATAAATATTAATAATAAATTGTACATAATAAATATTAAGATCTATCTATCCCATCTGTGATACTGGTTCTGTTTCTCTAGAGAACCCCAGCTAATAGAATAGTAAAAACTACAATAATTTTATGACATTTGAACTCATGTAAATTCTCTCCTAAATATGTGTTGACTTTTCTAAATATATGTTACTTTTCCTTTCTTGTTTTGAGATAATTCATGTTAGATTTCATATAAGAATTGGCAGTTTTTTTTGTATTTTTAAACAATTTCAATGTAATAATGAAAAGTCAAGTAGTTAGGTCTCAGAATTTGAACCAATATTTTACTTATAGTTTAATCCTCTCAATATTTATATCTCTACCCTTTCTAATATAATTCAAATGCATACAATTATTGCTTGGCAGTTATTTGAATTTGATCGAAATGTGAAATATGTAGATTAGAAAATGGTTGAATTAGGAAAGACTTATATCACATTTTTACTTCAGCATGACAATAAATCTCTCCATTAGATGAAACCAGCCATGTAACTATCTGCTTCCTTTAGGTGGAAAGATACCATAAAACTTAATCTATTTTGTGAAACCATCTTGCATGATACTAAAGTAAGCAAGAAACCAAAACCAACAAAATGCTTGAACATCACCCATTCAAGCTCAATCACAAAGAAAACATTGTAGACTATTAAAATTTCTACAAACATAGCATATTTCCATGGCACGCTTCCATTTCTTAAGGTTCTAATTTTTCCATTTCTCTTCACTGTAGCCATGCACGATTGGTAGCCATATATCCTTAGCCACTTACTTTGACAAGGGAGAAACTAATGAATAAAAAGGTTGACTAGCTTATTGAAGGTCACTTTAGCAGCAGTTCAGCTAGGAAGAGAACTGCACTCCCTCCCTCCTTCCTGAAGTGATTGCTTGAGATTCAATTTGGCTGTAAGCTCAGATCATGATCACATTTTAGCTTAAAGTTCTGCAAGTTATATTCTCACCTTATGAGTTCTCCATCTAGAGAAATCAAATGTGGAAGAGGAAGAACAGTCTCAGGGATCAGATTAAAGACGCCTAACAGTTACTGTCTTGGTGAAATCATCAATCAGATATCAAAAATCTAGGTGTAAACCTACGGTATATCCCAACAATATTCCTGTAATACTATGGACATTTCTATTAATATGAAAATCAGAACAAAGTTCATAAGTATTAGAATCAAAATTGAAACTCTGGCTCATTTGAATCTGAACTTGTTTTTTGAGTAATTAGACTCAGTACCTCTATGGACTCTGGGAGACTACATAAAACCTACATCAGAACAGGTCCATGTATAAAGCCACCTCACATCAAATTTGCACACCTACTTAATAGCTTCCTATTCCAAGTATCTGTAGTTATTTGACGGGGGCTGTGTCTTACTAGAGGAGCATGCTTCAGAAAGAGGAAGATGGGAAGTGTCAGAGTGTTAATGTACAAGGGCTTGGTTCAACAGTGGTTGATACATAAATACTCCAGCTTTCTTGCTATTCCAGAAGGAGTGGGTGATCGGTTGTAGGGCTGGGAACATGCATCCTGCATTTGGAGGCTCTTAAGGCTACTACAGTCAGCATGCAGAAGTAACAAGGACTGGCCAGAAGTCAGGTATAAGTCAATGCTTTGATAGTGATCATTTTAATTACACTTTAAGGATTTATGTTGTAGGAAGCTTTATTGAAAAGATGATTTATTTAAGGAAGGTTCACTGTTGAAATTTGCAATGGTGGAAATGAGATTGCAAGCCATTTTAGGTAAAAGAAAAGAAATTTTCTCTTTAGAGAAAATTCATTGAGACTAGAATAATCACTTTCTTGAGAACAATCACCTGATTGAAGACAAGAACCTATCTTGGGAAATAATGAGAGATAAGGTTGAATAGATAAAGAGTCAGGAAATCAAATGCTAAATTAAAGATTTTTAATTTGATTTAATAAGCTTTACATAACAGCTATAAGTTCTTGATTCAAGAAGCTAATCTCAGAAGACTGTGCATTAAGATCAATCTAAATCCTTTATAGAGAGAGGAACCTATGCTAAATCACATATGAAATATATTTCCAACTATCTGCTGCAATATTTTAATAAATAAAAAGTAAATACCAGAAATATGGCAACATTAGAAGATCTGCTACATAATGACTTATTGATTCTTTGTTAATAATATAACTCTAAGAAATTAGAACATTTATCTCAGTATTACATGAAGAAGATTTAAGAGAGCCATAGAAACTGCACTTGTTCTTAAACAATGATGTCTCAGCAATTTGATGGAGAAATACATCCTGTTGAATAAATGGATTTCTCTCAAGAAAGGTCTCAATGTATAAGAAAGTGACCCTCAAAAAAAAAACCCCAAGAAAATAAGGTAGTTATTCTTCTGTAGATAATAGCAATATTGCCCATGTTTATTGTTTTCTGGAAATCATTAGAAATAAAAATCATTTTAAATAAGGAACAAAACTAAAGATTTGTGAAGCTTTATCATTTGAAACAAGTCCAATAGATATATATGTGTTTATAGAATAATTTTTTTGAGAAAACTGACTGAAATATTGGAAACATTTCAGTAACTTTTGACAATTTATTACTACAATTTTATTTTGTCATTACTTTCTTCCCACTGACTGAGTGGGAAGAAAGTGATTCTAGGAAATATACACAAATAGTTCCTTTAGAAACTCTTTATTTTAATGGGATGTTAAAATGATGTATTGAACAGTGCCTCTATCAAAACTAAAATCTATCTGCCTTTGCTATATGACATCTAATATTTCCCATTTTAAGTCAAATTTCTAAATATAGAGAAAGGAATTACAATGGTATTTTACAGATTTTTTTTAATGTACAAATTAATATAGTCCTGGATATAATTCAGAATACTCAATCAACCACAAGTCACCTTTTTATTTTGGGCACTAGCCCTTTGCATTAGGCCAATTCCAGTGGAGTGGTGATAATAATTAATCTGATACTATAGTTTTATTCCCTCTTTTTGATAAAGCACACTACCTGAATGTATATGTAATTTCCATAAAAATAATAAATTATATATACTCAGCTGAACATAATGTTCTAAATATTAAAAACATCACAAGCAAAGCATTATGCTTAACAGTGTCTCAGACAGACAACCACGTGAGACAAAAAATAGTGACTTTAAAGGCATTGGAAAGGAAATAACAATGAAAATTTGAGAAGAATTTTAATCACAATAGAGTGTACTGTTACACTTTGTATTATGCACCACATTTTTTTAAAGAATCTTTTTAAATTTCTTGAACTTTTACATGGGTAATTATTAAAATTTAAATTCATTTACTCGATTATGTAGTATAACAATAACTTATAAGAAGAGACATCAAAAGATCAGACACAGCTAATGATGGTATATGAAATTATTAGTTGTCAATCAAAAAATTATTAGTTGAGTCAGAATCCCAATTTTCCACACTATTTCTAAAATAATGGGCCCAATTGATGACATTTCTCAGTTATATTAAACAATCCTAATAAAGTAATTCATAATAAACTAATTTTCCCTTGTTAAGAAAGCTCTAGAATGTTTTTTACCATCCATGGCTATTAGAATATTTACTATAATATCTTATCACAAGACATCCATGTCACTTATTCTGTACTACCATAAAAGAGAATATTACTTCACCTTGAAGTGATCAAAATTAAACACATGCTATGATTTTCAGAGTCCTAGAATAAAATTGTAGGACAAACAACAATGTGGAGATATGTATTTGCCTGATTGGTGTGCTTGCCTTTACTTTTGAATGCACACTCAATTTAGATCCAATTTCACTCTTCCATACTCCTTTCAAACACAATTGAGAAATCTGTATAAATTTTTACTTACCTATAAATTTCATTATATAGCAAATATTTTTGATACAGTTATCCAATGTTTCATAGAGTGAATGGGCTACATGTATCAAATAGTGTCAATAGTTTTTCAGAGAATAGAAAGAATAATAAAAAGACCTACAAGTTAGTCTTAATTCTACAACTTAATGTGATATTGGGCAATTCAGTTTCAGTTTTAACCTGTAAAATGATCTTGATACATACCTTATGTTCCTCACATATTGAATAGTTAGTTATATTAATGGCAGATATTTAAAGTATACCAATTATTCTCTCTCTTGTGTTTCTCAGACTATCATATAGCCCAAAATTTAGTCTTTTACTTTGGTCATCATCATTAGAAGTCACTCAGGGATTTATGATTGCTAATGTACCAATTATCTGATTTTACATTATTGCCAGGGGCTAGTCCTATGAGGAAGTTTAATAATCTCTTCAAATATATTCCTATGCACGATGCTAGGATTATAGCAAGATGACATCTTTCAGTTATATTAGACAACACTAATAAAGTCATTCATTCATTCATTCATTCAGTCTTTCAGCATTAATACAGTTTCTTGCCATAGGCTAGGCATTGTGCTAAATTCATTGAGAATCAAAAGACAATATCTATGGGTCTTTGTGTAAAATATATTAAGAATTCATTTGGATCAGCATCAGTGAGGTCAGAAAACACAATTCACCCCAAATGGTTAAGATGGAGAAACTTTTTAAAAAGGTGCTGCTTATAAAGGTGTGGCCAGGGTTGAAAAAACATAGGAGGGAGGTTAAAAGCTATCCTCACCCATAAAGTTGAAAGAACAAGGGGAATAAATAGAGCTATCATAATTCAGTGAGAATTGGAACCATTTAGAGGAGGGTTAACATAGTAGGAGCTGGTGGTGTGAGAACCTAGCTCACATAGCTGAGGTTAAGAGAGAAGTCAGGAACAGAAAAAATATACCTCAATACACTTTCTTCCTTTCAAATTTTATTGCCCTTTTGATGCCTTCCACTAGCCAAATCCAACTACCTGCCATCAGCAGAATCTGGGAGATTAAATCTAAAACGGTCAGCTTCTAGGGACTCAGAACACAACAGAGAATGGAGAAGTGGAGGTATAGAAATGATAGAGGTGGGCAGTGAAACAATAATATTCAGAAGACTTTACTCTTTTTGCCACTCAGTTTGCAGCTTTGTCCTTTGCCAGAAGCAGCAGCAACCATATCCCATTACAGAGGGCATACCACGTAGAGGTAACCACCTTTTCAACAACGGTGTTGTCTATTCACTCATACTGCCTACTGAAATTCTAATTGTAGCTTGCCACACTTTACACAAGATAGCAAAGACAAAATATAACATATAATATTCATAGCTCTCCTCCTGTCTCTGTGCCTAGACAAGGAGATCTTTTTGTTTTGGGATTTTTTTTTCTTTGTTTTACCTCCATTATATTTATCTTTACCCTCTACCAGTGCTTTATTAGGTTGAGGTTCAGTTCTTTATCCAGTAGGTTGAGCCACACTTTCATTCTGCAAAGATTTAAGTCCTTAATGGTTCTACCTTTATTATATTGCTAATTTTATCTACTGATGTTATTATTGAACACGTCCATTCCAAAAGGCATCCTAAAACATGGTTTTATTGAATCCATTATGTACTGTCAACCCAATTTCCCTTTAATAATCAGGATCAACCGCAACAGACACAATCTGTTTCTATACCTGTTGGTTCACTGATACAAGGAGATCTAATATGTTAGTAGGATCTCATCTTCCAACTGAGTAGAATCATGGCTGTGTTTCTTAAAGCAAGTCTTTCTCCCTTGGGAACTAGGACTATTGAACCCAAGGACAAAGGAATGGGAAGAAAAAATTCTCTGAGACAGCTATCATATATATATTATGTATACATATATATGTTATATATATGTCATATAAATATGCCACATATATATATATATGTATTAGTAAGAGAGAAGCTATCACTTCTATCTTTTTGGTTCTTAGATACAAATTTTGGCTTTTGGGGAAGTTGTAGAATATATTGGTCATTATTTAAATTATATATTATGTTTTATAGACTAGTTCCCCAATTTCACAAAGTGTTTGCTCCCAGGAGTCACTGTAAATGACCCCTTATTACATAATTATATAAAACCAATTGATTCTGAGATCTAGAATATTTAATATGACCAATCAACTTTATGGGTGTGAGCCTACTGCCATGCTTCCTTTTCCTGTAAAATGGGTTTCTTGATCAGAGTCAATGTTGCATCAAATAGCACAGTATTATTTAAGGCATTCTAAAATTCTACAGATGATATTTTTTGACAAAAGTGCTATGGGCAAAAAAGGCAAATCCACATTTGCATTGTGTTTCTATTCCCATGAAGAAAAGCAACAACAATAAAAAGCAAACAAAAAAAATGTGCTTCCTTCATAATAGGAAGCATCACATGTAAACATTTTGCCATCAGATAGATGATTAATCTTCTTGGAGGATGGTGTCATATGAGGGTTCAATATTTATCTCAATTGAGGCAGGCTAAATACTTAACAATAGATATACAAAGGTTGGCATCAATGAGGGAAATTCCAAATTATTGAGCTCATGTATGGCTTCTACCCCTGCAGCCACAGCACTTGGAACATGAGCCCATTGATCCAGCATTGCAGTGGCAGGAGGAGAAGGCTAACGTTCACCCCATAGGTCATCTAGTCCATCTGACTATTCAAGATGCCTCTGTAATTGATGCCTTCTCATGGAAGTTCATATGGGTACTCTCATATTCCCCAACAATTGTGCCCATTTGTTTTACCCAGACCTCCATGTCACTAATTGTGTAATCTTACTTTTTCCAAGTTCCTTGCAATTTGTCAGCTACTGCCCATAAATGAGTGTCAAGATACTCTTCATGTTTCTGTCCACTGAGATTTCCTTTCCTATTGTCTTTCAGAGGAAGTCTTTAGTAAGCTGTACAGTCACAGCCTTCCTCTTCCAGATGGTGTTAGGATACCATGAAGAACCATAGGGAAACTTGGCCTGCATTTTTGTTTTTTATCATGTTCTCTTGGCATGGGTTGAGGAAAAGGTAGCAAAGCAAAAGTTTGTGTAGAATGGTGTCTAAGTCACCCAGACACACTCTTTTCATTTGCCTTCTGGATCTGTTTATGGCCAGTTTTATAAATACCATCGACATTTAATGATAGAATTCTGCTGAGCATGACCCAGCTTAGATTTGATGATTTGATTTAAACATCATCCTGTTCATGACAGTGAGATCAGATCACATACCTAAGTTTTATTACATAAACATTTAGTTTCTATCAATCCGTAAAGAATAATTGTTAGCAGAGGAGGGTAGCACTTTGCTTTGAAGCCCTAGCAGTTTCCTTGTGCTTCTCTAGTCAAGCCTTAGCAGAGCGCCACAAAGTGCACTACCAAATACTCCACACACTGTAAGCAACACTGGGTCACTACAGCCAACTGGCAGTGCTGCCTGTATCACAGTACAGACCTTCAGAAGAGCCTTTTCTTCCTCAGAGCCCTTCTCAAAAAAGTTACCATGTTACTCAAGAAATTGACTAGATAGTCATACTCAGATGTGACAAATGTTGCCTCCAAAATCCAAAGAGGTCTGCTAAGCATTGCACATTTTTTTCATAGTGAACGCATCAAGGTGTAGAAACTTGTATTTCGTTTTAGAGGAAATATTCCAACATGTCCTAGACTATTGAACTAGAAACTTCACCAATGTGCCAGGCCATGACTTTGATGGAGAGGGTTTATCTCTCATCATGTGGCATACAGACTTCTTATAAAAGTATCTAGACACATATAATTTCTTACTCATTGGATATAATTAGTATAATTCCATCCTTCTAAAAGACTGGCACAATTTCCTGGGGATATCGAGACATTTATGTTTTCTTTGGGCTACGTATGAGGGAAAGAGGGGAAGTGACATAATCTTGAAGCAAGATAGTGAAGGCTTATTTTCTCATGGCCAATTGAAAGTATGCTGCTCTGATTTATCCTTATTAATTACAATTGAGAGAAAAAAAACGGACACATAATTTATTATCAGCTAAACAAGAACACTTAGAGAGTAAAAAGGAGTATTATTATATTAACCAGGACACCAGGCATAAAATGGGACCTTTCAAGGCAAACTGGATTTTATGGTTACCTGTGATTTTGACTTACAGAATTTTGTATGGATCTTCCCTTCAATTTTGATCATTCTCAGTTCAGAATGATTTTGTTAAAATAGTGTCTGTTTGAGGTCATTATAATATATTTTGATTTTGGAAGATATTTTCAATTTTCAATCTGTTTCTCATCATAAACAGTAGTTGAATTTGCTGTTAAAAATTGACTGGTCCACTATTTTCTTGATTTTTTGACTGTACCAGAAATGTGATAAGTTAAAAATTGTATTTATCCAAAAATCCTCAAAATCCTCAAATCCAACAATACTCATGTTAGCAATGTGTAGATGCTTATATAATAGTTCTGTTTCTTTTGATAACTTCCCACTTTTATACTTCACCATTTCTTTCAACTCTCCTGCTATGTGAATGCACTGCAGCATGTAGGTGGTATTATAAACAATATATTTCCCAAGTATTTTAGGAAACATTCCATTGAAATTCAGACCAAAAATGAATGCAATTTACTTTTGCTTAATAATAAGGGATCATTTGGCTTCAGCTGGATTCCTGTGACAGAGCTTAATAAAACATTTGATGAAATCTTGATTAGGCCAAACAAAGCACAATGTTTGGGAAACATCAAGTGTGATTTGAGTTTTTATATAATTCTAACCCTAATGTCCCTTGTGCTGAATGAAATAATCAGATTAAATGTATGTACACTAATGATGTGTTTGTCATGAAAACAGAGCATACAATTCCTTCATCAGTGTGACAGCAGAGGATGATAGATTTAATTCACTGCTGATTTCTAAATATTTTTGTGATGGAATGCTTTTGAGAGCTCTGATATTTTTGAAATGATCCTTTGTATCTAATTTGTACAGTCCATGGATGACAAGTAAGGTTTTTACTCTCGTGGCTTTGTTTTCCTTTATTTTCAATTTGAGAAGTTTAAAAGACAAATAGATAATTGGATGCTCAGAGATGAAGCCAGCATATTTCTTAAAAGGTAGTAAGCCCATTGTTTAAGTACTCTTTACGAAACTTGATTTCTTCTGTAACAGAGTCGTTTAATGCTAGGATTTTCGTTAAAAAGAACATCTTTTCCTGAAAGTTTTTATATTTATTTGCTTCCTTTCAACTAGATTCAAATGAAATGAAAGTCTTTGAATATGTGGGTGTGTGAGTGCTTGCATGTGTGTGATTCTGTGTGGAAGTGCAGGGGTGTATATAAGAGTTACTGAGTATGAATGTGTATGAGTTGTAAGGGGAGAGTGTGTGCTTACACTAACTTGACCAACTCACAATAATCAGTGCAGCTAATAGGTATTAAATGAACTCACAAAACTAATGGGCAATTTTGTACTTATAGGATATCTTTTGTTTCGAAGACATGCAATAAGATTTTCTTGATCTTATGCAGGAGTATTTTTCACTGAATAATAAAATCTAGCATGTTCAAATAAAAGAATAGCTATTCTATCAGTCTTTATATTTGAATAGATTGCAGTTTAATTAGTGTTTAATAATTTTTTGAGAATAAATTATACTCGTGAAGAATCAGTGATAAGGAGAGAGGACAAAGGTTCATGAGATTATCAGTTGATTGGCTAATTCCTTCTAAGAATAATTCCACGATGTATCAAAAATATTCCATGAAATGTCATTTTTTTCTCTTAGTGCTTTGTACTCTAACAACTTTCTTGAACATTCAAAATTTTATGGAAAAAAATATCAGCAGTTCAGATAATTCAGTGTCATAAATGAGAAAGGAGTATAACTAGATTTAAGTAAGGCATGATTTAAGAAAGGCAGAAATAAAGTGATCCACAAATAAATACCCAGATCAGTAAGAAACCTTTTATCAAAGAACACAATATAATGAAGTATATTCTTCTGTGCATTCTAGATAAAGTCCTCTGAGCAGACTAGATGGGGACACTCAGATTGCAAAATAAAGAGGAAAAATGAATCAAAGGTCCAGGTGGAAATATTTACACAATTTATGGCAAGCCATGTTATGCTGCTAAACATTTGATTCTGAAAATTTCTTGTCAAATAAATCTCTTTTTTAATTTAAATAAGGATTATTCATTTTAGTGCAAAGACTAACTTTTTTTTACTTGAAGATAAGCTTTAACTTTCTATTTCTCTTTTCCCTATTGAGATATCCTATTGTCCCAATTTTATTTAATAAATAGTTATTTTTTTCAATGTTATATTAATTCTTATATACCAATATATATATAATTTATGGGCTCTCAGTTCTACCCTTCTGTTGTTTTTTTTTTCCCTTTTATTTTTGTTTCTATACCACAGTAGATTGATAAAGTTGTATGGTATATTTTGATATCTGGTAGAAAAAGTTATCCTCATTGGTTCTTTCTTCAAAAATGTATTAGCAATTTGTTCATCTTTATTCTCTGTGGCAGTCATATCCAAGGTGATCTCCTGATGATTCATGACCTCATATCCCCATCCACTTGATTGAGGGTTAAACTTAAGTGAAGGTGGAAGTTGTGATTTGCTTTTTGGCCAAAAAGAATATGGCAAAGGTCAGTCATGGGAATGTCACCCCCATGATTACATCACGATATATAAGACACCATCTCAGCAGACCAGATTGAAAGATTCTCCCTTGCTGGCTTTGAAGAAATAATAGAGTTGAATACTGAAGTATCACCAAAGGACTCCACTCTGAGAGGGAACCTTTGGTGGATGCTGTGATTCAACAGCCCAATTTCCCCACCAGATTGGTTGCTAAAAACCCACAGCTGAATCACTCTTTAGGAACTGACCTGCATTGAAAAGACATGGATTGCTTAAAGTTATACTCCCTTTTTAGGAAAAGCCTGCATTGGAAATCTGGTCAGTATGGGAACCCACAGTCTGAATCCCTTATGTTGATCTGGGAAAACTCTAGGAAGATAGATACCAGATCCAAAACTCCCAGAAGAATCAACTGAGGTCTCTGTTGTACCTTCCATGGAGAAATTGTTCTTTCTCTGTTTTATCCTGATTCTTTTACTCTTTGATAGCTATATCCTGAGAAGCTCAGGATAACTTTACTAATTTACTGCAATGAGATATGCTGGAATGAAAACCCTAATTTAGATAAATGTAAGCAGTGAGAGTCAGAGAAATTTTGTGGCTGCCACGAAGACAAACTCACCAAGGATTCATTTAAAAATGGCACTAGCACTTGTTTGCTTCCACTAGTACACAGATGGAACATCCACTAGGATATTAAAATATTAGTTTGTATTTTGCCAGAATCTGAAAGAGATTTTTTTCCTTTTCACTGCCATATTGTAGCACTCTTTATTGGACATGCAGACATGGTTCTGAGTGATTTCAGGGAATCTAACCTTTTCAGTGTATAATACTAATAACTTAATACTAAAATAAATACACAGTCATAAAAAAGAGCCATAGAAAAGATGTTTTGGAGGCAAGCAAACACAGCTTTCAGTGAGATGCTGGTAAAGCGGTATTTTAGGGGAAAACATTTCAAAATTGCTGAATTATAGAACACAAGCATATTTCACATATTTCTTTTATTTTTATATTTTAAGTTTTCCTTGTTATTTTAACACACCAATATCTACAAGTACTAAATGATTTATTATTTCCCCATATTTCTAAAATAATAAAATTGTTTTAAAATATTTTTTTTCTGTTTTGGGAGGAATTTGAGTATTTTATTTTTCTTGAAAGTTACTTTTCCTAGGAAAGAATAATGTTTTACTGATCTAAATTGTCAAAATGTAATAAGAATGACTAACACTCTAGAGTAGAAAAGTAGTCATTCTAAAAAGCTTCAAAAAATCTCACAATTCACAAAATGACAATCATGTTGATTTTTTTCTTTAGCTTTTGTAAAATAAACAAAAATTCTTGCATATTGAAAACAGACCTATAGTGAAATTCCTCTTCTTCCAATGTTTAGGGTGGGGTTTAATTAGGTAACATGGAGATCAACAGTAAGACTGCAGTGGTGTCAACTGCCCAGAGTGTAGCATGAACTCGGAGTCTGAGCCTACAGAGAAAAGAGCTTATTTAAAAGCTTCAATCCAATTCAAGGAGTCTCTTGGTTGAATCCTTGGGGTTCTCTAGGTATAATATCATGTCATCAGCAAAGAGTGAGACACTTGAAGCTTTGACTCGAGGGGGGAGGGGAAGCATGGGCAATATACATAACTTTAACATTTATACCCCCATAATATGCTGGAAAAAAAAAAAGCTTCAATCCAAGTGTTCCCAACCTGCATGGGCTTTTGGGGAGGTCGTGGAGTTGTTACAAATACCATGTGACTCTTTTGTGTGTGTGTGTCTGTTTTCTATAGATTGAATACATATAGGTCTTATATCATAGGTATATAAAATAATTTCCCAATATACATGGAGGTTGTCATGACTTTTAACAAACAAAATCACATAGGAGAGTATTTTCCTTTTTTGTCATTATGTATTTAATATGATTCAGTGACCAAGATGGCTTTAGTGTTCCCCTTGGTTCCCCTAAACTTTATAAAGACAGGTTTCCTCCTCACTCTAGGCTCCTAATTTTCCTTTTCTTAGAGCATTTACTTTAGAAAACTTGCAATTATAAATTCTTTTTGTGTCCCTTTGGGATATAAATCTTCTCCCAGCCTCTTGACAGTTTCACAACCCAAATGTCTTTCTTAAGGACCTGGGAGCCAACCCTTTGAAATGCAATCATCAAGACAGATACAACCTCTGTGGAAAGTAATATGGAGATACCTCAAAGAGCTACAAGTAGAACTATGATTTGATCTGGCAATCCCATTACTAGACATCTACCCGAAGGAAAAAAAAAAAAGACGGTTCTATAAAAAAGACATCTGCACTAGAATGTTTACAGCTGCACAGTTCACAATTGCAAAGATGTGGAAACAACCCAAGTGCCTATCAATACATGAGCGGATTAATAAAATGTGGTATATGTATACCATGGAGTATTACTTGGCCACAAAAAACAATGGTGATCTAGCACCTCTTGTATTATCCTGGAATGAGCTCTAACCTATTCTACTAAGTGAAGTATCACAAGAATGGAAAAACAAGCTCCACATATACTCACCATCAAATGGGCATTAACAGATCAACACTTATGTGCACATATAGTAGTAACATGCATCGGGTGTCAGGCAGGTGGGAGGGGGGAAAGGGGATGGATATATTCACACCTAATGGGTGCGGTGCACACTGTCTGGGTTATGGACATGCTTCAAGCTCTGACTCGGGTGGGGCAAAGGCAATATATGTAACCTAAACATTTGTACCCCTGTAGTATGGTGACATAAAAATAAAAAAAATTAAAAATAAAAAAGAAAGCACCTTTATCTCTCAGTCCCTGTGGGAGGATAGGGACCTAACTTTGATAAATGCTAGTTTGCAAATACGCTATCTAACAGTCCCTAACAGACCACCTTCCTCACATGTCCTCTAGTACTTTTCAACTGACCTGCCCCAGAATATAAAACTTCCCTCCTTTTGTTTGTTTTAATTTATCTCTCTTTTATTGCATTAGTCTTGAGTAAAGTCTTCCTTGCTTGTTTAACTTCATACAATTTTCTTTGACAGTGTTATGTGAACTATATCTCACTAAAGCTATTATTAAAAAATGTTAATATACTATGAGAAAAGTTGTTTGATTTTTATATAGATACATATATTACCTCTGAAAGAGTCTTATGCTAAAACATATTAAAACCTACTACAAGATTTTGTCAGTTGTTAACATTTATTGAAAAATTGTTTATATTATATACTAGATGAATTAAGATGAGACATAGAAAAGATATTAAAAACAAATATAAAATAATTATAAAATTATCTCCATCAAATTATATTTGGCATACTATATCAGAAACACAGAATTGGCAGAATATTTTAATCATTTTTAAATTAAATGCATGTAAAATATTTGAATACTTACAGCGCTCATAGATAAGAGCTACAAAACTAGTTGGTATGAGAATTAATGATAGAAGCTTCTCTAAAGGAGGTAAGTGTTGGGGACCATCTCTGGGTCAGAATGGCCAAGACCCAAAGTCAGCAGAATGGGAGCACATTGCTTGTTCCCAGAGTTAGCAGGACATGATTTGTTGATCAGTGTAAGAACTGTTCCTCTGGGCAAATAGCCAAGAGCCTGTGGTCTTGCAAACAAGTCCAAGTGCACAATAATAGCCCCGGGAATGTTTGCATGTAAACAAAAGCTGCCCAGCCCCAAAGCAATGGAGGTCTGGAGGCCACGAGAAAAGCTTGTTGTTTCCATGGATGCTGCTTGGCCCCATAAGATGGCTGGTTAGCCAGAGATGGGTAAGATTCCTCAGGAAGGAACAACCTAAGACAGGCACAGCCGCTGGGGGTCCAGCAAAGAGGAACTGGGGGATAGAAACTACCCACCGCAGCTGCCTTGTTCCCTGTGCATATCTCGGTCTGTAATTTGGGCCTCGTGCCTTAAGCATTGCAAACTGCCAAGGACCTATGGTTTTGCACGTGAGCCAAGGTTGTCTGTTATCCTGCAAACGGTATCAGACGTTGAAAGGCATCTCTTGTGCTATGTCTAGAGGAACAGGTGCTGTTGACCCCTGGGAAGTGACGTACCAGAAAGTAGCTGGGAAAGTAGCTGCAAGACGCTCTCCAACTTTAATAGTATAAAAATAAAATGAACTAGTGCTTACAGCACTGCAGTCTTGTACCGTCTCTTGTGTCTGTGTGTTTCTTTCTGGGGCTGCAGTCTTGTCTTTTGTGTTTGTGTGTGTTTTTGTCTGTGTCTCTCTGTGTTCATCCCCCATCCTGTAATTGGGTCACGTTCAGGTAAGTTTTATTAGTAATTTGAGAATGTCTTGAGGGAAAGAATTTCTAAGTTTCTTCATTCATGTAGATGCTAATATCCAAATTCTCATATGATCTTATCGTTTTCTGGCCGTTCTGACCCACTTCTGCTCACCGCTATCCCACCCCATGAACACTTAGCCAAATCCATTCTTCCATGGACTCTTATTTTTAGTCCCAGCATACAGCTTTTCTACTTGGACTGCCCTTCCAAGTGACAGCTAACTCAGAGTGAGGTAACTTATTTTATGTTATTTCCATGTTCCATGAAGGGCATCCTGATTCCTCAATGCAAAAGAGTGAATGATGCAGGGAGGTCAGACAATCTCTAAAATCAGTGGGAGCCTAACCCTATGTTAAAAAAGTAAAATTATTTACAAAGACTTAAGAAAACTTTTGGCAATGCAAATGTGGGCTTCAGCTAAATCAGTCCTAATCAAACTAAGCATAATTTGCCAAACAGACTGCATTTTTTACCTATATATTCTGTTCATGAAAAATGCACTGGCCAAAACTGGGCAATATCTGAAAGTGTTCTGGAGGGTATTTAAAAATTAATATTTTTAGAATATAGAACGTAGAGTAAAACCTAGAATAACTTAGTTCCACATTTTCCTTTTATATATAAAATGAGGACACTAACCATGTGACCTTGAGCAAGTCATTTTTTTTTTCTCTTTAGCACCAGTTTCATCATCTGTGGGTAGAAGGATAATAGCTATTTCACACATTTTATGAAAACCAAACATGTGTATGGGATTGCTTCTGATTAATGTGGTATCTCTACTCAGAAACAGGGGTCAAGGCACACAATTGCAGTGGTGTCTTCTTAACATCTTAAGCATTTGGAATGTTGCTTTAGCATACTGATGTTCTTGAGCTTTCCAAATTCTTGTTTGTCTGACATCTAGAAAATCAGGAAATGGACCTAGCATTTATAAGTGGTGATGAGAGAATTGTAGATTAAGAGTTGGGAAGGATGTAAAATTAAAAGTTCTCCTACAATGAGTCTTTAGACTCTGAGAGGAAGAGAGAATAACAGAGCCCTGCATAGGACAAAGGGGCAATGTCATTGTTATAAGCACAGAGTCACCCCAGGCAGATTTACAGGGACTGATGAGATGCATCTTCCTGGACCTAGAGAATGTGATGATCTTGAGGGGAAATCAGAAAGAGACTGTATATCTTTACTTTAATTAAGGATTCCTTTGCTATACATAAATCAGGTATTATGAAAATTACCAAAGCCCTTAAAGAGTAAATTAACCATAAGATACCAATACTGCATTAAATATATAGCCTCTATGAAATTTTTTTCAATAATAAATTACTCTATCTTTCATGATTAATTTGAATGAAATATCTCACTATTACTCAGAAAAAGAACATTGAAAATAGAAATTTTTATTGTCTTCCTAACTTTCTCAACTCTACCACTTCTTACCACCTGAATCTGTTTCAAGTAGCATGCCTTATCAAAGGTCTAAATCTTATATCACATTAATAGCAATTATATCAATACAGACACAGATTTATAAGGGAGAGAGAGAAAGGACACCCTGAATAGGTTTCTGAAATCTTAGAGATTTACTATGTACCTTTTCCAGTTTGAGTTTTTTGGTTTGTTTCTTTTGTTTCTTGATAGAATATGTTAGAAGCAGAATATATCCATAAACTGATATAAAACATTTTACCTCAGTTGTCTTTAAGTCCTCCCCTTCTGTTTAGGTCCAGGATCCCTAGCTTTTTGCCTGGAAGCAAAAAAAGAAACCAGTATAAACAATACTCTTTCCTCATTCAATCAATCATATTTTAGTAATTAATTTAAGTTGTGAAAGTTTTACAACTGTTATCAGTGCCATCGCCTTCACAATTATGAAATCAGGCAGCAGCAGTCAACTAATTATTTCAGCTTCAAAAGTTCCAAGTGTGTTGATCCTAGTTCCTAGTTTTGATTTCCTTTATTTAAAGAACTCTCCCTGTGCCAGTATTTAAGGCTTAAAATTAATCATTCACATCTGATAAAGGAAAATGGAATAAGCACTCTGTGCATCATTCAATGTTACTTAGTTTGAAAGTCTTTTATTGTTTTTGAATGATTACCATTTTAAAGCAAAAATAAATTACAAGAATGAACGTAGCAGAATTTTACTCCATTCTTTTAAAATATGAGCATGATGCTATTAAAACCAATGAGTAGGCTCCACATTATGTAAAGGCTATTTGGAGCAAAAGTTACAGAGAGTGTTTATAGTATGTTTTTGTAAGTTGTCAAAAATATTTTATGTATATTTCAGCCTACTACAATTCCCTTTTCCAATTTCCCTACTGTAAAATTACTAGCTATCCCACCAGAAGTTCTTCTTCCAATCTCACTTTTTATATTGACAAACTCAAGTCCTTGGAAATAGGTAGTAAGAAGATAGTCTACTTTCTGATCATCATTATTGCACACATCCATGCACGCACACATATTATCATATCTTAAAATAATACCATAAGTATAGTCATCCTCAGTATCTGCATGGAATTCATTCCAGGAACCCCTGGGAATACCAAAATCTACAGATGTGATAGTCCCTTATATAAAATGGCATTTTATTTATGTATAACCTAAACACATCATCGTATATATTTAATACTTTAAATCTTCTCTAGTTTACATATAATAACAAATGTAATGTAAATCTACTTAAATAGTTGTTATATAATTACATAGTTGTTATAATAGTTGTGATTTATTTGCATTTTCTATTGTATTGTCATATCTATTGGAGTTTATTTTCCAGATATTTTTAGATCAACAGTTGGGTGAACTTGTGGATGCAGAGGGCCAACTGTATATTTTTTTAAAACCTACTTTAAAGCTACAGTAATAAAAAGAGTTTGATATTATCAAAGATCAGCACAACTGAACAGAGAATTCTGAAATAGACAAGCCCATAAATGAACAAATATGTTTGAGTTATCAAGCAAGACAATTTTATAAGTAAAGACTTTTTAACAAAGGGTGATGAAAACCTGAATATCTACATGGAATAAGGAGAATTGTAATTCTTATTTCACTCTATTTGTAAAAATGAATTCAATATAAATTAGAGTCCTAGATGTAAACACTAAAATTAGAAAACTTTTGGTATAAAACAAAAAATAAATTCTTTGTGATTGTGGCATAGGCAAATAATTTTTGGACAAGAGATAAAAACCTCTTACTAAGAAACAATACAATTGAAACACAATATAATTATGGACTCCATCAAAATTAAACATTTCTGCTCAATTAAATGACACCATTAAGAAAATCACATATCTTATGTCATATCAGATATACATATAGACATAGATAATGATCAACCAAAGCTATACAAATTATCTCTAGATATATATGACAAATGACTCACAACCAAAGCATATAAATGACTCCTGTAAATCAATAATGAAAAAAAATAACATGTATACTAATGGACACAAAACTTGTATAGACACTTCAAAATGATGTAGGAAAAGGCAAGTCATCACATAAAAACTTGATCAACATATTTTGTTCTCAGGAAAATAAAAATTAAAGTGAGATTGAGAGAATGTTTTACACTTACCAGAATGGCTGAAACTAAAAATGCTAAATATCAGTGAAGATGTGGAACAACTGAACCTGTTATAATTTGTGGGTGGGAATATAAAGTGTTTCAACCACTTTGGAAAATTGTTTGATATTTTATTATAAAGCAAAACATGGTCCTACTATATGGCTCAGTAAACTATATAGTAGACACCTTGTATTTACTCACAAGCTGGAAACAAACCAAATGTCTATCAGTAGGAAAATGTCATATTTGTACAACAAAGTTCAACTTAGCAATAAAAGATATAAACAAATAATAAACAAAATGACAATGATGACTGTCAAAAACATTATGTTGAATAAAAGAAAAGGAATACATACTGGTTTTTGTGCATAAATAAAATACAACAAAAGATAAAATTAAGTTATGAATATAGGAACCCAAATGTAGCTGCTTCTTTAAAGTGTGGTACTGACTGGAAAAGAACACTAGGGAATTTTCTGGTGTAGTAGAAATGGTGCATATCCTACTTGGAGCAGTGGTTACTCAGATATATAAAAGGTCATAATTCATCATACTGAACACATTAGATTTATTCTTTTTATTGTATATAAATAGTGCTTTAATGAGTAAATATATATATATACAAAAATTAGGGCAAAGTTAACTGGCAAGAGAGACAAAGGGGCAAAATGAAATAAGGATACAGACTACATCTGGTTTCAAATCCAAGGTTGTATTGATTAAGTTGCAATATCTTCCTGGATCTTAATTTTCTTATCATAAAATCATAATGAAAATGACAAAATCACTATGTTACTGTGAAGATTACACAGATAACACATTCAAGTGTCAGGCACATGGTATATTCCCAACAAATTTAGTCACTCATTGTCTACTGTTAATCTCATATATCTTAGTGAGTATAAAGTACATCCTAGAAGAGCATATTTTTATTATTAATTGTTTATACCAGCAGTATATTATGCAAACAATATTTTTTTCTTCTATAGTTCACTTGGGATTATTAAGATACTGTGTTAAGTAGGTGCTACTGAGCCCAGGTTTCTTCCTCACTCCCCTACTTCCATATTTTCTGCCTTTGCTCCTCTTCCTAGTTCTCTTTCTCTACCTACTTTTTTCTCTTTCACGTCACCAAGTCACATAATACTTAATACTTTACACTAACACCTATATAAATAAGTGTATATATAAATAAACTCAATTGTGATCATGTATCACAGAGAATGCTGCCAATAATAGAAAAGGCTGAATCTGAACCAAGAAAGACAGGGATGTTTGCCTAAAGTAAACAAGCTTCATTTAAATCACATAAGCAAACATTTTATCCTAAGACATTTGCTAAATTCCTGGACGACTTTATTAAACTCTCAGCTCTATTTTAAACATAGTAAGAAAATAGGGAGAAAAGTACTTGAAAATTAGAGAAATATATAATTTCTGCTCCTTATTTTTAAAAGGGAAAGAAGTTGATTTGGGTAAGTAAAATCAGTCATCTTAATTCTGATACCTGTAAAGTTACTAAAACACACCCTAAAACAATTTGCAATAATCTAGATGAACACAAGGTCCTGGATAGAATAGCATCTTGGATTTGTAAAAAGTAAATCATGTCTTTCTCTAACTGAGTGACTGGCCACAGGCATGAGTAACTGTCCACAGACCTTAAAGTGTTTACATAAGTGTGTATCTGGCTAAAATACACTTACAGGATTAGTACTAGCAAATTGGTGGAAAGTATGTATTAACAGTGATGAGCATATTAGCAAATGTCTCACCGTGTTTGTGTCTCAGTCATTATCATTATTTATCAATGACATACAGCAATATTTTAGAAAATATATTTAAATATTAGGGATTGTGAATAACAGTAGGTGAACAATGGCCTGAGATTGTCAGTGGACACCAACAAACAATAAATTGCTGATTCCTTTTTGATCTTCCAGACTCATGAATGAGAGAAAGTGGCTGAAAAAATAGCCTTTAAATGAGAAGAACGTAAGGGAAGTGATGCTGTTGGGGAAAGATGAGTTCCAGTTAGAGAGGCAGAAGTCCAATATCTAAGTGGCCTAATATGCCATATAAAGAATATTGGTGTCGAAGACTACTGGATACTGCTAGACACCACTAAGAGCAGGGATGATGGGCTGGTGATATTATCCTCTAAAAAAGGATAAAATCATCAGACTTGGATAGAAATAAAGGTGCAAGAGCATTCCATTGCTTTGAGAATCAGTTGCTTCATCAGTTAAAATCGAGCCATTGTAAGAAATCTAAATTAAAAGTTATTTTATTATGAGTTCTCTCCCAAACTTTAATTTATATTAATGCTTGTATCACCCAGTTTGCTTGTCAAACTGACAGATTTCTTGGTCCTACCTGAATTTTACTGCTTCAAACATCTTACAATGTGCCATTTTAAAAATAAATTCCATAAACAATTCCTAACAAACCAATGTGTAGAGAGATAAGAATTAGTCTGAGGTGGGGGACATTGGGTTTCTGAAAATGAAGATACAGGATAGCTAAGCATAATAAATATGGCCAGGTTTAGGGAAGTGTCACTACTTTGAATGCCGGTATTTGTTAGCCTTCCAGTCCACACCTAAATACAGTAAACTGTGACTTCAAGTATAGTGGAATGGTAGACAATGAAGGCTTGGAAGAGTAGAAGGGCGTGAGGGGGGAGGATGTTGAGAAAGTACTTAATGGCTACAGTGTACATTTTCAGGTGATGGATACCCTAAAAGCTCTGACTTCACTATGTAATCTGTCTATGTAACAAAATTACACTTGTACACCATACATTTATACAAATAATTTTCAAAATAGTGGAGAGATTCCCGCAAGTCAATCACACTACTGAAAATGCTAAACATAGTTTTAGTTACTATGAGATCTTCCACAGTAAACCAACAAAAATCAGTCTAAAATCAACCTAACTTATGAAAATTGGAGCCTACTATTGGATTATAAAGGCATTGTCTTATCAGAGATTCCCAGCCTTTTTGGCACCAGGGACTGGTTTCATGGAAGACAATTTTTTCCATGGACTGGGGGTGGGGGTGAGGTGGAGCTCGGCCAGTGATGCGAGCAAGGGGTAGGGGAGCGATTGTAAATACAGGTGAAATGTCACTCTCTTGCCTACCACTCACCTCCTGTTGTGAGGCCTGGTTCCTAACAGGCCATGGATTGATACTGGTCTGTGGCCTGGAGGTTGGGGACCATGGTCTTATATGAGTAAATAAATCTGAATTGTTCCACCATCAGATGTAGTGATATATTAATGTTTGTATTTAACATGTAGTACAGAAAAGAGTGTTGGTGGTGTTCATGTGCCTATTCTAATTATATGTGTTTCTCCATAATTGTGTATAGAATGGATTTATCACAAATCAAACCAAATAAAACCCAAACAACAACAAAACTCTCCATAATATCTACCCATCAGGAAATATACTCATATAGACATCTGTTGTATACACTATGATTCTCTACATCTTTACAGGATCCCAGATGCTTCTAAAATTATATGCTGAATTACAGGTGAAGAAACAGCTGCCACCAAAAGAAAAAAAAACAGGTTTGTACATTCACAGAAGCTGACATGAACATTTCTGAAGAATTGAAAATGTCCAGTATACTTTTTAATTAAAAAATTGTGCTTGTCTTTGCACTTCTGTGTTTGAAAAAGAACAAATACAGTTAAGAACTGAAATAGTGTAATCCACTCTTGGCAAGATTTATTAATACAACCAGTTTTGGAGACCCTGGAGGCTCACATACCTCAGCCAAACAGGCATACTAAAATCTTGAAGACTGTTCTCAGCTTTCAGATCTAGTTACTAATAAGTGGAGCACTTATGAAACTAAGTAATTATCACACATGGATATCATTTATCTGTTATAACCTAAATGTAAGCAAGCTATCAATAAGATGAAAAGATAATAACAATTGCATGTTCTGATTAGACACTGACATTAATTCAACACAGGCATCAACACAGATACAAACATCAATCACAGGACCTTCATGCAATCCAAGAATCACAGCTTAAATGTGGGAATATAAGTCTAGGGAGCAAAAAGAAAACAGTGCTATGAGGTTATATTGAGAAACCCACGTCTATGCAGACTCTGCCCTATGGTGCCATTTGTACCTCTATCGGATTATCTAAAACAACCCCAGAGCTGTTTCTACTTGTAGTCCCAGCAACTGTATGGAAAAGAGCATTGGAAATGCCATTCATCCTCTTGCACTGCCTTTTTATTTAATAGATCAGAGATTCCAACCCATTGCAAGTTGTGTCCAGATCTTATTATCAGTTTCTATACTGCCTCTGAAGTAGACAATGATATTTAATGGATAAACAAATTTGAAGAATAAGTAACACACATGTGAATTTTTGTTTCATTTTCCTTTTTTATTGTTCATTTCAGAATATTTCAGGAATAGAAATGTTTTGGCTACGTGAATTGCTTTTATACAGTGAATTTCTTATTTATAAAGAAGCTCAAAGTATATGCTTCTGGCATATGGTAATGAATTGGACATTTACTCTCGCTGCATTATCCTCAGTTTCTTCACAGAGATTAATTACTTGTGATACCTGAAAGAAGAAATGATATCTGACATATAGGGAAGAGCCACTGAAAGAGTCTATTTTACAGTATACTAACAGATTATGTAGATCAATTCCCTCTTTGTCAAGGTGATTCTATTTCCAAGAGTCTATATGGAGAAACAAAATAAGTCATACACAGTAAAACTTATTTATTTAGATGTTCATTATATTTTTATTTATAATTGCAAACAAGAAAAATAACTAGAAACAACCCAAATGTCTAAATAATAGAATTGTTTACATAAATGGAATAAACAAACACCATGGAAATATTATGTTGTCACTAGAATTATATTTTAAAATACATATTTATATATATATATTTAATTTTTTTTAGACACAGTCTGGGTCTGTTGCCTGGGCAAGAATGTCATGGGGTCAGCCTAGCTCATAGCAATCTCAAACTCTTGGGCTCAAGCAATCCTTCTGCCTCAGCCTCCTGAGTAGCTGGGCCTACAGGCATGCACCATCATGCCCAGCTAATTTTTTTCTATATATTTTTAGTTATCCAGCTAATTTCTTTCTTTTTTTAGTAGAGATGGGGTCTCGCTCTTGCTCAGGTTGGTCTTGAACTCCTGACCTTGAGCGATCTTCCTGCCTTGGCCTCCCAGAGTGCTAGGATTACAGTTGTGAGCCACCACACCCAGCCAATATTTTAAAATAATTTTAACATAAGAAAATTATACCATATGTAATAAACTTGCACATATTTATGTTTTCTAAACAGAAAAATGTACAATGTTAACTGCTGCCACAATTTGTGGACCAATACATACCTCTGAAACTACTTATTAAATTCATAAATTTGTCCATGGGTAAACTATAGTTTTCCCTAAGTAGCTTGATACTCTGCATAACTAAAACAAAAAACAAAACAAAACAAAACAACGTTCAGACTTTTTCATGGATTAAGCGTTTAGTGGAGAACCAGTGATTTCTTATTTGTTAAAAATATTGCAAATTCCCACTTGGCAATGCCTTAAAAGTGGTAATAAGGTCAGTATTCAAAATCTGTTAATGTAAGAAGACAAAAATCAAGTTTACAATTTCAAATACAACTTAGTTGAAGAATGAAAAGGTACATCTTTAGCCTTTAAACTTAATCAAATTTTTGCTTGTGAGGTTGGCTATTTTGGAATTTATAACTAAGGAACACAACACTTAACAGTAAGAAATAAACAATGCAAATAAATAGATGATATATGATATATATATATATATATATATATACACACACACACACATACATACACACATACATAAATGGCAAAAGACTTGAACAGGCACTTAACCAAAAAGAAGAACACATGGCAAATAAGCACATGGAAAGATATCAAACATCTTTAGCCTTTAGAGAAACACAAATTAAAACTTTGATGAGGTGTCACTACACATTTATTAAAATGAAAAAAAGCAATAAAAAACACTAACAATACCAATGTAACATATTGACAAAATACAGAGCAACCAAAACTTTCATACATTGCTAGTGGGAATAAAAAATGGTGCAGCTACAATGGACAATAGTTTTGCTTTTTCTTACAAAGTTAAAGATATATTTATCATAGGAAATAGTGATGACCCTCTTAGATGTTTACTCTAGAAAGATGCAAACTTATGTTTATACAATAACCTGTACCTGAATGTTTATAGCTGTTCTGTATATAAAATTGCCAAAAAACTGGAAAGAATTCAAAAGTTCTTTCAACAGTTCCTTCAATAGGTTCTTCAACAAGGTGTCGTTCATCTGTACAATAAAATATTACTGATAAATTAAAAAAAAGAAACTATCAGTAATATCTAACAACATTAACAGATGTCAAAGACATTTTGTTAAAAGAAGGAAGCCAGTTTCCAAAAATTACATGCCATATGAATATGGAAAAAGCAAAACTATAACAATGATAGATATGTGGCTATGAAGGTTTAGTTTAGAGGATCAAGAAATGCTGTGGCTTCAAGTGAATAGCACAAATAGGTTTTTGGAGTGATGGAATTATTCCATATCCAGTTTGTGGTTGTGGTTACATAAATCTATACATGTGCTAAAACTCATAGAACTGTGCACCTTGCCAAAAACCACAATATACATTATTAATATGCTTAAATTTAATTTCTTTTATTTTTAAGTGATATAAATATAGTACATACTTATGGTGTGCAATATGTTTTGATATATTTATACATGGTGGAAAGGTTAGGTTAAGCTTATAAACTTCAAAATAAATTCATTTACAAGAAATTGTAATGTGATCTAACACCCAGATTTTGACCTTAAAAAAAAGACTAAAAATGACAAAAAGAGCCTTTAAGAAATAGTTACAAAAGTATTACAGAATCAGAAATAATATATAAAAAATGAAAATCCTTCTGATAGACCTTTATGAAGCTCTTTATTAAAGGTAAAAATATGCTCCAAATTAAAGATTATTAGTAATTAAAATTCTATCCAATCTATAATGGGAGAGTATTGATTCTGGGTTGCTTTATTAAACACAATAATGTGTATAAATATATATAAATAAATATTATGAAAGATGCTTAGAAATACTACATTAGTTTTTTAAAATTTTGGAATTATAATACTACATGGGATTTTTAAATGTTCTCCATGTATCATGATAGGTATTCTCACTTTGCAACTCCACACTTGAAAATATAATTTTATATTATACTAGTTTAATAGAGTTTTCAAATGGAAGCATATTTGATTTCAGTTGTTTCTGTTCTCTGAGGTCTTTCTAATGAAAATATGTGTGATGTTATTCCCAAGGTAATTTTATTTTGGTGCTTAGTATTATGTAGATTTTTAACACTATACTATAACTGTGTTTATGTGCTATAAAACTCTGGAAGTCTTGTATTATGTATGTCCTGAATTTAACATATATATACATATCTTAAGGGAAAATATGATATATGAAAATGTATTTTCAAGAATATAAAAAATGCATTAGCATACTCAGCCATTAATAAGATATTATTTCATTGGTACTATCTTTTCTGGTATTTTGAAAGAATGCAAACTACATCCTTATATTTGAATAAAATATTGTCTCAGTAAATTGTGGGACTAAGCTCTCTGTAGATTTACTTTAATAAGTTATTTTTGATACATAAGAAATCAATATTATTTCCTTTCGTCTTTATAATCTTTCAGTCACTATTGCACATTTTTCTTATTTGGTGTTTCATAAAACAGTTGCATTTCTTAAATGATCAACTTTAGCAACTTCTCTGCATTCCTCTGAATTTCTGTTTTACTCATTCTTTTTTCATTAAATCAACTCATTTATTGAGAATCTGTTACATTCCAGGAAATGTGATAGACTGTGGAAGTAAAATAAACAAAGTAATAGAGTGTCTTATGCTCTTTTGGGTAGATGCCTAATAATGCTATTGCTGGATCGAATGGTATTTCTATTTTTAGCTCTTTGAGGTATCTCCAAATTATTTTCCACAAAGGTTGCACTAATTTGCAGTCCCATCAGCAGTGTAACAGTGTTCCTGACTCTCCACATCCTCTCCAGCATTTGTTGTTTTGGGATTTCTTGATACAGGCCATTCTCACTGAAGTTAGGTGGTATCTCAAAATGGGCTCCACATGTACTCGCCATCAAATTGGTACTGACTGATTAAAATTATGGTGCTCAACTTGTGGTAGTATTCACCAGGGATTCGGTGGTAGTGGGGGTAGACCCACATCTTAGGAATGTGGTGAGCATTATGGAGGGGAAGGGCATACCTCTAACCCTTCCTAGGGAGAGGCAAAGATATAAAATGTAACCAAAATGTCAAACAACAACAACAACATAAAAACATTTATTGGGTGTCGAGCAGGTGGGAGGGGGGAGGAGGGGATGGGTATGTACTTTCCTAATGAGTGTGATGCGCCCCACCTAGGAGATGGACATGCTTGAAGCTCTGACTTGAGAGGGGAGGGGAGGCAAGGGCAATATATGTAACCTTAACTACATTTATACTCCCATAATATGATGAAATCAATCGATCAATCAATCAATCAATCAATAAGCAAAGTAGATAATAACAAGCATCCCTGCCTTCACGGAAGTTATAGACAATGGTGATCACAGTGGGGTGGTGGAGACAGAAAACAGTCATATATTAAAACTAAGATTATAAGATTCATGACAGAAATGTTCAATTTATTAGCATGAGATCTCATAAAAGAGGAGCCTGATCTAGTCTGGAATGTAAGGGAAACATTTCCTAAGGAAATTACATTTGAACTGCAATCCATTGGTTGAGAGGGAATTATGTAGATGAAATGGGGGGAAATACAAGCATTCTTGATAAAGGCAAAAGCCAATGTGAAGTCCCTGAGTCAGTAGGCAGTGCCCATTAAGTCAGGCAAGGAGAGAAAGAGTGTCCACAATGAGACTGAAAAGAAGAACGCTGGCCAGATCAGCCCACATGTTGTTCTTATTAATATATTGAACTCTACTCTGTGAGCCATGTGACTCTATAGAGGGTGTTAGACAATGAGTGAAATGATCAAAATGAAAACCATTAGGAAGGGTCCACTGAGGTGGTCCAGGTAAAAGGGGTAGTGGTAGCATGAACCAGAACATGATAGTCAGTGTGAAGAAAAGTGGCTGTATTTGAGTGATATTTAAGATAAATATCAACAAATTTGAACATAATAAAATACATACATATGTATGTATATAAATATGGAAAATGTTTCTATTATCTAAAGATTTTAAACTTTATTTAATTATATGATTAATTATATAATTATTATTTAATTATGTGATTAATTATATAATTATAATTTAATTATATGGTAACATTAATCAATGCTATGGATTTAAGAAATTGATATTTACATGCCAAATCTTTTAGGATTATCATAACAGATCATAATCAGGCTTGTTTTATATGAGATCAGAATCAGAATTTAGTTTATATATAGAAATTAGAAGCATTAGCCTAACATCTTTATTAAAAATCTTATCACTTTAAAAATATACTGGTAAGTTCTGGTTTATATTTTAATACTTCTAATTTCAGTGTCATTTGAATGTCCCTTTATGTCATTTATTCACAAAATAGATTATCATAATATATTCTATTCAATAAATCATAATTTATATATTTTTATGTAAGAAATGATTAAAATAAGGGTCCTACTTTAGTATCTGGTGATAGAGTGGAGACCATAAATGAAAAGGTCCTGCTTCATGCACTTACATTCTACTAGCTACCGTCAAGAAATACGCATGTGTGTGCTGGGGTGAGGGAAGTAACAAATGTATGTTTTTAAAGTGGCATAGCTATTAAAATAAAGTGAGAGGAGATAACCTGATGTACGTGTGACTGTGTACTACTTTTAAGGTAACATCTAATCATAGATCTGAAAGAATTTAAGAGTTGTTATTTATCTATAGTCTTTCCCTTTCAAGCCCTTTCTGATTTTGACCTTAGTCTGAGCCAGCAATTTGGACAAGCTGCATTTAAAATGGGATGTGTTTGCACTCCCCCATTTTAATCAGTCTGAGAGTGAAATTAGAGGGGAATGCATAATCATTTGATGGTGCCAATGTTTGCCAGTCTGTCTCACCAGCTTGAGTCCATCTAAGAGATGATTTTGCAGTAAAAGGGTTACTCCGTTTACTAAGCAAACAGAGGGAGGTAAGTAGTTTTCCCCCAAAATGCAGAAGTGGTTTCTTTGTTCACATACTGGAGAAAATCACTGACTGAACTCTCCATAGTGAAGTTCCAGGATTCATTTTTAATAAAGTTGTTTATTTCAGAGTATAAGCTCCACATTTGTACAGAATACAGAAACCAGCACAGGAGGTGAAAAAGGCTGTTCTGCTGTAATAGTGTAATTTGTTTCTTGGCCATTAAATGAGAATGCTGGGATTTTAATTCCACTATTTGGTTTCCAGCATCTACTATAATTAATTTTCTCTTATTTTGTTGCTATGGAATCAAATGGAAACTAATGATGTGGAACCCAATGTTGTCAAGGCTGTGATGAGCTTCATCTACGAGGTGGGGAAGCTCCTCCATCTGACAAAATGGCAGATGACTTGAGTGGTTTCTAACAATGCCGGGGTCCTGTGCCTTGTGGCAATGTTCTGCTCGAATTAGACCACCTAGGGATTGCAGTTCCAAACCAAAGCTGTTTTAAATCTTTCACTCGCTTGCTTCTGTATGCCTTTGTCAGCTTCATAACATATTAACTTATTTTATATGCGCTTTATCTGACTTTTTAAGAACTATAAAGTTTATGGCATTACAATAAATGTTTCAGTGTCTCTTGATGCCATCACACTGACGTGTAAAATTGTTTTTAAAATCACCATAAAATTGTTTTTATAGATGTAATATTCTAATTGATGAAAGAAGATAAGAATGCTTTTTTTCTCTTAATCTGAAATATTTAGCAAGAGGTCATTTAAATTCTCAGAAGGCAGAAGAAGCATTATACCAAAATACTTCTGTTGACTATTAATAGCAACAGAAAATCTCTTGATTAGGTGGAAGCAAGAACAATTAAGAATGTGACTATGTCATCTTAGAACTTGTGGAAATCAGAGGAAGTAATTTGGAACATTGCTGAATTAAGATCCAAAGGAACATATAATATGTAGTCAAGACAGCATTAAATTCAAACTATAAAGAGAAAATAGTCCAATAAGAAGGGAGATTGATATATATAACAAGAGAACTCTCCTGTAATCTTGAAAAATCTTGGAGTTTAACAATCCTTTTAGAACACCACTGGAAATAATAACAGGAATATTAGTGAAGACAAGTGAAAGTTATATCTGAACAAATATATGAAGGATGAGTAAGGGTTTGGTGTGATATGATGAGAGGAGGGGAGGGACGTGTTCTAAGAGGAAAGCTTTGAACTATAAAAAGCACAAAACTATACCATTTTAAAGCAACCTGTGAACCACCAGTATGGCTAGAATGTAGTTGTAAAGAGAAAGAATGGTACAAAGGGAAAGAAGCAAGGCTGGCAGAGGCAAGATTTAGCAAGCCTTGTTATAGAAAGGTCTAAAGATTTTTGGACTTTATTATAAGAGTGATGGGAAGTCTTTGACGGGTTTTAGACAGGGGATTGGCAAGATCAAATCTGAAATTGACTACGATCATTCTAACTGGATTCTGGGAAATAGTTGAAAGAGGAGAATGTTAAAAGCACAGAGAGCTGTTAGAAAGCTATTGTAATATCCTTCACAAGCAAAGGTGGTGGTTTCAGCTAGAGTAATATAGTGGGAAGAGAGGGAAGTGAATGGATTCAGTTGCATAGGAGGCCAAAGAACAAATTTTGATATTGAAGGATAGAGAGATGTCTTATTCCAGATTCTTTGGAAAACAGAGTCTGAGGAAGAGTAAAGCTCTGATGCTTTACTTCACAAGTACAGCTTCAGGACGAAAAAGGGAATGAGATGAGGAATGATATAAGCCACTGTGAAGTGGGTGCACTATTATATTAATCACCATTTAGGATGATCTGTAAAGAGATATAAGAATTTGCAATGTAGACATGTTCAGTCATCTAACCAAACTTCTCAAAGTGGTTGCAAAAAGAAACTGCTTCAGACTATTCCATAAGAGTGAGGAAGAATAGAAAACTATCTGAATACAGATAAACATAGCTACCAGGAAAATTATTGAGGTTGGTGGTATGGGGGGAATTGTGTTCTCCCTAAAAAGATATATTATAGCCCTCATCACGAATACTTTAGAATGTGACTTTAGTTGGAGACAGAAGTAATCACATTAAAATGAGGTCATTAATGTGTGTCTTAGTCTAATATAACTGGTGTTTTTATAAAAAGGGGAAATTTGGACAGAGGAAGGTATGCATATAGAGAAGATGATATGCAAAGACACCCAGAGAAGACAGCCTTCTACATGCCAAGGAGAAGGCCTGAAAAAGATCTTTTCCTCACAGTCCTCCAAAAGAAATAGCCCTATTTACAGCTTGATTTTGTGCTTCTACATTCCAGAACTTACGACAATGAATTTCTGTTGTTTAAGCCACTCACTCAGTTTGCAGTACTTTGTTAAGGCTGCCCTAACAACTGATATAGTGGCATGCATTAAATTATTGTCAAAATCTGCAAAATATCTTCATAGCACAACAGGAGGTTCACATTTTAGATTCCTCCAGTGTCTAGGTTTTGCTCATAGATTGTAACAAATGGACAAAAGGACAAGAGTATATTGAGAGTATTGTTAAGAATGAATCATTAACCTTACAAACCATGAATCTAAACAGAAAAGGAGGAAAAGTAAAAAGGCTCTAAAATATATGGACACAGTAAGAATTCTGATGAGGCTAAAAAAATATTGAATAAAGAGGGATTATTATGACAAGTCATGGTCAAGAGTGAATAAAAATACTGAAGCCTCCCAAAATTAAACAATGTCTAAAAGATCAGAACACATACAAAGTAAGGAAAACATGAAAAACTCTTTACCAGATCAAATTCAAATCTCCCTGATTACCCTAGCAGAGGGTCCCCTTTGAAGTCTCCCTGATTACCTTAGCAGAGTCAGTTACTCCCTCCTATACATATATTCAAATTTCATTGATTTCTTTTTTCATTGAAATTTTTAACTTGCACTGTTTACAGAAGATACGCTCTGTAATTTCGCAGTTAGGCACCAAGACTTTCTGCCTTATAACATCCTAGTGCCTAGTACTTATTAAATTTTATTAAATGAATTAGTGACATCATATAAAACCTTTTTAAACTTGATATTTGGTGCAAACATCAGGTCTGCTATTCAGAGCTCATGCTGTAATGTTAGCAGATAGTAAAAAGTAGAATTATGCAACTTCTATTTTGCCTATGTCTTTTCTGTCAAAGAGAATAAGCATCAGGCTGAAAGCACAGACCTAACTTTTTAAAGATAGAATTGAAGCCTGAGATAAGTGAAGCGATAGTAAGACACCAGGTAACTGCCCTAAATGAGTTTGTTTCCTGGTCCAAATGAGTTATTTCCCAGAGTACTGAAAAAGCTCAAGTTAAAATTATTGAACTATTTTTCATGATATTTGAAGAATTATAGAGAGTAGATAAGTTGCTAGAAAAGTGGAGATGGATAAATATCCTGTTATAAAACAAAATCATGGAGGGAATTACAGATTTAAATGATAGATATTAATGTCAGTGAGTATTTGTGGACAGGACAATAAAAGCATGATTTAAGAATAGGAAAGGAGGAAAGAAGCTATCATAAGTCCTTGCAAAATAAGAGATGTCAGATTAACTTCTAAACCAAGTCATCTGATTTCAGAGCCATTCATTGAATAACCATGCATGCTCTGGATTAATTGACTCATTTATTCATACATTTGTACTTTTTCCAAAAGTTATTATAAAGTACATCAAGTTTATACCTTAGGCCAGCTATTAAGAGACAGACTTGGCAATGTAGATATTTTTCTATATTTCAGTACATGATAATAATTTTTTCTAATAATATTCACTCAAAAAAGAAGGAAAAATGTGCTATAGATAATAGTGTAATTATGAATATTATTTATGATCATGTCAAGGTAACATAAAATCAAGAGTACCAGCTTTGGCTGCCAGCTGCTGGGAGGTGAAACCTCACACTACCACCATCTAAATATTTGATCTCAGGCAAATGACTTCACCTTCCTATGCCCCAGTTTTCTCATTTATAAGAGAGGATTCTAATAATGATAACCAGAAGGGCTGTTGTGAGAATTAGCAAACATATCTGGAGACTTTAGTATAAGGTTTGGTACATAATAGTCACTCAAACTGCTGTTTTACTTCTTCTGATTAATTTATGTATTATTGCCAATTTAAAGAGCCTGTATTCCTGTTCTCTTCCTAATATATATTTTTGTTATTTATTGGCAGAAGATATTAATTAATAATACCCGTTGACTAAATTTAAGAATTGCCTGAAACTAAGAGGTCAAGGAATGATAAGCAAGACCAAATTGTTTTTGCAACCAGGAATAGTAAAGGAATCTTGTAAGGTAAACTGTTTGGGGATAGAAGAATATTTATTGTTTTAAGGACACAAAATATCATACTGCATATTTGATAAAGACTTCAGTGCTTTAGTGGACCAGCCTGCCTTAACAAGATTAGCGAGAGCCAGTATTTTATTAGTCTATTCATTTAAATATAAATTTGTTTAATTAATATGAAGCACTGAGAAGTGTTTTCCTATGGCTCAGTTGAATGTAGTTTCTACATGATTACTTCAGCAAATGTATGAAAGCACAAACATCCAGTGCTCCCTTGAAAACTATGCCCATCTCAATGGAACTATATGGAAAGTTCTTCTAGGTAGACCCTTGAGCCAAAGAGGAAGCAAAGTGGCTGACTCAGCAGGCTAAATGGCAAGCATCTGGATGTTCTTTGATTAATCTAATTCCAATACCTTATTATTTAAAAATATATGGAAATATGCATATGGTTATGATAAAATACATATTAATTTCATATATTATATTAAATCATTATAAAATAATGTAATATACCACATTAATAACATGAAGGAAAAAATCCACATTATAATCATTTTACTTTTTTTTTATTGTTGTTAGAACACTTCATATGAGATGTACCCTTTTAAAGATTTCTTAAGTGTGCATTAGAGTATAATTAATTATAGGAAGATTATGGTGCAATAGAACTCTAGAACTTAATTTTTTTGCATAATTAACATTTTATACTCATTGAATAGCAGCTCCCCATTTCCCTGTCCACCCAGTCCCCTAGCAACCATTATTCCACTTTCTGATTCTATGTGTTTTCATTATTTTAGATACTTCACATCAGTGGAATCATGTAGCATTTGTCCTTCTGTGACTGACTTATTTCACTTAGCATAATGTTCTCAAGGTTTAGCTATGTTATCACATATGACAGGATTCCTTCTTTTTAAAGGATATTCCATCATGTATATGTATGACATTTTCTTTTTTTATTCATCTAAATGGGTGTTTAGGTTATCTCTACATCTTGGTTATTTTGAATAATGCTGCAATGAACATGAGGGCGGACATGTCTCTTTAAGATTCTGATTTCAATTTTTTGGATAAATACTCAGAGTAGAATTACTGTTTCATATAGAACTTGTATTTTTAATTTTTTGAGGAACCTCTGTACTATTTTCCGTAATGATGGGACCACTTTACATTCTCACCAAAAGTGTACAACAGTTTCAATTTCTCCACAACCTCACCAGCACCTTTTTTCTTTCTCCCTCCTTCTTTCTTTCTTCTTTCTTTCTTTCTTTCTTTCTTTCTTTCTTTCTTTCTTTCTTTTGTCTTTCTTTCTCTCTTTTTCTTTCTTTCTTCTTCCTTTCTTCCTTCTTCCCCTTCCTTCTTTTGATTCTTCCTTCATCTTTCCTTTCCTTTCCTTTCCTTTCCTTTCCTTTCCTTTCTTTCCTTTCCTTCCTTCTCTCCTTCCCTCTTTCCTTCTTTCTCTCTTCCTTGTTACTCTCTCCCTTTCTCCCTCTCTCCTCCCCACACTTTCTTTTTCAGAAGAACTATTCTAATACATATGAAGTGATATCTCATTTGGGGTTGTGATTTACACTCCCTGATGATTAGTAATGTTGAATACCCTTTTATATACCTGTTGGCCATTAGTATGTCTTCTTTTAAAAATGTCTATTCAGGTCCTTCTCTCATTTTCAATAGGGTTATTTGAATTATGTTGTTGTTATTTTGGAGGTCTTTTTTGTTTATTTGCTAGTGAATTGTACAAGTTCCTTATATATTAACATTTCTGATATAATCTCCTTGTTGGATATGTGGTGTGCAAATATTCTCACCCATTTTATAGGCTGCCTTTTCATTTTGCTAATTATTTCCTTTGCTGTGCAGAAATGTTTTAGTTTGATGTAGTCCCTAGTGGGTAATTTTTTTTTTTTTGGTTTGTTTTCTTTTCCATCTGCTTTTCACTGAGCCAGAGAGTGGGGCTCTGACATGTGCTAGCTTGCTTGTTCAAGTGGAAATGTTTGCTTCCAGTGTCCACCAGGTGACTAGAGTACACCAAGTCACATCAGTGCTCTGAAATAGGCAAGACAGAAGCTAGTGCATCAAGCAGACCTCCAGAAAACTGGACCATTGGATGTATGGTCTAGTACTTTCCTACAAGCTCCAAAGTGGCTGGTTTCATGCTAGCCCACATGTAGGAGTCTCTCAACTAGTTTGTGGATGTCTCACAAATGCTGTGTATTGTTGTTGAATTGGAATGTCTGTTGGGGGAAAGAAGGTCCAAGGCTTCCTTATACCATCTTGCTGACATCACTTTCCTTTGACATATGATCATCTTAATTGATACAATAAAATAATTTGACAAAATATAACATCCTTTTGTGATAGATACATACAATGAACTAGAAATAAAAGTATACTTACTAAACATGATAAAAGATATTTTTGAGAAACATACGACTATTATATTCAATAGTGAATGACTGAAAATTTTCCATTTCATTTCAGATACAACACTGTATTGGAAGTCCTAGCAAAAGTGAATAGGCAAGGAAAAAAAAGTCACTCAAAATGGAAAGGAAGAAGTAAAATTATCTTTATGTGTGTATGAAATGACTTTATATATAGAAAATCATAAGAATGCAAAATATACTATAAAGTTAATTAACAATTTTAACATGCTTAAGGATAAAAGCTCATTACTCAAGAAGCAGTTTTATTTCTATAAATTAACAATGAAAAATCTGAAACTAAAATTAAGATAATTCTACTAACAATAGAATTGATATGCATATGATACTTAAAAAAATTTTATCCAAGGAGGTGCAAGACTTCATGACAAACTACAGAACATTGCTAAAAGAAATTAAAGACAGAAACAAATAGAATATTTCATGCTTCAAATGTTTTTATTTCATTTTATTTATTTTTTTTTTGCAGAAAGAGATAAGGTGAACATAAAATTCATATGGAATTGAAAGGGCCTCCAAACAGGCAAAATAATCTTGAAAAAGAACTAAGTTGGACAACTCACACCTTTTAGTTTCAAAACTTATTACAAAGTTATACTAATAAATATTGTGGAATTTGAATAAGGATATATGTATTCATAAATGTAATAGAAATAGGAGTCTAGAACCAAACCCAAATATCTATGACCAGTTGATTTTCAACAAGGATACTAACGCCATTCAATGAAGAAATAATAGTCTTGAAAGTATTACCTCTAAGAACTGGAACAAGACAAAAGTGCCTACTGTCACCACTTATATTCAACAAAGTGCTGGAAGTCTTAGCCTGGTCAATCAGGCAAGAGAAACAAATAAAATGTATCCGAATCAAAAAAGAGTTGGTCAAACAATTGTTTTTCACTGATGATATGATCTTATTTCTAAAAAAGCCCAAAGTCTTCACCAAGAGATTCCTGGAATTGATAAATAAATTCAGCAAAGTCTCACGTTACAAAATCAATGTAAACCAATCAGTAGCATTTCTATACACCAATAACAGTCAAGCCAAAGATTCAATACTATTGACAATAGCTACAAAGAAAATAAAATACCTAGGAATATACTTCAACAAGGAGGTGAAAGTTCACTACAAGAAGAAATAGGAAAAACTGAAACGAGAAATCACAGAGGACGCAAACACTTGGAAAAAATATATAATGTTCATGGATCAGTACAATCAACATTGCTAAAATGTCCATACTACCCAAAATGATTTACAGATTCAGTGTAATCCCCATCAAAATACCAATGTCATATTTCACAGATATTGGTTTGGAACCACAAAATATCCCAAGTAGTTAAAGCAGTCTTAAGCACAAAGAACAAATCTGGGGGCATCACATTACCAGACTTCAAACTATATTACAATGCTGTATTAACCAAAACAGTATTGACATAAAAATTGAGACATAGACCAATGGAACAGAACAAAGAACTCAGATATGAAATCATCTACATACAGCCAACTGATTTTTGACAAAGCAGACAATAATATAAACTGGGGAAAAGAAGTCTTATTCAATAAATATTGCTGGGGAAATTAGATAACCACATGAAGAAGAATTAAACAGAATCCATATCTCTCCCCACTCACAAAAATTAATTCAAGATGGATAAAACATTTACATGGAAGGCATGAAACTATTAGAATTGTAGAAGAAAATGTAGGGAAAATTTTTCTAGATATTGGCCTAGGCAAAGAATTCATGACTAAGACCTGAGTGGTAATTACAGCAAAATAAATAAACAAATGGGACTTGATTAAATTAGAAAGCTTCTGCACAGCTGAGGAACTAACAGAACAAACACACAACCTACAGAATGTGAAAAACCCAAGCACTCTTATTTTTATGATGTTTTAATAGTTATGAAAGTGTAATAAATTTTTAAACTATACCACATATATTAATAAATATGTATAATGATTGAAATAGTTGAAATGGCTTTGAAAAACATGTAGTTGTAATAACATGAGCAGATGTTAACATGAAAAGTATACAGTATAAATAACAATTTTGGTTTATTCAAATTCCATCTTCATTTTTAAGTGACTTTCGACAACTGAGCCTTTCATTTATTTTAACTTTAAAAACATTTAATCCTGTTATAAGAAATAATCATTTCAAATATTCACTTTGTTTTTACTCTTTTGTGTTTACATGAAAATGGCAGACAATAATGCTTGCATTGCTTTCAATTATTTTTTTCTATCTCAGTGTATATACATAGCTTTTTAAAAACTAATTTAAAAACAAAAGTTCAAATAATTAAAACATTAACAAAGATAATAAAAATATATTTACATAAATTATTAATTTACTTAATGGTATTGAATAAAATAATAGTTGGGCAGAAATTTTTTTCAGGCCTTGCCATTTCTAACATATAAAGTGTTTATTTTTAAAAAGTTAATTTTCTAGTTTGTTGCTGAAAATAGGACTATATTTTCTTAGAAAAATACTATCAATAGTGTTTAATTTTAATAGCCAGTCCACATGATTCTATTATAAATTTCCAGAACTGGACATAGTATATTATTTCAAGTTTTACTATGACACATATTATACTGAGTGATGTGTTATTCATTCCACACTGTCATCTGCTTACTAGAATCTAAACTCCTTGAAGACATATATTTCAAAAGCATCATTATATACATTATTATTCTTATAGAAATGAATGAGTACGTGAATGAAATGTAACACAAACAAAATTGGGCTCTACAAATAATACTGACTCTTTTATGAAACACTTTAGCAATCCTACCCAGGAGGTTAAAAACTTGTCTTTTATCCCTGTTTGTCTAGGGACACAGTCAAATACTCTACCCGTTCAGTCCCCAAACCCCGGGACTACTGCCCAGGTACCAGTCCGTGGCCAATTAGGAAACAGGGCCTCATCACTGACTGAGCTCTGCCTCCCCACCCAGTCTCATCCCCTGCCTCACTCCCTGTCCATGGAAAAATTGTCTTCCATGAAACCGGTCCCTGAGGCCAAAAAGGTTGGGGACTGCTGCTACCCTTTCCTAGTGTGAAGCCAGTAGTGACACCTTTCATTGTCTGGAATTATAAACTCTATTGGCATGGGAGTTATAAGTGGGCGAGTAGCAGATATGGAGCCTATAGTAGCCTGAGTTGGGGTGTATGGGGTGGGTGAGAAATTCTAAGCAAAGGGATGAAAATATGACTCAAATTAGTTAATCTTTAAGCAACTAGTTTGGTTAAGTGTTTATCTTGGAAAGGGAAGCAATCCTTCCTCAATATTTCACTACATAACTGGGTTTTAAATTCCGATCTTTGACTACTCATTTCCTTATAAAAACCACTGACAATACACAGGTTGTATGTGTGAAGATCTCTCCTAAAATAGATTTCCCTTCTCTTTTATTATTTATTTAAATTGTTCAAGAATAGGTAAAACCACAATTTAGGACAATAGTCATGACTTCTAGACACAAAAGTCTTACATTTTTTTTTTATTTTGAGGAAAATATTGTACCTTGTAAAGAGTGTTGGTTCATGAAAATCTGATGGGATTTCTTTCAGGGTGAGAGATTGGGATGGGTCTGGAGATTGTTTGCATCACAAGCTCACTCTCAGGCCAGTCAGCAGGTAGGTAGATGACATGAGTAGAAGGCCCTGGGAATTCTGGGAATGAAACTTGGATAAAGGGACACTGTGAGCCCAAGAAGCTCATCTAATTAACAAGAAATAGAAAGGTCTCCCAGGTGGAAATCCCAATCCCATTTGGTCTTTCAAATAGTTTGGAGCTTTGTTACACATTATCAACAGATGTAAGCCTTTGTAATTTACTTGTTTGCTTGACTTTTTGCTAAATATTCTCTTCTGAAAGCAGATTTCTTTACATGATCAGAATTCAAATATGCATTGATATTGGTTAGCACATTTTCATTTTTGGATAATGGATCTTATCAGGGGACAAAAAATTCTCAACAATAAGAACATACGCTTTCAGTTCAAATTGACACATGAAAACATGACCACCATCGCTTCTTGGCAAAGGATTTAACATTTTTGATTTGTAAGAACACCTGTTATCATGGTTTTGAAAGCACAAGAAATTATTTACAACCTGTCATGATTTTAGGGATATGGCAAGTCTAATAGTCAACATGTCTCTTATGCTGGCTGGCAGAATTCCAAAATTTTACATGATAGCTTTGGCATCTTTAGGGCTTTATATATATCCACTAACACGGCAGTTCTCCTGGAAAAGATAATAATAGTAATGATTGTTTCAACTCACTGGTCACAACATGAATTTTAGCCATGTTTGCTAATCTTGCATATATGAGATTGGTGGATTTATCCCTATTTTACATATGAGAAAGTTTATGTGAATGAAGTTTAATTGGAAAAGAAATTTTATCTGTCACAAAGCAAGAAATGATGTAACGAGGATTTCAAAACACATTGTTGCTCTTTATCAGTTTTATTTCTTGGACAAGTCTTGGGCAATGTCCTTGGATCTCAATTTTTACATGATTAAATGAAATCTAAAACTGGACATCATAACAATCAATATCATATGGTTTTCCTAAAGATTTAAATCTTTGTGCACTACCTAGTACAATTCAGTTAAGGGTAGTTATTTGTAGAATTAAAAGTTTACCTTTTTTGGTCAAGTTCAGCGTAGCATGTTTTAGAATTTGTGGTATATTTTTATATCTTTCTTTCAATTAACATGTTACTTTTGAGAAAGAATAAAAAGGAAAAAAACTGTTCACCAATAATTTATTTCTGAGTTTGATGGATTGCTGTTTTAGAATAAGCAAAGCTATTGTTGCTTAATATAGCAATAAATGGAGAGCTTTATAATAACAGTGAGCCTGTCACTTCTCTCTAAACACTATTTCATAAGCATATAAGCCATAAAGACAAATATTTCTAAAGAGTGAAAATTGCTTAGAAACATTAATGTCTAAAATGTATTATTTAGGTAAAATAGAAATAAATTCAAGAATATAGTATTTATTATCCTTTAGTATTTATTCATATAGCATAGTGAAAAGCTGATCATTATAGAATTTTGACTGTCAACAAGAATTAATGGTATTACCTAATTATTTGACTCTGAAAATACTGTTGAATTCACCAGTCATCTGGTGAATGTTAAACATACAGAGCAATGTGAATACCTTTATTATGAAAACAAGATAAAACATAAGTATTCCAAACTTTTATCTATAGCTGCTAACTGAGCTTATTGACAGATTTTTCAAGTAAGTGATCAGTCTCCAAATTTAAACTCTATATAGTACTTCCTGCAGATTTTATTTTTTTCCTCTTCCTTAAAGGCTTTGCTTTAAACTGCAGGAGATATTGCAAACTGCAATTCAGAAATTCTTTGACTTCATCTTGGAGTTTTGCTATAAAACTGTACGATATACAGGTAATCAAAAACTGTTTGCATACTGTGGATATGAACTAATCAAAATACCAATTAAGCATGCTAACAAGCACACCTGTTATCATTAACAGATTTATTCTCTAATTTTATATGATTAGCACAAATTAAAAGGTGAAAACATATGATAGCACCCTCTTTATAAAGTATGAGTAATTATTAGTGTAAATAGTATTAGTCGCAGTTACAAATAGAAATTCCCAGGAGTTATATGCTAATATTATAACAGCACCTTCACTTATAAAGACTTTTTTTTTATAAGAGGAAGTAAGAACTTGAATGTAGTCTCATTTTTTTAGTGAAGTCCACAAATGGATATTTAAAGATTCTTGACAGTATGATTATCAAATCTAACATTCAATTACCTACATTCAGATTTAGAGCTTTGCACTGTGAACTATTCTTTGGTTACCCTCTTGCTACTCTGCTGAAATGTCTGCTTCCATTCTTAACTATTTCTTCACATTTATTTATTTCAGAAAATAATTTATTTTTTGTTGTCATGAATGTTTCAGATATTCATTAAAGTAATTTTCAAATATTAGCATGTAGAGATCTGAAATGCTGCTATGGGGCTCTTTTGCTTATTTGCTAGCTCTTACCCTAGATCTTCATGAGTAAAACTAAAACTAAAAATGATTTCACATACATGTTTCATAAGTAAGTTTCTTTCTCTTGAGGCTTTTAGAGGATAAAATGGGGAAAGATTTTAATCTGCTAATGATATGCAGCTCTACATTAGTTATACTTATAGTCATATTTGAAGTACTGGTAGTAACTATAATATAAATACTGTGATTTTAAACAGAATAAAAATGTCATATAGGTTTTCATTCTAACCTCAACAGCATAGACATAACTGTTAGTTGCCAGTATATAATATTATAATAATTTTCTAATGTTGATGCAAAATAATTAAAATTGAAGAATAGAAATATTCCTGAATCTTGAGAGAAATGTTAAGCAATCAGGATGGTGTCATGGCTCAAGAATACATGTAGGGTTGGAGCTGGGACCAAATGTAACATACAAGAAATAGAATCAGAAATCAAAGCCAGAAATGAGAGAATGAAGCGAACATTTCCCAAAGTGTCAATCAGCAGTCGGTTTGAGAAGAAGGCTGTTGTTTACTAAAGTAGTGTGGGTTATAATCAGGATGGGAACGATGACAAAGAGAAAGCAAACTTCCCGAGGTACTATGAGGACACTTCTTCCACTTGAGACTGCTTCAGATTCTCTCCTCCAAGAACAGACCCCCTCATAGCTCTCACCTTTTCTGGTATGAATTACTGATTAACAGTAATTATTTTAAGGTGCCTTCATTTGATTGTTTGGCTCTTGAAAACTTTGAATATTTGCACCAAAATTTTTAATAAGAATTAAGCAATAATTAAACTATTTAAGCCTTTTTTTAAATTTATTTTTTATTTTAACATATTATAGGAGTACAAATGTTTAGATTACATATATTGCTTTTGGCCCACCTGAGTCAGAGCTTCAAGCGTTAATCAAGTTTGATACAGATTGTGAGTCATTCAAAATAAGGACCTCTAATTATAAAAATATAGATCGTATCAGTTCTCAATAAGAAAGGATTAAATTTAACAGTGTGAGAAAGCCACATCTTACACATGAATATAGAACATCCATTTGTAACAGCACAAGCCTCAGAATCTGCATGAACACGACAATAAACTTTATTCATATTAAAATTAAAGGTCGGTGAAGCACTTTATGAGCACAGACTGACAACTTCCATCAACACTAACATTTATAACCCCTATGTATTCAAAACAGCAGGAACTTTAAGTTTTATATCTGATATGTCAACTGAAAATACAATAGAAAGGAGAAAAAACATTTTGCCAATCATAATGAATTTAACTGATTCTAACCAAAATGTGCAATTTTAAACTGGTATTGATGAGCAGAAATTCTTCCCTTGTGACTGAAAGGATAAACTGAAATAGTTGTAAGACTTCCATGGAAAAAATAATAAGAGGGACAATTAAAGACTTGGAGAGAGGGGTGAGAACCACAAGGTCTTTGAATAAATATAATTAATTTTTGGTTTCTCGATTGTAGGCTTGGAAATGGTCATTTCACAAGTATAGGAGGAAAGGAAGTTTCTTTACTGTTTTATTTAATTTTATTTTATTATTGGCTAGAATCAGCCCATGTTTCACTCTAGGTAAAATGTGTTTTTATCTTGTTAGATATCTGTATTGCTATTAGCTCAAGCCCTTGATAACGTATGCAAGGTCAGTTACTTGCTTTAAGGCCCCATGTGCAACCTGTGAATTAAGAGAATGCAAGAGTCATAGGCAGGAATACAGCAGGTTGTTGAATAACATCATGTAGTTTGTTTTATTCTTGATGAGAAAAAAAATTGATTCACACCAGGGCCACTGTTTGTGTGGAGTTTACATGTTCTTTCCAAGTCTGAGTGGGTTTTCTCTAGGACTTCAGTCTCCTCCCATATCCCAAAGATGTGCAGGTTCAGTGTATTGGCGTTTCTATATGGTCCTAGTCTGAGTGAGTCTGGGTGTGTGTGTGTGAGTGTACCCTGCAGTGGGATGGCATCCTGTCCAGGGTGAGTTGCAGCCTTATGCTCTGAGATGTTGGGATAGGCTGCAGCTACCCACAACCTTCAACTACAATAAGAGAGTTGAAAAAGAAATGAATGAATGAATACAAATTATTTGTCCAATAAAAATTAGTAAAGTATATTATAATCATACAGATATACCATGATAAACAATGTGCTAAAAAAGTGCTTCGTGAGCCAGCCCAAATACCCAAAGCAATCCTAAACAAAAAGAATAAAGCTGGAGGCATGACAATACCAGGCTTAAAATATACTACAAGGCTATCGTAACCAAAACAGCATGGAATTGGCACAAAAGTAGAGACATAGACCAATGGAATAGAACAGAGAACCCAGATATAAAACCATCTACCTACAGCCAACTAATCTTTGACAAAGCCAACTGATCTTTCCCCATCATACACTGTGGAAATTAAGCCCTGTTTAATAAATGGTGCTGGGAAAATTGGATAGCCACAAACAGAAGAATGAAACAGGATCCCTATCTCCCAACACTTATAAAAATTAAATCAAGATGGATAAAAGACTTAAATGTAGGGCATGAAATCATAAGAGTTCTAGAAGAAAATGTAGGAAAAACTCTTCTAGACATTGGTCTAGGCAAATAATTTATGATATATTTGTGATTATTTTTGAACTCTGTGGTGGGAAAAGGTGCTCCTAAAAATTTTCTCTTTCCAAATATTTATTCTTGATTTAAACCAGCCTCACAAATAGCCACTGTCACTCATCCCAAATTAGGTAGTCATCTTACTTGTTTTTAGTAATCTTTCTTAAATGTTTGTATATCTCACATTTATTTCAGTCTATAATATTAGAAATATTTGTGGTCTTTATTGAGAATTTTGGTGATGTTTTTGTGACCAGATATATGCCATAGAAATTTAACTCTTGTTTATATCAATTAGCCTTTGGTAACATTGGTTTTGTTGTATATCATTTTGCTTAAAGTTGCTGTTTCCAAGAACCTATGGACAACCTTAAGTTTGAACTTAACTGTAATTGGATATCATACAGGAAGCTATCATAATGTTTTCCTCTATATGGGTAGATCACTATATAATTTCTTACCAAACATTTTGTGAGCTAGTTTTCTGGGAGATCATAAACTGAAGAATTGGCTCATGTAAAGCATGACTCAGACATAGATTTAATTGATTAGGTACACAGGCCAGGCATAAGTATTTTCTTTAAGCTTCCCAAATTATTCTCACCAGCAGCCAGATCTTAGAAATGGATAAAGATTTACCAAAAATTGTATTTTCTTTTGTTTTCAGCCACACTTGAAAACTTTATTTTCTTTCCTTATGAAAAATTCCACGGTATTAGTTTTAAAAAAGAGAGAGATTAAATATAATTCTTAAGAAGTTTTCAATGTTAAGAGTGCTGCCAATGTCTTTAATGAGATTCCAAATTTGAAACAGATAATGATGTGCTATTGCTCATCATCACACAGTAAAAGTAAGCTACTAAACCAACTGTTTTTTAACAGGTTACATTATCAGAGGAGGAGATTTGGACTCATCATATGTCACATAATTAGATTTTAAGAGCGCTGAGAAGATCCCTTTGGAAGGCTGCAGATTGTAATATCCCAAGAATTGGTTTCCTCAACAACCAACAAAGGACCAAAAAACAAGGGGGGAAAAAGAACTTAGCAATATGTGCATTTTCAGAAAATTACTGGATGCTAGTCACTCTCAAAACACATGCAAAGCTCTCATTAGCAGTAATAGAAAGCATGCATGCATATGGAATTTGAAAAGGATATGCTATGGAACTGTCTTGATTATTATGTAACATTGTATATGAATGTTTATTTTGTATCTTTAGTTAGGAAAAGTCAGATTCAAATAGCATTGTCAATTGTAAACACAGTTTATATCTTCAGTTATAGACAAAACAGGAACAAATTAGAAAGGTAAACTGGCAGAATAATCACATATAATCTGAAATCCTCTCATGAAATTTAAAAAGGTGTGTGATACTTTGTTATTTGGAAACTGAAAGTAATAGACAATACATTTATTTTCTGTCTTGGACCTATTTAGGAAAGCATACAATAAAATGATGCATTCATACACTCTAGGCCACCATTACATATATGTTCCTATTTCTTTTAACAATTATATCTGAGGTCTTTCCTTTTTAATTTTCATAAATTTTAGTCAATAGTGAATAATACCAACATATCAATATAGTAAATTTACTAATTCATTTATTCAATAAAATTTCACTGAATAACACTGACACTGATAATTATTGTGAGAATTAAAGAATGAAAAAAAAAACTGTTCCTAATCTGAAAAACAAACAAATAAAAAGCGTGCTTAGTAGTTACGGCTCTTAAACCAAATCTAAGTGATTGGTTTGGTTCAAGAGTCATAAAAAATATTTATTAAGAACTTTTTTGTATTTAAAATATGATAGATAAGAGATAGCAAATTAAAGATAAGGCTTGAGAACATAAGTAACAATTATGTACATGTATGTGTATATGTATATATAATTATTTATTATCAAAGGCAATATATGTAACCTAAATATTTGTAACCCCATGTTATGCTGAAATAAAAAAATAAATAAATTACATTAAGAAAGATATTTTTTCTCAGTATTCAAGAAAGTCCAACTAGTTTCTGTTTCTTACAGAACATTTTCATAGGTCATGTGTTTTTCTTCTGTTTTAAACAAAAGAGACATATTTTGGACTCATCTTTTTCCAGCAAATGTGGTACAGCAAGAACCATCAGATAGTTCATGAGTGTATACTTGCATCTTATTACCTCCTCATATAGTGAGTAACATAGTATACACCAGCCACAGTGTGAGAAAATCTTATCCTATTATGTTAGAGTCAATAACAATTCTTGAAAGTCAAATTGAGTCTAAGGGTCTTCATTCCACAACACAGTTCATAAAAAAATAGCATTTTGGCTTGATTGCTTCCTGTTCTTTTCCTATCAGACCAGGTCTTTAACTTTTTCTGAAAAATAAACACATTCAGAATGCAATGTACTGTTAACTTCATTTCTCATCCCAACCTAATGCATTCTGAGATTTGTAGTGTCTTGATAAATAAATAAACTGACAAATGGGTGAAAAAAGCAGCAAGTGGCAAGAAATAGAAGGCATACATTTGATTTCGGCTTGAATACGGCTTGAAAAGTGTTGATTTTTGTCCTTTTTCTTTCCAATCATGACAATGTATTTTCAATTGCAGTAACCCCACAATGTTATATGAGATTTAGATTTAATTAGCCCTTTATTTACTGTCTGAAGGACCAAAATAGTCATGCTTGATCATTTGCACATGATGGAGGAATAGAGTTCCTTCTCATTTAAAAAATTCTCCATCGGGTACAATGCACACTACTTGGGTTATGCAAACACTTTTAACTTTGACTCAAACTGTACAAAAACAAATTAATTATGTTACCAAAATGTCTGTACCCCTATAATATTCTGAAATAAAAAAAATTCTCCAGGGATCATCTCAAATATATTTTATACACTGAATAAATATATGTTTCTCTGATTCCACTTTCCACTCTTGGATTGTATCAGTGGGCTCTTGTGTGCTCTAGCTTGGAAATACAAGGAAAGAAACACTGAGGGCAATAGAAGGGGGAGCTCAGGGTCTTTCTTTTCTCATCTATCTCCCAGTCAGGTGGTCATGGGTTTGCTGCGTTCCTCTTTCAATGGCTACATTTCCTACCTAGCGCCTCTTACCATGCGCTCTTTCTTGTATTATAAGGCTGAGGTTATTAACCCATCCCTTTTTGTTGTCCTAAACCCATCTACATATTTGGAAATAATCCTGCCATTAAATTGTCCTCAAATTATTTGAATGTGCCATATGCCTCTTGCCAAGATGTTCACAACACACTCTTTTAGAGAGAGAACATGCTACCTGGAAATAGCATGCACCCTGTCTTTTAGAAGAGATGTGATCTTGTCGAATTGATTAATATTAATATAACCAAGCTCGTTTTTTCATCTATAACTGTGTTTAATTGTAATAGTGCTTGCCTGCAGAGATGTTGTGACAAGAAAAGTAAATATGAAGCATTTGGGACATGGAAGGTATCAACCTAGATTGTATCTGCTATTATTTTTACCTTTAATTTACCAAATAATTCTAGTAACTAAAAATGAAAAACAAATGTATGTTTATACATGTAGGGAGAAATATTATCTATTAGCTAAAATTCTCAATAGAATTTGTATTGAATCTTTAATTCTAAGCTCAACACAAAGATTATGAAATTGTTTTCAAACCACAATTAATGGCAGAAACATACATACTTAATCCACAGCATACATTGTCTTTTGTAATAAGTTATTTATAATAAAGAATAAAAATAAAAACTCCTATCAAAAGTATATCTAGTAAAGCAACAACTATTGTACATAGTGCTAAAATCCACTTAATATTTTCTACTCGATGCATCCCACAACATATGGCAAAATTATCAAATTGTTGCTATTTTTCACATTTCCTTATAGAATGATCTTAAATAATGGATCAAAGTGGTGTATACATCTGAGATTTCACATTGCAGTATAGATTTTTATCTTCAAGAAGTATTATCTTCTTCCAATCATTGCCAAGCATGAACTACTTCTAAGGCATTTACTACTCTAAATAAAAACACTGTGACATTGGCATTAGGTTTAGTCAATAAATGTAATGTAAACTTAAATATTAGTATTGATATGAATTCTATTAATATGTTATACATTCCCTGACATGCATGAACAGAGCTTTGATTTTTCCGCTTCTGAATTTCAATGTTGCTGTAGGTGTTGGAGATGTCTTTTAACTTTATAGCTAATTTGGCACCCAATATCCTTTCACTACTGTAATCTTTAATAACGTGCACATAACCACTTCAAGTTTTATATTAGGGATCTTTTAAAGAGCAAAATACATGTAAAATATTTCAATATACAATGCCATCCTCATAAAATTTAAAAATTTTGAATATTTTAATAAGAAAATTTTAATTTATGTTATAACACAAAAAGATAGTTAAGAAAAACTGTTTTCTAAATCATCAATCATAATGCTGTCTTTGTTTTAGATAATACAATTAATTAAATACCCAAAATTTAGGCTATATTTCATTTGTTTGACAAATATGAATTTTAATGGAGCCAATTATCCTGTGCCAGGAAATGTGCTAAGCACATATTTTGTATTAATTAATGATTTACCAATGATAACATTTAGAGAAAGACATTAAATATGTGCTCAAAGCCATAATGCTGGTAAACAAAGTAGCTATGATTGAAATCCAGACAGAATAGCTCCAAAGCTTTCTACCATCTCAACCATTACATTATGCTTTTCTCCAAATTCAATGCTATGATTTACTTTTTATAGTGTTCCAAAATAAAGATGAATTTATTGCCCATCAACAAATATGATAAACCAATATTATAGGGTATTGTATAAAATATTCTCAATTTAGCACTTCCTTTCAGTTATGGCAAAATAATTATAATTACTTTGTCAGTGCCAAGGTCTAGAAGTACCCTCTGATTAGGCAAAAAAATTGCATGTATTCAATATAGTTTGAAGCTATTTTTAAATATTCTATTTCTGTAAAAATTATTAATACATATTTGAAATAAAATAGATTTCTACTATTATTTATAAGATATGGTTAAATAGAACACACCTTTCTTGAATATGCTCTGCAACAGCATTTGACTCTTTAGCTTAGGAAGCAGGAATATTTTGTTTCAAAGTGACAACTAGAAGGATACTATTAACACATAACAGTAGCTGGAATTCTACTCCTAGGCTACTAAACCTCATGGAATTTGATATTAAAGATTTATTTAAATAACCATGGGAATATGTATAATGGCCCAATATTGGGATACAGTTATTCTTATACCTTGGAAATGGGTCACTCCCACCTTCTTAATCACTGTTAGTCCATATGGATTTGAAAATAAAGTAACTGAGAAAAGAGAAGTCTTCTTAATAAAATATTGGCAGATATTTAGCATAAATAGAGCCTAGAGAAAAGAAATGTCCAGGATTTAAAGGCCTTTTAAGTAATTACTCTTAAAAATTATAGTGTTTCTGGGTAGATGCCCAGTAATGGGATTGCTGGATCAAATGGTAGATCCACTTG
>VBSM01002217.1:38583479-38627143 GCA_008086735.1 Cheirogaleus medius
GGTGGGGGGAAGGGGAAGAGTGTATACTTACATAATGGGTGTGACACACACCTCAAGGGGGTTGGCATGCTTGAAGCTCTAGCACAGCAGGGGGTGGAGGAGGGTTGGCATGCTTGAAGCTCTAGCACAGCAGGGGGTGGAGGAGGGTTGGCAGGGGCAATATATTTAATCCTAACAATATTTGTACCCCCATAATTTAATGAAAAAAAAAGAAGTAAATATAACGAATGTAAAATTGTTTTGTCTTTGTGTGGCTAAATTGAATACATTTCATTTTTTCTTTAATAAATTGTTACCGTGTTACATTAATGTAACAATTAATCATTTTAAAAGCAATAGAGATGAATACAAGTTATAAAATGATTCTACAAAAATCATAATTCAAAGAGTGAGTTATACAACTTATGAAATCCTTAATTACGTAAGATAATTTCTGGCCTTAATTTCTGGTTAACATAGTCACTGTTACCATCCCAGACGATAGTACAAGAAAAAGCCATTTGTGTTATGTTAAATTATATCATTTCAAAATTATTTGTAAGTGGTCCTCAGAAGAAATACAGTTTCCAATGATGAAATAGTACTTTAATTAATCATTGAATTATACCATTTTATATTTTAATTTGCCAAGCCCACAAGTCAGGAATTGTGTTTTATCTCAGATAAAGACATATTAGTAAAAATTATATGTAAATACAAATATTTGAGGTCTGATCTGGATATTTTTTAATTAATGACTTTCCTAGCTCTAGGTTTATTTCACATGTAAAATGTGTAAACACTTGTAACATATTTGTAGATACTGTTGGCATAAATCTAATTAGCATAAAATTATTCAACCAAAAGAAAAATGTAATAAAGATTTTATGAATGTGCCCAAATTAAAATTTATATTTATTCATTGTCTCATACATTCATAAAATGATCATATTTCTTCTGTTGAACTGTAATAGTAAAAAGAACAAGCAAAAAAAAAACACAAAACAAGCTGTTACTGGTCTTTATTTAGTAAATCAGTAATTCTCATTACAAACCTGTTGTAACAGAATATAGATTAGAAATATTAGTAGGATGTGAACATAGATTTGATATTTTTGGAGAATTCTGTGGTGAAAGTTGGTTATATATTTGCAACAACTGGTACATGTGAAACATTTTAGGTCTTCAAAACTTTTCCTCCTGACCTTGACAGAAATACTTGAGGAGGGTTACATTACCTGTACCTCAAAATAAGGAATCTGAAGCTCATTTGGGAATGTCTCCAGATTTCAAAACCTAATAAATGAGAGAATTATTTCACTCTAGGTATGTTGTGATTATAAATCCGTGCAGTAATTTAAAATATTTAAAAATGTCTAAGTATTTGGGTAATTTTTAATGTCCAAATATTTGTATTAATAAAGCAATTAATATAAATTAAAGTATGTTGGGTTTTTTTGATGACTGTCTACATCAATCAAATACAATTAACCAGACAATTTGGTAAATCTTGAATGTTATTTACATCCAGGCTGGCATGAATAGGCATTTCCAACAAAAATGTACTTTTGTTCAATGCAAAATGAGTTTATTAGGGGATGGTATTTTTTTAAGCCAAATACATTGGGAAGGACTAAGGCGAGGTGCTAAAGCTGTACATATTGTTCCCCCAAATAATATATTTTTTCCTTGACTAAATATTTACAATTAATTTTGCACTAATAACATATTATGGTACTCATAGTTTATGGCATTTTAAAACATACATTTATTTATAAAGATCACAAAATATAGTTAAAGATAGAAGGAGAAATTTTTCCCACCTTTTCACAAATAGGCAAAAGGTTGTTTCAAGACAGTAAAAGGCACTCAGAAGTAAAACTGACATACTTTTACATCAAGGTTTGCTCTTCCTCCAAGCATACCACCTACTTTCTGTCAAGGCTTAATTTCACAATGCTTGAAATTATCATTGTTTCTATATTTTATTTGATATTCAGCCACCCCAGGGGAGTAGAGTTTACAATATCAGGCACAGAAAAAACTTATTCACACATTAATAGTGTTGGAGTAATACTTTTTAAGGTTTACAGTATGTGATACCATGTTAAATACTTAAAACATATGAGTTCATATTGTGGTTATCACTCTAGTCTGTAATATACTCCCTATTTTACCCATGTCCCCCTAGTAACAACAGTACAAAGTATTTAGCTCGCTAAACTAGAGCTACGTCATTTCTATTACATAAACTGTATTCAAAAATTGCACATAGATTTTTTGTGGATTTGTTTGATATGCTTTGTTGTTGTTTTTAGGGAAAGGGATGGTGGTGGTAGTAGAGTGTAAGCCAGATAGTCTGAGGCAGAAGAAGGACAGTAGGGAATTCGATGGTGTCTGCCTGCCCTTAGGTGACTAAGACAGTATGTGAGTGTTTACACTCTGAAAGATTAGGGATAAAGACTCATGCAGTTCTAATATGAGCTATTTTAGAAGATCCTGGAACAAGAACTTGAGAGTATAAGGTATGGTACAAAAAGCAAAGAAAGGTGAAAACTTGATAGCAATAAACACCTACATTAAAAAAGTAGAAATACTTCAAATAAACAATGTAATACTACAGCTTAAAGAGCTATAAAAGCAACAAACCAAACCCCAAATTAGTAGAGAAAAAGAAGCAATAAAGATAAGAGAGATATAAATGAAATTGAGACTAAAACAAAAGATCAATGAAATTGAAGTTGGTTTTTCTGAGGAAAAAACCCAAATCTACAAACATTTAGCTAAACTAACTAATAAAATAAAAAGAGTGAAGACCCAATAAATAAAATCATGGATGAAAAGGAGACATTGCAACTGACATCATTACAACTGAGAATATTCTGAGCAAATATATGCCAATGAATTGGAAAATCTAGAAGAAACAGATAAATTTCTAGAAATATACAACCTAACAAGATTGAGCCATAAAAAATAGAAAATCTGAACAAATCAATAACAAATAATAAGACAGAAACAGTAATTAAATGCTTCCCATCATAGAAAAACCCAGAACCTTATAGCTTTGCTGGTGAATTCTACCAAACAATTAAAGAAGCATCAATAACAATTCTACTCAAACAATTCCCAAAAATTAAGAAGGAAGGAATACTTTCAAGATTATTCTGTGAAGCCATCGTTATTGATGCCAAAACCAGAAAAAGACACACAAAAAAATAAAACTGCAGGCCAATACCACTGATGAATATACATGCAAAAATTTTCAACAAAATACTAGCAAATGGAATTCATCAACACACTAAGAAGATTATTCATCATGATCAAGTGAGATTCATCCAAGGGATTAAAGAATGGTTGAACATACAGAAATAAATAAAAGTGAAACATGAAATTAATAGAATCAAGCACAAATTCATATGAAATGGATGCTGAAAAAGCATTTAATAAAATTCAGCACTGCTTCATGATAAAAACTCTCAACAAACTGGATATAGAAGGAACATACCTCAAAAAGATACAGGCCACAAGTGAAGAACCCTGAGCTAACATTATACTAAACAAGGAAAAATTCAAATGGTTTCCTGTACAATCTGGAACAAGACAAGGATGCTGTTATTCAACAGAGTCCTAGCCTAGCTAGAACAATTAGACAAGAGAAAAATTTAAAAATAAATAAATAAAAGGCATCCAAATTGGAAAGAAAGAAATCAAATTGTCATTTTTAAAAGATCTGATCTTATATTTAGAAATACTCGAAGACTTTGCCAAAAAATTATCACAACTGATACATAAATTAAGTAAATTTTCATGATACAAAATCAACATACAAAAATCAGTAGCATTTCTATTAATATATGCAAACAGGAAATGATCAGAAAAAGAAACCAAGAAAGCATTTCCATTCACAATAGCTACGAATAAAATAAAATAGGAATAAACTTAACCAAATAAGTGAACGATCGTTATAGTGAAAACTATAAGACATTGATGGAAAACAGTTGAGGACACAGAAAAATAGAAAGATATTCAATGATCATGGATTGGAAGAATCAATATTGTTAAAATGTCTGTACTACCCAAAGCAATCTACAGATTCAATGCAATCCCCATTGAAATATCAAAGACATTCTTCACAGAGATAGAAAAAGTAATCCTAAAATTTATATGGAACTACAAAAGACCCAGAATAGCCAAAGCCAGCTTGAGCAAGAAGAACAAAACTGTAGGAATCACATTACCTGACTCTAAATTATACTACAGAGCTATAGTAACCAAAAAACATGGTATTGGCATAAAACAGACACATAGACCAGTAGAACAGAATAGAGAACCCAGAAATAAATTCATACATCTATAGTCATCTTTGACAAAGTTGCCAAGAACATGCATTGGGGAAAGGACAGTCTCTTCAATAAATGGAAATTTGAGTATACATATGCAAAAGAATGAAACCAGACCTCTCTCTCTCTCTCAATATATGCACACAGTAGATTAAAGACTTAAATATAGATCTGAAACTACGGAACTACTAGAAGACAACATTAGGGAAACATTTCAGGACATTGATCTGGGTAAAGATTTGTTGAGTAAGACCTCAAAAGCACAAGCAATCAGAGCAAAAATTGACAAAAGGAATCACATCAAGCTAAAAAGCTTATGCACTGCAAAGGAAACAACAAAGTAAAGAGACGACCTACAGAATGGGGTAAAGTGTTTGCAAACTAATAATCTGACAAGGATTAATAAATAGAATATGTAAAGGACACAAATAACTCAATGGAATAAAAACAAATAATGCAATTTAAAAATGGGCTAAAGGTCTAAGTAGACATTTCTCAAGACACACAAATAGCCACCTGGTGTATGAAAAAATGCTCAACATCACTAATCATCAAGGAAACACAAATCAAAACCACAATGAGATATCATTTCACCCTAGTTAAAATGATTATTATCAAATAGACACAATATAACACATGCTGGGAGAATTTAGTGAAAAGGGAATGCTTTTAACACTATTGGGGGGATATTAATTAGTACAGCCACATGGAAAACAGTATGGAGTTCCTCAAAAAACTAAAAATAGAATTAACATATGATACAGCAATTCCACCACTGTGTATATTTACATAAACAAGGAAATCAGTATATTGAAGAGATATCTGCATTCTCACATTTATTGAAGCAATATCCAAGATACAGACTCAATCTAATTGTGCATCAGTGGATGAATGGGCAAATGTGGGATATATACACAATAGAATATTGTTCTGACATAAAAATAGAATTCAATTCTGTCATTTGTAACAACATGAATGGAACTTTAGGACATTATGCTAAGTAAAATAAACCAAAAAAAGAAAGGTAAACATCACATGTTCTCATTCATATCTGGGAGACGAAAAAATTAACCTCATGGAGGTAGTGAATAGAATGGTGGTTATCAGAGACTGGGAAGGGTAGTAGGGGGCGAAGGATGAAAGGAGGTTGGTTAATGGGTACAAAAATACAGTTAGAAGGAATAAGATCTAGTGTTTGATAGCACAATAGGCAATTATAGTCAACAATAATTCTTTGTGTATTTCAAAATAGCTAGAAGAGAAGATCTGAAATATTCCCAATATAAAGAAATGATAAATGTTTGAGGTAATGGATAGCCAGCTTACCTAGATTTAATCATTACACATTGTATGCTTGTATCAAAATATCACATGTACCCCATAAATACATACAACTATTATCTATGCATCCATAAAAATAAAAATTAAAAGAATAAACATCAAAGAAAGGTTTATTTTCTTGAGCCATATTCCAGGAACCACAAAAGATCCAGAATAGCCAAAGCCATCCTGAGCAAAACTGGAGGAATAGATTACCTGACTTTAAATTATACTACAGAGCTGTAGTAACCAAAACAACATGGTTGTAATACCATGGTATTACAATAGTGCTGAGTGATAACAGCTTTGGATGTTTGGTGGCTGAGGCTTCATAGTCTGTGAAAATTGCTGAGTAAAAGTGGAAGAAAGGTTAGGAATGGAGACGCACAGAAGATTTCATGTAGATTTCGTTACTTACAGTAATTCCACGTGAACTAGTGATATACAGGAGCCTATAGAGTACTCTTTTTGAATACTCTCAGAATTACATTTGTACACATTTGTGGAAAGTGAATAAGTTGGAGCAGTTTCAGTGTCCAAGCCATTGTAATTTGACCAAAACTGAGAATTGGACTTTGGGCAACATCTCAGTTCCATTTAATAGTGCTTGATATAAAATGTAGCCTGTTCTGAACCTATTCTTTGGAACTTCAAGTCCTATCAGTTCTATTTTTCTAAATATTTCTTGAATCCCTCCTACTGTCTGCTCATTAGTTCAACTCAATGTTCTAAACACTATTCTTGTCACTGGAAATATAATGATGAAAAAGACAGATAAGGTTACTGCCCTTATCGTTTATTGCTTCAACTATGAGAAACCTCCTGATTCGTTTCACTCTATCTAGTGTTTTCATTATTTTAACACTGTGAATACAGTGACTTTTTTTCCAAACTGCAAAAAAATGATATCCTCATTCTCCCAATTATATTGTACAAAAATCCCTTAATATTAACCCCTGCCTCTCTTATACCAATATCTGTCCCTACTTTTGTCTACTAGAGCCAGGCTTAATCTCTTGTCACTTTCTGAACAATCCAGCTCCCTTGCCTTTGCATGTGTCCATTCTTCTGGAGATACCTTTCCCATCTCACTCTAAGTTAAAAAAAATCTCCTTTCTAAGCAAGTATTTGCTCTTGTTGCAAAAGGCCACCACGTATGGCTACCCAGAATGTGAACTACACAGCCTCAGGGGACTCCTTGCAGAGAAGAGTCTATGTTATGAATAAAGAGCCAAAATCATAATCCATATAAATGGTGCCCCATGAAGCTTCATAACACTGAAACATTGATGTTGTATTTTCCCATGATGTCTTCTTCATGATGTAGAACCTGCCTACAATAGATTACACAAAACTCAATTTTTGCCGAAGTGACTTACTGAATCTGAGCAAGCAGTGTTTACCAGCCAATGTGAATATGCACCCTAAGACCTCACCACTCAAGGCCATGAGGACTGGCATGCAACTATTCTATAATCAACACCTATGCAAGCTCTTGATATGAAGAATTTTCAGATGTTGAAAATGACCATTTTTAGTAGATTGTAGTTTGTTGGTGCTTTATTAGCTCTCACATATCTCTAGATTTATGTAATTGGCATGTTGTTAAACTATTCCTTGTACCTAGAAGATTTTCATATAGCAACAGACAATAGTCTCTGATGAAGCTTTGATTCACAATTAATTAGTACAGCAAAAGGTTTTGCTTTTCGCTCTCTCCCTTCAGTAAATTGTGATATGACACATATTTGCATTTACTCAGCGCAGCTGGTTTTCGTGAAAAGAGCATTTGCCCTCAGAATAATTTAAAGCAAATGCAGAATAGCTTCATTCCTAAAAGAAGAAAACCATGGTGTAAAGCAGGTGGTTTAAATGTCTTATGGACAAATTATCTTTTCCATACATATTATCTTTAAAAATCTCTTTCAAAGCAGCTTTTCCTTGTTCACCAGTTGATAAACCCATAATAAAAGATAAATATCATGCAAAATTCTGCAATACCATATTATATTGTTCTTTGAGATGCAAATTTTTATACAGTACATTAAGACCATACTATAGTACTTCATCAGATAATTATTCTAATCAAGGATATTAATTTGTTCTATTGGAGAAAAAAAACCTATGGTTGTTTAGTGAATATTAATTTCCTGATGAATTTTAAATCTGATTTGAATATGTACTTAGCACATATAAATATTTAAATCCATAGACTTTCTTAAGATATGATGCATAATTTTATACAAAATTAATATTTTTTCTCAAATATGTTTTATATTGTGGTTTTATTTCCATTAAAACATAAATCTGAGATTTTACTATTATAATTTCATTGTACCATATAATTTCAAGAAGCATTTAGATACAAGAAAAATGATGTCTGGGTGAGAAGATATACTTCTACTGAAAATGAATGAAAAATATCTTTCAAGATCTATAATTTTCCAAAAGCTTTGAATAGTAAGCAGGAGGATTTGGCATTTCATCCTAATAATATGTATCACTTTCCTACCAAGACATTTTTTCCACATATGTTGACATTATTATATTTCAATTACTTGGATTGTTTTAATATTTAGCATTCATATGTTTCAATTTACTCAGGTTTTATGCTTGGAATGTAACTAATTGTTCTTTCATACATCTTTTATACCTTTCTTAATGCAGAAAGATGTAAGAAAACATTCACCTTAATGCAGTATAGGAAATTGATAAATTTCTTATATTCATATTGCAATAAATTAGAAGATAAACTTAACACTAAAAGTCCATTGAATGAAATTTAACCACACTTTGAGGAGTAGCCAAATATTATTCAGGATTTTTAATTGATTCGTGGTTTTTCTTCTTTATCTTGATTATTTACAGGATAACATAAAATATTATTAGTCTGAAATGTAGCTTGATGAAATTCTTAACGTGTATTAACCTATTAATATAACTTTGGAATGCTTGTCATGCCAAATATGAATAAATTCATTCAAAAGGTTTCATTGTGAATCTCTACATGCAGCCATTCAGCAATGTCAGCTTACACTGCTGAAGATACTTGACAACATGCTAAAGTCATTACTAGGGTCTGATTAACTCAGGGAAAATGCTGCAATAGGAAGGTCTTCACTGTGTCAATACCAAAGGGTGACTAGAAAATGACATCATGAATGTCAAGGTCCATTACTTATAGCCTCCTGATATCTACCTGCTTATGTGATAGGATACTTGTTTCCTTCAATGAGAGTCTATCCAAGTTTGCCATACTCAATTACTTGGTCATTCTTTTCAGCTACTTGAATTTAAAGTCCTTGCTTTATTTCATTATGTCAATAGAAAAATACCAATAACATATCTGCACATCTATTAATGTATGATGCTAATAGGAATGTATAAATCTTCATTACTCTTCTCCCTCATAGAAGGACTTACTTTTCTGTCAGATGAAAAAGAAGTAAATCAATCTTTAACTCCTTCTTCAGGTCAGAGAAAAGTCAGCAAATCACTCTAGTAGCTAATTTCTTTAGTAACTTAGTAGCACTACCTTGAGAAAATAACTTCAATTACTGAGCAACTCAATTATAGAAGATTTGATTTTTGATAAGAGTTTTAGTGTGGCCTGGGAAAACCTAGATATGAATTCCATTTGAGCAGTGGGACTTGCTCTGTGTCAGAAGTGGAAACTGGTCAGGTTTTTTTTTGGCTGAGACTGCAAGGTGGTCGGCCTACCTGAAGCTGAGCTGAGGGACAGATTGCACCGAGCTGAGTGATTAGAGCCATGTTTTCTTACATTTTTGCAAGCCAGGCTTTATTTTAAATTAACAGCCTGATATGTTTTGAAAATATTTGTCTAACACAACATTTAAAAATGTGTTCCCACAATATGGTGAGATTTTCTTTTACCCTGAGTAGAGTTTCCTGCTAAAAGAAGTATTTTGGATGACAAGTATATCCAATCTGTTAAGAGATTATATATTTACACTTAGCCTGCAATGTAAAACTGTGTGTGGAAAACAAGTGTCGCTTAAGGTGGACCAAGCTTTTCGGCAGGATTAGTGAGTTATCTTTCAAAATCATTCATTTTCAGGTTTCTACGGTGAAACATTCACCTACCAGGATATTTATCCCTTATTTACCTTCACCGATGTACAATATGTGCTGTATGTATGAAGTTAAATGAGTGATAATGTGACGAGAGAGAGCAAGCTCTTGTCTCTTTCTCTTTTTATAAGGACACTAATTACTTCCCAAAGGACACTAATCCCATCATGGGGACTCCACCCTGAAAACCTCATCTAGATATAATTACCTCCCAAAGACCCTACATCCAAATACTATCACACTGGGAGTTATGGCTTCAACATGTAAATATTGGGAGGGCACAACGCTGAGAGGAAGGACACACTCATTAAAAAAAGCATGGTTTCTGCTGTTAAGAGCCTAAAATCTTATAGAAAAGGAGGTAAATAAAAGTAAAAAGAAAATAAATGACAGATGTTAAAACAGATGACTACCTCGGGTACATTTGGGCTCAGAGAGATTGTATTAATTTCACAAATGGGGAGTAGGGGCCTGCTCCAAGACAAAGTAAAGCTTGAGATAAACTAAGTCTTCAAAACAAGATGTTTTGAAGAAAAAGCAGCTCTTAACCAGGCAGTTAGTGCCAATTCCAAGGGCCTTGAACTTGGTTTAATGATATGCTGTGACTATCTTGAAATTATTAATAATTGTATCTTTGAACTTGCATCTTATAAGTAAAGTCAAGGAACAATGGAGCACACATGTGGAGGATATTCATTATAAACATGTCCACTGTCCCTGGCACCCCAGTTTGCATATAGAGTTTGAAATGTCCCACGAATACTGCATTCTGGTGGAGCTATGATGGGAATTTAGCAAGATTCAGTAAATACAAAGTAAACATATTACACTGATGACCCACTTTCCCTCCAAAACAGAACTTGATTCAAATGCAGAAAGAAAGTGAAGGTATTCCAAGAAAAACAAATGACCACAGAACCCTATATCCTTTATTATAGGTGCTATTTTCCTATGTTAGCCAACCACTTATGCTGAAAATGATGACATTAAGAGAAAGTAAAACAAAGGGCGACCCATACTTTTTTTTCTTTCAGTCCTTTCTTACTCATTAGTAAGTCAAATGTAGAGTGTTGGTAGAATGTTTTTGTATCAAGAGATTAAATAAAAACAGTGAGCTACTTTTATGCATAATTTCCACTGTTTCAGTAAGAAAGAAATACATGAAGCACATATGAGATACAAAATGCTAATTGTGTAATTTTAATGATTCTACATATTGCTCTTATGCCTTTAAAACTGAAATGGCACAATTTAAAGATGAGTGACAAAAATTTTTGCTAATTACTTTTAATTTAAATTTTTCTTTACATAGAATGAAATTAAATGAAAAATAAAGCAACTTGACATGTCTAGAGAGAGACCATGGAAGAAAGAAAACAACTTTATATTTTAATACTAATAGCACTTTTTTCTTGCCTTTTGAATAAGAGGCCCTGAATTTTCATTGTTCACTGGGCCCCACAAATTATGTAGCAGGCCCTGCATGCAGCTATCAGATTGGAGATGAAGGAAGCGAAGGCCAACAAGTGGAGGTAGAAAAGAGGTCAACATAGCCAAAGCATAGTCTGTCAATAGGTTGAAAATAAGCTTGAGATCAGACACAGGTCAAAGTATAAATCATACAGAGGAGGTTTCTGCTTGATCTCATAGGAAGTGTGAAATTTTAATGAATGGTAAATGGGAGAACATATGAGGAGAAGCAGAATATTATATGGACTGCTTCGGAAATGGGGTGGAGTTGATTTCAATCCTAGCTCTGCAATCTGGCTTCTCTGTTACTCTGGTTATGTAACCTAATAATTGTATTGGATCAGTTTTCTCATGTCATATGTAGACATTTGCAATATCCACCTCTTGGGGATATGGAGAGGGTTAAGGGAGGTGAAGTATTTAAAAAAATTTGCTTTAACAAGGACATATAATTAATCTTAGTAAATGACAGCTGTTATTATTTTGATTAGGTTTGAAAAAAGAAAGCAGACTTGGTTTTGAAAGCTGAATTAGCATATAATTTTAAAAATTAAGCCAAATTTTGTGAGAAAATTATTTAAACTAAATTTGAATTGTTGACAGAAAGTGAGAGTTTTCTGGGAGAATTCCCAGATTTCTGACTTGGGTAACAAGGCAGAAACACAAATTTAGATGCAATGAGGAAGAAATATAGTATATTCTATTTTAGACATACAAAGTTAGATATCCCAATTACCCTGATTTGATTAATTCACATTGTATGCCTGTATCAAAACATCATATATACCCTATAAAGATATACAACTATTATGTACCCAATAATTAAAAAGGAAAAGAAAAAAGATTGAAGCCTGTGATGTAGACATACTATAAAGGTGATGATTAAAATAGGCAATGTTATATAGGTTTGGGAGTTTAGTAGAGAGATCTGGGGTAAAAACACAGATTTGGGTTTCTTCAGCAGAAAGTTTTAATTGAAGCCACAAAAGTGAGTGTAGTAGCCCAGGTAAAAAGATTTACATTCACAGATATGTGGCATATTTTTACTCTGAGGTGAACACTGAATGAGACTACTTATGGGTAATGGAGGGTGGTTTCACAGTGTAGTGAAAATAGCATAGACCAGAATTCTGAACATTAAATTTTCATCCTAGTTCTGCCACTATATGCCCTGGGCAAGTAACTTAACCCTTCTGGGCTTCAGAAAAGAGCAACATTTTTTCAATATTTACTGCAACTCAGATACTGGGATAATTTACAAGTATTAACTCACAAAATTCTAGAAGGTAAGTACTATAAAAATTTTACAGATAAGGATGCTGAGATACAAACACATGATGTAATTTCCCCAAGGTCAGACATCTAGCACATGAAGAGCAGGGAATGAAACAAGGAAGTCTGATTCCAGGTCCGCACATTCCTAATTTCTATGTGCTTCTCCATAATTTCACTAGAACTCCATCACATGGAGCCTGACTCAATGTTTGATGTTCAACTGCCAGCAGTTTTCAAGCTCCACTGCTTCCTTTTCCCTTTCTGGCCTACATCTGTGCAAGCGACTAAGAAAGCCTGGGTGCTTTCTCCTCGGTGCCAGCAGGAGATTCAAAACATGCAAGTCCTTGCCCTTTTCTAAAAGCCACAATTCAACCGCATACATACCCACAGTTAAAACCCTAAGCCAGTCACTTTTCCTTTCCCTCTCAAGCCATTTTGGACCTGACTAGGAGGCCTGCCCTGATCCCCCTAGAAATCTCAGTCACAGAGTAATAAACATTTCCATACTCTCTTGGTGTGTGTGGCATCAGCAGTCTCAACATCAAAACCAAATTTGAGCTATGGGTTCATGTTGTAGGGTGTCGCAGGGTAATCACAAGAAATATCTTGGATTACAACATTTCATCATTCTAGAATTTTGAATAAGAGTTTTGGTAAGTGTGTAAATATTAAACAACTTTTGTTAGTGTCATTATGATTAAAGTGACTTTGATTTATATTGATAATGTATTAAATTGATAGATTTAATCGGTAATATGAAAATTTCAGAATTTTAATTGTAATCCTTGTTTGCATCAAAAATTATCTCATATACTACCTCATTTCTGCAGCAATTGGCCTATGATATGGATAAATTAGTGTATCCAGTTGGTCCGGTTATCAACTTTGTGTAGGTCCATATAGCAATTTTGAAAAATCATTCTTAGAAAAATATTTGTTAAGTCTCTACTATGTGCAAAGTATTATGCTCTGTTTCTCAGTAATGCCATTTAATTATTTAACCCACCAAAAGTGTAATAATATTCAATTCTCTGAATTACAGATTTTGCCAGAAAATACAGTTAGGTTGAAATTGAGTTTTTCCCATGCTTTCTGTTACTTTTATCATAGGGAAATTTAAAATTATAAAGCAAATTATGTAAGTAGGAGTGACAGGGTGACCAGCTATGTGAATTAGCACTTGTTACACATTTAATTGTTTTAAACTAGGTGTGGCATCTATTTAATCTTTACTGATAAGTGTCTCGATTCACCACTAATTAAGTCTTTTTTCTGTAATGTCCTCTATTGGGTTACTAACATCTGCTTCACTTATTTTTAATGTTTTGAAGAGTTTTGAACCCACTAATACACTAATGCCTTAACTCATATGCATAAGTTTACACTCTTTGAAAAATGATTTTTATTTTTCTTACATTCACTGAATTTAGTAATACACTATTGGCTATAGTTCAATAACAAGAATGATGGATGAAAGAATAAGATATGGTAAACATGGGTACAAGATTTATATTTATAAAGCACAAACATGAACTATGATACCAAAAGCAGGAACGATAAAAATTTTAAAAATAAATAATTTTAACTTCATTAGAAATTAAAAATATTGCATTTCAAAATAGACCATATGATAAGATGACCCACAGAATGTGGAAAAATATTTGCAGATTATATACCTGATTAGAGGCATCTACCTAGACCATGTAAAGAACCCTTATAATTTAATATTAAAAAGACAAATAACCACATTATAAAATATGTGAAGGATCTGAATAAACATTTCTTCAAGGAAGATATACAAATTGTTAATAAGCACATGAAAAGATGCTTATTATTGACAGTCATCAGGGAAATAAAAATCAAAACCATACTGAGATACCACTTTACATCCACTAGGATTGATAGAGTCAAAAAGACAATAACAAGTATTGGGAAGGATGGGAAAATATCAAAACCCTCATATGCTGCTAGTGGGAATGTAAAATTGTACAGCTACTTTGGAAAATCATCTGGCAGTTCCTCATGTGAATATACATAAAGCCCAGCAATTCCACACCTAGGTATATAACTAAGAGAATGGAAAACAGATATTCAATTCTAACAAAAGCTTGTATGGGAATGTTCTCAGTTGCACAATTCACAATTGCCAAAAGATGGAATCAACCCAAACATCCATTAACAGACAAATAGATACACAAAATCCACACAGTAGATATTTATATAGGGAAATTTTATTTGGTCATAAAAAGAAATAAAGTATTGATACATCTTACAAATTACATAAACCTTGAAAAAATTATACTAAATAAAAAAAAAAAGAAGAAGCCAATCATAAAGGCCACATAGTCACTGGACTTAGGTGATATCTCCTTGTGGTTTTGATTTGCATTTTCCTGATGATTAGAGACATTGAGCATTTTTTTTTCATGTGTTTGTAGGCCATTAGTCTATCTTCATCTTAAGAGTTTCTGTTCATGTCTTTTGCCCACATTTTAATAGGGTTTCATTTGTTTTTGCTGATTTTTTTGAGTTCTTTGTAGATTCTGATTATCAGCCCTTTATCGAATATATAGTGTGAAAATATTTTCTCCCATTCTGTAGGTTGTCTATTTGCTCTATTTATTGTGTACTTGGCTGTGAAGAACACTTTTAACTTGATTAGGTCTTATTTATTTATTTTTGTTGTTTCTGTGATTGCTTAGATATCACCTAACTCCAGTAATAATGGCTCTTATCAAAAAATCCCAAGGCCAGGCGTGGTGGCTCACACCTGTAATCCTAGCACTCTGGGAGGCTGAGGCGGGAGGATTGCTCAAGGTCAGGAGTTCGAAACCAGTCTGAGCAGGAGCGAGAGGCCGTCTCTACTAAAAATATAAAGAAATTAATTGGCCAACTAAAAATATGTAGAAAAAATAGCCGGGCATGGTGGTGCGTGCCTGTAATCCCAGCTACTCAGGAGGCTGAGGCAGAAGGATCTCTTGAGCCCAGGAGTTTGAGGTTGCTGTGAGCTAGGCTGATGCCACGGCACTCTAGCCTGGGCAACAGAGTGAGACTCTGTCTCAAAAAAGAAAAAAAGAGAGTCCCAAAACAACAGTTGCTGGCATGGATGCAGAGAGAAAGGAACTCTTATACTCTGTTGGTGGGACTGCAAATTACTACAACCTTTATAAAAAGTAGTATGGAGATAACTCAAAGAACTGAAAGTAGACCTACCTACCATTTGATCCAGCAATCCCACAACTAGGTATTTACCCAAAGGAAAAAAAGACATTTCATTAAAAGTACACTTGCACTCGAATGTTTATAGCAGCACAATTCACAATTGCAAAGATGTAGAAACAACCCAAGTGCCCATTGATGCATGAGTAGATTAATAAAATGTAGTATATGTATACCAGAGAGTTCTACCCAGCCATAAAATTTGGTGATCTAGTATCTTTTGTAACAACCTGGATGGAACTGGAGACCATTCCTTTAAGTGAAGTATCGCAAGAATGGAAAAACAAACACCACATGAACTCAATACTAAATTAGAACTAATTGATCAACACTTATGTGCACATATGGAAGTGAAACTCAATGGAAATCAAGCAGGTGGAGGAGGGGGTAAATTCACACCTAACAGGTACAATGCACACTATCTGGGTGAAGGGTACACCTATAACTCTGACTCAAACTGTACAAAAGCAAATTAGGTAACCAAAACATGTGTAGCCTGCATAATAGTCTGAAATTTTTAAAAAGGGCCACATAATATATAATCTATTTCATATGAAATGTTCAGAATTGAGAAATCAATAGAGATAAAAGTCTGATTAATGGTTCCTTAGTGCTCAGAGGAAACAGGACAAAGCAGGGGAATAGCTAAGTGTGAGAAATATAAGGTATTTCTTTGTGAGGTGATGAAAATATTCTAAAATTGACCATGGAAATTGCTCAAGATATCTGTGAATATACTAAAAACCACTGTATTTTACACTTTAAATGTGTGAATTGTATAATATGTGAATTATCTTTTCGTAAAGTTGTTAAAAATTAAAAAAATAAAAATTGAAATCTGATCATTTAAAATATACCTTTGTACTACTGGCAAAAAAAGGAAGATAAAATACAAAAATATTACAAACATAATTATATAGTCACTCTCTGCTTAATACTCTTTAAAGTTAATCTGTTGTTCTTTTTACAGAGCAAAGTTCAGACATTTTGTCATGGTTACCACTTGCTGGTCCCTGAACACCCATTGTCTCACTATCAGATATATTTCAGTTTGTCTTCATGTAACCAATCAGTCATTGCACAGTCCCTGGTCTTAGGACGATGCTGGTCCCACATCCAAATCTAAGGGTGAGCTATGTCCTTGCCAGTGGTTTGCTCAGAAAGCCCAAGCCTAAGCCAATCACTGTCTAGTGTTCCATGTCTACTGGATTGGTAGAAAAATAGACTTCTAATTCAGTTTGGGTTTGAGGAACATAGAAAGATTTTATTGGGTATTTACAGGAAAGAATTTTCATATCTTTTTAGACAAAGTCACTTGAAAATCCTTTGAATATTGTCTCAGGAGCATAGTGATGATTTTATAACACATAAAGGGAAGCAGAGTCTAGAAAATCAGAGTCAGAGGACCAATTTGATCATACCTGATCCAGGATTTTTTTTTTCAGTTATCTTAGGAAGTAAGTCCCTTTAGTCATTTATACCAGCATGAGTTCAATTTCCTTTTACATTCAACTAAAGGCAAGAATTTAGTTCCAACGTATTGTTGCTGTCCTCTGGCTATTCTCTATCATTAACCTTTAATTCTACTCTGCTTAATGATATACTGTTCTTGACAAATTCTTCTCCCTGGACTGCTCTGGGGCCTAACACATCCCATCCAAATGTGGAGCTCCTCATTTCCCAGGGGAAGTCACTCCCTTGTGAAGCCTCAAAAAATGCCCATAGTGATTATTTCCATGACCTCTTCCCCTATCATCACACTGTACTTTTACTATTTTCCTCTGGTGTTGTTTCTGTGAATATTTCTCCACCCTCTACTCTGCAACTAGAGTGACAATAGCAACCATCACATGAAGAAAGAGCCATTTTTATGAATTTATATTAAGTCACAATTGCCAAAGAGCTCATAAAGAGTTACCTTACTTTGGGGTCTGCTATATTTTGACCCAAATATTATACAAGATGACATTTTAGGAAAATTAAAAATCTCATGTGGAAGTATGTATCTTTGGAAAGAAACACAATTATCATAATATGCAGATAACATGGTTTCAGTATTAGGGATTTATGGACTGTATTGTTGCATTCTTTGATTTTAGGGGAGAAAAGGAGAAAGTTGAGGAAGTGGCGGGAGTTGTTGACAGGTCAGGCGGAAAGACCAAGTAATGGACACTGAACCCTCTTTCCATCTCAAATCTTCTACAAGAACCTAGATTGAAATTTAGGACTATAATTAAACATGACAAAGTTTTTTCTTTGGAGGAAAAGTTTAGATACCTGAATAGTATTAATACTGTATGTGAGTATCATCTAAAATCTTTTTTGAACTATCTTGCACAAATGTATTTTGCTGTGTTCTCTCAGAGCTAAAAGAGGGTGGAAGCAACTGCAGAGACTTGTTAAGTGACAGGTAAGCTATTCATCTATGGACTCTTTAAGGATGTGGCTATTCTTCCCATTTAGATGTCACCCTCCAGAGCTGATAGTTGATGCTATTATTTCTCATATTTGAAATTTCTAGCTTATATTGAATTTTAAAGTGAGAGATTCCACGTGCTATAGCATGGAATTATTGTTAAATTCTAAAGGATTATAAAGAGACTAGAAAAAGACAGAAATCTATTATAATTGAATTACGCTTCTGTTATTCAAGGCATGCTCCAAATCTGTAAAAGTCAAGTTCAAGGAAGTCCATTTTCACCACCATTGATTTTCACTGAAGGCAGACTCTTTCACCTCATTGATTTTGATGTTGATTGAGTCATGTTCATCTGGTTGGTCAGTGTGGGGAGCTTGTTCATTTTTGATGGGTTAATTTGCCTAGGATCACTGATCAGTCACCTACTGTTATTTAACACTATCTCAGGCCTCATATTAAGAAACTTAAAGAGTAATTTAATTGAATGGAATTTAGTTTCTTAAATAATTTACCTAATTCCAAATAATTAACTGTTTATTTACCTTTAATTACAAAATTTGAATTGCATAGTATTGTTTAACCAAATGACATTGTAGGACCGTACATGACATACATACATGTTATTTGTGTTATATTTCATGTGAAAATAGGAACCTTCCAGGGAAAAATGACTTCCACAAAAATATAATGTACACAAGTCACAAAACTATGATTGACTTAATGCCTGAAAATGGAAAGCAAGTTCTAAAACCAAATCAGACTAACAGTATTTAAAGTTTGACCTCAGGATTCTGTTGCTGTCCAGTTATAATCACCTCTAAACCAGTTTCACTGCTTACTGCATATATCACCCATCAAATTGAACCTTTCTGTCTAAACAGAACCTATTATCTGTGAATATTAATATGCAATCTATAAGAGACCATCTGGCTTATATCAGAGGTAATAATTATCTTTTTGTGACACATTTATGAGTTTTCCTTTCATGAATTTTTATATTGGAAGTTTTCATTATTCTGGTAGTCTAGCTTTAGAACAAACACCTGCTTTTTACAACTCTTAGCTGAATCCTTTAAGACTTTATGCTTAAAACATCTGACAATTCTATATAAGATTCTTGATCCTTTGTTATTCCTGCAGAAACTGTCCCATCTATCTTCCCTTTGTGTTCAGCTCTTTTATAAAAATATAAACCTCTAAGTGATTTGGAATGAATGCTGAATAAAGAATTTGCTTTTATTGTATGTCAATCTCCTTCAATTAGCTTTTGTCACATAAAGGGCAAAGGTTTTAGATTCCCTATGGAAATATTTTTGAAATCTTTTTTTTCAGTTGACTCCATTTTGCATTGAAATCTATGGTGAAGATGTTTGTGCTACAAGCAAATGACTCACAACACTGGAAACCTACATTAAGCTTATTATTAGTTTAGTTTACCATATACCTTGTATGTCAAAAGTAAAATCTAAAATGTGAAACTAATTTTGTGGTCAGCAAAAAATGATATATTAGAAAGTATACTCCTAAGAACGTATTTAGCCTTAGGGAGACATTACATTTCCAGAACACTCAGAATTTCAAGTCAATTGTTTCCATATTATACTTATGCCAAATCCATAAGAGCAAGAGTTTTTTTGTTATATTATTTCCTATACTGACTTAAGAAGTTTATTTGAACAGCTTCTTTGCATAAACTGAGAGTATTGCTAAGTCTTGGGAAGGGTAGCATCTTTAATTTTAGGCACCTTACAATCCATTTATGTAGAGAAATACACACAAATAGAAAAAGTTAATTTATTATAGTTCTAAGAAGTGGCACATGCATATATACAATTAATTGGCTGATAAAAATTTTAAGCTATTAATATGACTAGAGATAAGGTCACTTAGGGCAGTTTGTATGGTATATACCAAAGTAAGAATATTATATTTCACTCTGAATGGATTGAGAAAACCATTGAAAGATTATAAACTCTATGCCATAATTTGACTTGCATTTAAAACAAAAAAATACTGCCATTTCAACTAAGGCAACAGCATCACTTCAGATGGTCTGTTGGAAAAACAAACAAAAAACCCCTCAGAGTCATCTTACACTCCTCTCTTTCTCTGATACTCTATATCCAATCTTGCGAAAAATCCTGTTGGTTCCTTTCAAAGCAATATACCAAGGATCTAACTACTTATCATCTCTTTTGCTATCACTCAGATTCCAACCACACCAAATCTCTTAACCTGGATTATTTCAATAGTCATAAACTAGTCTCCTTCTTTTTTGAAGATATTTTCCTTGAAATTTTATTCGATTGTTAGTTTTGCTAATTTCCATCAAAAGGCTTAGAAATATTAAAATACTATGCCCTACCATCATTTTGGCCCAAGTGGAATGTCAGATTGCACTCTTGTTTTTTGCTTTCAATCTCACTCTAATTAGGCTTTCAGCTCCAATGTTGAAATAGATCCTGGTCAAGGTAAACAGTGCCTTCCATTTTGCAAAATAAAATGCTCAACTCTTAGACTTCTTCTTACTTGGTTTATAAGGCATTAGACATGGGTGACCATTCGTTTCTTCCTGAAATACTTTCTGCAACCTGGCTTACAAGACACCATATTATTCTGCTATAAGAAACAATGGTGATATAGCACCTCTTGTATTTTCCTGGATAGAGCTGGAACCCATTCTATTAAGTAAAGTATTCCAAGAATGGAAAAATAAGCACCACATGTACTCACCAGCAAATTGGTATTAACTAATCAACACCTAAGTGGACATATAGGAATAACATTTATTGTGTGTCAGACAGGTGGGGGGGAGGGAATGAGTATATACATACATAATGAGTGCGATGCGCACCAACTGGGGGATGGACACACTTGAAGCTCTGACTGGTGGGGAGGGGAGAAGGTGACACAAGTAACCTAAAGATGTGTACCGCCGTAATATGCTGAAAAAAAAAGAAGACACTATATTAACTATCTTGGTTTCTTGCCTTATTTTAAAGGCTGTCCCTTCTCCATCTCCTTTTTGATGAATCTTCCTTATTTTTCTGAGTTCTGAATCTTTGCTCTGGAAAGTTGGTATTTTTTCAATCTACTACTTTCCAAAGTGAACACATCCAATCTCATAACATTAAATAGCTTTATTGTACCTACAACCCTAAATCTCCAGCTTCATTTTATCCCCTTCTTCTGGTCAACTAACTTAATTAGCTACTTTCAAAAGGATTTCTTAATTTTCTCTCAACAAACCAGCTCCCACAGTCTACTCTACCTCAATGTCAGCTCTATTCTTCCACTTGTTCATGCACGTGAACTTAAGCTCATCCTTGACTTCTCTCTCACTTTTTTGGTTCTCATTCCAAATGTATTTCATGAGCTTATTTTGTTGGTTCTATATCCAAATTATAGCCAAAATGTAACCATTTCTCACCACCTCTACTGCCAATGCCTCAGTAAAACTTGAGATATCCTTATATTCTAGAATATCTCCTCAGTAAAAATATCATATTTCCTTTATTTTTAACTTCTTAAAAATTTTATTTTTAATTATTATGGGTACATAATAGCTGTATGTCTATATAAGGTACATGTGATGTTTTGATCCAGGCACACAATGTGAACTAATCAAATCAGGGTAATTGGGGTATCCATCACCTCAGGTATTTAATATTTCTTTGTGTTAGGAATATTCCAATTCCACTGTTTTCATTATTTTAAAGTATACCCTAACTTATTCTTGATTATACTCACTTTTTTATGCTATCAAATATTGTTCATTCTATCTAACTATTTTTGCACCCATTAACTATCCCCATTTAATACCCCCATCGAAGCTCCTCTTCCTATCCTCTGGTAACCATCATTATATTCTCTATCTCCATGAGATCAATTGTTTTTAATACTTAGCTCCCATATATGAGTGAGAACATGTGAGATTTGTCTTTATGGCTTAGCTTATTTTACATCATAAAATCTTCTCCAGCTCCATCCGTGTTGTTGCAAATGGAAGGATTTCATTCTTTTTCTGTGGCTATAAAATATTTCATTGTGCATATGTACCATAATGTCTTTATTCATTCACAATTGATGGACAGTTAGGTTTATTTTACATCTTGGCTGTTGTGAATAGTGCTGTAATAAACATGGGAGTGTAGATATCTTTTGAATATGCTAAATTCCCACTTTTGGATATATACGCACCAGTGGAATTGCTGAGTCATATGGTAGTTCTGTTTTCAGGTTTTGAGAAACCCCTATACTATTTTCCACAGTGGTTGCACCAATTTACATTCCTACCAGCAGTGTACAAGGGATCCTCTTTCTGCACATCCTTGCCAGCAGTAGTCATTGCCTGTCTTTTTGATAAAAGCCATATTTTAACTGGGTCAAGATGATATCTCATTGTAGTTTTGATTTGCATTTCTCTCATGACTAATGATGTTAAACATGTTTTTATATACCTGTTGGCCATTTGTACGTCTTCTTTTGAGAAGTGTCTATTCAGATCTTTTGCCCATTTTTAATTGGATTAATTGATTTTATCCTATCAAGTTATTGGAGCTCCTTATATATCCTAGTTATTAATTCCTTGTCAGATGGGTAGTTTGCAAATATTTTCTCTTGTTCTGTGGGTTGTCTCTTTACTTTATTGATTATTTCCTTTGCTGTACAGAAGTTTTTTAGCTTGATGTGATCCCATTTGTCCAATATTGCTTTGGTTGCCTGTGATTTGCGGGTATTACTCAAGAAGTCCTTGCCCAGACCAATGTCCTAAAGCATTTTCCCAAAGTTTTCTTTAAGTAGTTTCATAGATTCAGGTCTTAAGTATAATCCTTTAATCCATTTTGATTTGAGTTTTGTATATGGGAGAGATAAGGGAGCCATTTCATTCTTCTGCATATGGATATCCAGTTTTCCCAGCACCATTTATTGAAGAGATTGTCCTTTCCCCAATGCACGTTCTTTGCACTTTTGTCAAAAACAAGTTCATGATAGATGTGTGGATTTACTTCTGGGCTCTCTGTTCTATTTTGTTGGTCTACGTGTCTGTTTTTATGCCAGTACCATACTATTGTGGTTACTACAGCTCTGCAGTATAATTTAAAGTCAGGTAATATGTGATTCCTCTAGTTTTGTTCTTTTCCCTCAGGATGGCTTTGGCTATTCTGGGTCTCTCGTGGTTCCATATAAATTTTAGGATTATTTTTTCTTTCTCTGTGAAGAATGTCATTGGTATTTTGATGGGGATTGCACTGAATCTGTAGATTGCTTTGGATAGTATGGACATTTTAACAATATTGATTCTTCCAATTCATGAACATGGAATATCTTTTCATTTCTTCTGTGTTCTCTTCAACTTCCTTCATCAATGTTTTATAGTTTTAATAGAGAGATCTTTCACTTCCTTGGTTAAGTTTATTCCTAAGTGTTTTATTTATTTTTAGCTATTGCAAATGGGATTACTTTATTGGTTTCTTGTTTGATTATTTACTGTTGGTATATAGAAATGCTACTGATTTTTGTATGTTGATTTTGTATCCTGCAATTTTACTGAATTTGTTTATCAGTTCTAATAGCTTTTATGTGGAGCCTTTAGGTTTCTTTCTATATAAGGTCACATCATCTGCAAAAAAGGATAATTTGACTTCTTCCTTTCCAATTTGGATGCCCTTTATTTCTTTCTCTTGTCTGATTGTTCTGGCTAGAACTTGCAGTACTATGTTGGATAACAGCAGTGAAAAGTGGGCATCCTTGTCTTGTTCCAGATTTTAGAAGTAAGGCTTTCAGTTTTTCCCCATTCAATAGGATGCTAGATGTAGGTCTGTTTTATATGGCTTTTATTGTTCATGTTTCCTTTAAAATTTAAGCTAGATCATACCATTAATTCTTTTGCTTAAAACACTCCATTATTTTTCAGCCCGCTCAGTAAAAATTGCAAGTATGTAGATTAAGTTATATGTAGCTGAGCAAACTGGCTCCCTCTCACCTCTTTTACTTCATCTTCTACCACGTCTTTCCTTGTTCAGCCTGTTTCAGCCATGCTAGGCTCCAGACGTCTTTAGATACATCATATATGTTTTCATGTCTAGACCCTTGTACCTTTTAAAACTTGCTTCTTCCCATTATCTGCATAGCTTATGTTCTCACTTCCTTTGGGATTCCACTTTTACTAAAATGTGAATATTAAAAAGGCAATTCAATAATTGAATAAATAAAGTCTCTATATAAATATTATTTTCTAAAAAATAAATTAAAAATAAAACATTACATACAGTGTTGAGGTCCCCTTTCTCTGCATTTTCTAATTTTCTCCTAATTTAACTTCCTCATTTGATTATTAATGTTATACTTCTACCCAATTAAAATATAACATGGAAAGAGTAATGCTAGACATCAAATGAGTTTGTTAAAGTTTTTATATTCTCTCTTCAAACCTAAAATAAAATTAAATTATTGTAAAAATCACCAGCTTTCTACAGGGTGTATTTTAAACCTTTCTCAGTCTGACTACTGATCTTCACTCACTGGAGTAACAATACTTACCCTTCCTGTTAGTAATCTGGCTGATAGTCACAAGACCTGAATTTCATGTTTGCTCTTATCACACTACCAAAACCATGACATTAGCTGCAATACTCATTCTACCTATAAGTACTCATCATCCCCATCTGACAGAATATGTGGGAAGGTGATATATTCTCTGATAAACTAAACTTTTTCCAGAGGTACAGCCATAAACATCAGAGCCATCTTTAACTCCTCTCTTGTTTTCATCCTACAAATCTAATCTGTCAACATAGCCTTAAATTATAAAATTCTAATAGGCATATTGCTTCTCTTCTGCTAAAAAACAAAAGAACTTTAGAATGCTTATAAAAACAAGAAGATATTAACATAGTATATTAAAAGTTTAAAAAAGATAGCTTTATAAAACTGTAGCTACATAGTTTAAAACATGGCATAAATTTATAGGTTTCTCCCTCCCTTAAAGAAAATGATAATATGCCAAAAAAAAAAAAATGAAGACTCCATTCTGGAAATCTTCCCCACAAGAATAATAAGGACAGATTTTCAGAAAATGTGTATCATTCTAAACTAAATAGAATATAATAAATAAATACCTAAAATAAAGAGCAAAAATCAGAATAGTAAATAATATAAATAAAGAGTAAAAGTAGATGAATGATAAAAATAAATATTTCAGAACTATAGCATTCAATATTAGAAGGCAATGAAAATGATTTATGATTAAATATGTAGCCCACAAAAATATGATATTCAACTAAATTGTCCTTCATGTATAAATATAATTTTAAGAGGTTATGCAATGTTCAACGAGTCATATTTAACAACCAAAATAAAATCACAATTACTAGCACTTGTGACTAGAATCCAACTGAACAAAAGATTAATCAAAATAAGAAACTCAAGAGTAAAGAATTCATGCTATAAAGGAAATGACATTGAAGATTTACTCCACATAGATATAGTAGCAAAGCTAAACAGTTGTATTAAATAGTTCTGAGAACAAAACTGTTTAAAATAAAAACATTACAGAAAGGCTTCAATATATAAAATATAAATATAAACATGATTGCAACAAAAATAAAGGATACAGCAATAAAATTTGGTGCAGGGTCATTATGTCTCTTGCTCAGGTTGCATACTGGGTATAGCTTATACCCTGCCTGGCTGTAAAGGTGGAGAGAAATTAAAATATAAAAGCATTATAAGAGTACTAATTTCCCCCTCTTTCTGGGAAAACAGTCAATAGTTGCTGTTGTATTTCTAAAGTTAACCAATCATGAGATAGACATTTAGGTGTGTTGTTAAAAGAAGCCATTAGAATGAAAGAAAACAATCTATATATTCTCCAAATGTCTAGACGTATATTATATAGATATAGGATATATATATATATATATATATAGAGAGAGAGAGAGAGGCCACTTCTATATCTCAAATAAAACATCTTACACTATTGTGTTTCAAATTGACAAATGCACCTTCATTCTGGAAAAGCATAAATATACTAATGAGAAAATTCTACTTCTCCAAAATGATATAACATCTTAAAAATTTTAGCCACAGGCTCTCTTTTGAACAGCTGTTTCATTTTGTGCATCTTCAAGTGAAACTTTAGTGTTCCAGATAGAGACATAAAATCCAGCATAAACAGACATCAATAGCCTTTTATTTATTTTACTATAAAACTCATACAACTAGAGCTTGCACAATTATCATAACAACCTGTCAGCTTTAAAACAGTTTATGCTCTCATGATTTTAAAGAAGCAATAGCTTTATGTTGACTATGTTAGACATATACATATATATGTAAAATAGTAATAAATCATACTCTTAAAATTATAAACATAATTTTGAATACTCTTCATATCTGTGTTAGTCTGAAAAATTATTTTGGATTTTTAATTTCTCATTAAGATATTAGTCATATATTTTAATATAAAAAGTACTGAAGACTGAAGTTAAGTATGTTTTTATCTATTGACATCTATGCAGTGGAAAGAATCATTAGAATAAAGAGACTAATTATTTTCAATGGAAAAATGTAAGTTTCTATCAGTTTGGGTTACAAGCTCTCTGTTTAACTGGTTGAGGATCATAAGAAAGTCTGATTGCATGTATGGAGGAATTCTTAAGTTGAAGAAGAAACACTTTGCATACATTTCTGTCTTCACAGGTAATAGAAATAATAAGCAAACAAAATGTGCAATTAATATTTCTTCATCAACATACAATTTAAGCTTCTCAATGTGGGATTCTATTAGAATTAACATTTATTGAAAACTATAGTTTTTCAGGGTAATTTGTATAAAATCTAAAGTGATTCTCAGGAAAACTCCTTATGGCAGTTAAATATCACTGTCCTCAGAGCTTAAGCAATATGTCCAAGAGTAATGAGCTTAAATGGACACCAGGAATTTAAAAAAAAATGTATGTATCTCAAAGTCCTTGGATTCTCTGTTTTAACACTGAAAATCATTGCAGTGTATCAGTTTTGATTTTGCATGTAGTCAGGTCATAAATAGAAAAATTTCTGGAAGGGCAATTTGCATCAAATACCATAACTATAAAGGCAAGAAAAGAAACAACACTTAGCTCTTACCCTCCCATCAGAACTGTGCAGGTGTGCAAGTTGTTTACTGAAGAAATACAAGGTCCTTGCATTTACAAGGTACACATTCTGTTTATCCATACGTGATTACTCTAGCAGCCCTTGATTAATTATTCTTATTCAGATCCCCTTATATTCAAGGTTTTTCAATGTCTTCCTTTCACTTCCATTGTTAAAACGTACCCACAAACACATACAAAGCCATAGGAGGACATTTGAAGTGCTCTCCTGGCAGTTTGGGGAAGGTGTTGCTGTGGACCCTCAGCTTCTCTTTTGATGAGGCATTGCGTCTCTCAGCTGTATTTCTGAAATCTAAATTTTTTCACAACTGAAAAAAAAAGTGTTGAACCAATAGATTATTTACATGGCAAGGAAAGAGGTATCTGCAATTAGTAAGTTTTATTTATACACAGAAAGTATGTTTATTTCAGAAGCTGGATAAAGAAAAAAATGGTCAAAATATTTAAATGAGCCTGAACATAAAATATTTTGTGTGTCTTTTTCTTTATTTTATTTCTGATCTCTTTTCCCTTCAAGCCACCAAAAAGTGGCCAAGACCACAAAAGTATTTGTTTTCTGTACCAAAAATTGTGATGAACATTGAGAAAGTTATCATTTCTGTTATCATATGTACAAAATATTTTTCTTCAAGAAATTATAACAAAATTTGAAAACCTCTAAAAATTACCTATTTATAATAATATAAAAAAGGATTAAAAATAATTGTCACCAGATTGATATTAGCTGATAAACATTTTTAGTCCAAGAACTCAATTCTTCTTTTGGTAATACAAAAATTGTTTCATTAATATGAGATTTGACTATAAGTTTACTTGAAACAGTAAGGCATGTATGACACTACACTATACTATACATTCCTGGAAAGAAATATGTAACGTCTAGATAGTCAAGAACAATACTAACTACTGATAGACACTATGTCCAATCTTATATCACAAGTATCCTTAATTTATCTTATTTGTACCCCCAATTTACTGTTTATGTGTTCTCATTTCTGTTGATAAACTTGTCTTCATCTTGAGAGTTCTTGGGGCTTTTTTGGATCTGTCTTACAAAACACTTAGTGAAACAATATTTTCTACCAATTAATTGGCTGTATATATGTATTTGTGTGTGTGTGGGTGTGTATGTGTGTATGAAAGAGAGAAGGGAAGATGTGTGCAAAACTCATGCTTTTTTTCTAATTTGAATTTTTAAAGATGTTTTCACCTTAAATCTTGAAGTGTTCATGGACATTAACATCAGAAAAGTAGTTCAATTTATTATTGATAATATTTTATTAGTTTGTTTTATTTCTTTTGCTATTATGGATATGTTAAATTAAAAATAAAGATTTCATATTTCTGCCAATGCTTTTCTGCAAGCATAATGTTAGTGTTCATTTTGCAAAAAGACCCAGGCCTGCTGTGTTACAATAGCACCACATGGTGATCAACTGCTTCTCATGAACAACCCCAGGCTTTGCGGCCTTTGGAACATGAGCCAAGTTCTAGGTCAATGATCTCCTGTTGCTTTATTCTGATCTTGCTGGTACTGATTTCATTTCTGACTGGGCAAGTGTCATTCAAAAACACCAACTAAGTCTTTGCCTAGAGGATTTAACATTGATGAACCTGGCTGTATGCATCTTTTTAACAGAGCGATCAAATCATTGACCTTATGTTAGAGTCTAAGTTTCACATAAGTTTGGAGTGGTTTATATTATATATGCACTAGTGGATTCTTATATATGTTAAGAATGTATATTTTAAAATCATGGTAAAAATTCATTTTAAATAAACATTATGCTCTAGGTTTTTAATACGTACTCACATATGGTAAAAAAGTGTATATGAAAATGGAAAACATGACTAGATAAATAATCAAAAATGAAATACTGTCTTGAAGCATTAATCATACTGAGAATAATATATGCACCAAAGTAGATATGTTAAAGAAAGCAAAATTAGAATTGTGGCTCCTGGTCATTATATCAAGCTGTTTATGAAGACTTGAAATATTTATCCTTACTGGATCTATATGAGTTAAATATTTCAAAAATTTGCCCACATGTAATATTTTTCTTACATTTTCTATGAGAACCTAAGAAATGACAGGTACCAAATGTATCCAGATTGGCAAAGAGATTTTCTTTTTATTTTGTCTATAAGACAGTAAATTGGGGGGAGGGGAGACACCTGGTGATGAAGGTAACTTATTTGTGCACCCAGTTTTCAGAAATTGTTTCTTTCCTATCAAATAACACAATTGATATTATATGAGTCCTGTATTGACTTTTTTGCCTTTTCAGAATAGGTGGTATACTTAATGTTTTGGGGTTATTATAGCAACAATTGTAAAATTGGGACAAACAAAATCATTCAAAACATTAAATGTCTCTTTTTAATACCTATACTTTTTATGTACCGACGACTGCTAGTAATTTTTTTCATTAAAATTTGAAAGAGAAAATGGAACACTGTCTTTTATATTTTAATCAGGAATGATTTGAGAGTTTTCAAAGAGTGAACAAAGTGCCAGGAATCCACACTGGCAATCAATTCCCACAGTGAGATGACTAGTGAAGAAGAATAGAATAGCTGAACTACATCTAGATTGATTTTGCAGTTGATAATGTCCTTGCAGTCCTGTCCTATTTTAAAGGAATTTTTGGCTAAAGAGCAAATTTGGAATATGCTCAAAGTTAGGAGATTTAAGTCTAAAAGCTCTTGAAAGACTGCAGCATGTTTTATCAACTTTTTGGTGGAAATTCCATTCTGAAGTTTAATTTGTTGAAAAGCATAGAATTTAAAACTAAATTGGGAAAAATACTGTCAAAATTAAAGAAGAAAAATAAAGAAAAACGTATTACCAACTTATTCTTCAATTTGGTGTTCCTATAAACCTTAAAATTATCTTTTTACTGTAAGCAATGTACCAAGTAAAATATTCCAGAGCCTCTCTATAGAGGCTATGAATGATGCATGTTAAAGGTAATAGCATTCAAAGATCTTTTCCAGATTTTATAATAGACTATCTTTAAAGTTTCAACATACTTTTTCTTCCCTTGGTCTTCAACCCAGGTATATAAATATAATGAACACTAATTTCAAAATTAGAAAAAAAATACTATTTCACAATTACTTTGAATCTATGCTTTCATAACAAAAATTATAAAGAGGCAGAAAGTTCAGAGACTGGATGGGCAGGTTACTTAATACTTCTGGACCATGATTTCCTTAAAAAACAAATGTCTATGTCATGATGATTCATATTTCCTCCTCTTCCTCCTCCTCCTTTTCTCTCTCTTTCTTTGTCTCTCTTCTCCTCTTCCCTCCCCCCCTTTCTGTCCTTTTTAAATTTTCTTTTCTTCAGGATTTATATGATAATATGTGTGAAAATGTATACTATAATGTCACATAAATATATGTTCATGAAACTACTGTCAAATATATATATGATTTAAAATGAACTCATTTTTAAAACATTTTATTGGGTTATTATCTTATCGTTAATGAGTTGTGTATGTTGTGGATAAAGGTCTTTACTAGATGTATGTTTTACAAGTATTGTCTCTCAATCTAACACTTGCTTTTTCATTTCCTTAACCTCATCTTCAGAAACTAAAATCAGTGGTATACAAGTAAATGGTAAACTAGCAGCTGTCTGAGCAAGGCATTCCTGATTTATAACCTATGTTGATTTTCCTGAAATAAATACTGCCACCAAGGCCAATTGAAAGCTACTGGGATGATACCAACTGACTCACAAAACTCCTGAAAATTCAGCAATTGGTTCTCACAAGCCAATATGAGCTGGCTACAGCACACCACTGACTGAAATCCATTATTTACTAAGTAAACCCTAGCAATATTTTAACGAATTAGAAAGTAATATGGCATCTTTTGATTCCAGTTTTAAATATATAATGCCTCAATAACCAAGAATGAATTAATCATTTTAAGGCATATTTTACAAATGAAAGTAATATCTACTTATTTGGGGCAATCTTACTTCAGATAATAATAGTCAGAGTGTTCAAATTTGTTTTTACAAAACTTTCAGAAAGAAAAAAGAGAATTTTAAGGCATATTGTACAAATGAAAGTAATATGTAATTATTTTGGATGATCTTCCTATCAATAATCAAAATGTTTTATATTTGTTTTCACAAAACTTTCAGAAATAAAAAAAGAATATGAATGTATTTAATACCACTGAAGTGTTCACTTAAAAATGATAAAGATAGTAAACTACATATCTATAGTTTGTCTCAATACAAAAAAAGTTTTAAAACTTTCAGAAATTTTGATATAGTTTTAAAAGCAATGAACTAGAGTGCACACTTCAATGGCTTTCAGTATATTTACACAGTTGTGCCATCATCACAACTCTCTAACTTTAAAACATCATCACCACCCCCAGAAGAAATTACAAACCCATTATCAGTAACTATTTATCATTTCACCTCCTCCCAGGCCTGATGACCATTAATCTATTTCTGACTCTGGATTTGCCTCTTTTAGGTCATTTTTACAAATGGAATTATATAATATGTGACCTTTTGTGAGTACTTTATTTCATTAGCATAATGTTTCCAATGCCTTCAATGTTGTTGTGTGAATCAGCATTTTATGCCTTTTTAATGTCAAAAAACACTACATTGTATGAACACAAACATTTTATATGCATTCATCAGTTAATGAACATTGGTGTTGTTTCCACTTTTAGGGATTGTAAATAGTGCTACTATCAACATGCATGCATAAGATTTTGTTTCAACAATTCTTTTCAATTCCTTTGAGTATACACCTAGAAATAGACTTAACTATGTTTAAATTCATGAGAACAGTGTACTATTTTACAATCCCACCACCCCAATGTATGAGGTTGCCAATTATCTCACATTATGAACAATACTTGCTACTCTTTTTTTAAATTTTTGCTTTATTTATTTATTTTTATTTCAGCATATTACAGGGGTACAAATGTTTAGGTTACATATATTGCCTTTGGCCCAACCTAGTCAGAGCTTCAAGTGAGTCTATCCCCCAGACTATGCGCAACACACCCATTAGGTGTGTATATATCCATCCCCTCCTCCACTTTCCCTCCTCCCACCTGGCCAACACCCAATGAATGTTACTACTATATGTGCAAATAACTGTTGATAAGTTAATACCAATTTGATGGTAAGTACATGTGGAACTTGTTTTTCTATTCTTGGGATACTTCACTTAGTAGAATAGGTTAGAGCTCATTCCAGGATAATACAAGAGTTGCTAGATCACTATTGTTTTTTGTGGCCAAGTAGAACTTCATGGTATACATATACCATATTTTATTAATCCACTCATGTATTGATGGGCACGTGGGCTGTTTCCACATCTTTGCAATTGTGAATTGTGCAGCTGTAAACATTCTAGTGCAGATGTCTTTTTTATAGAACCGTCTTTTTTTTTCCTTTGAGTAGATGTCTAGTAATGGGATTGCCAGATCAAATCATAGTTCTACTTGTAGCTCTTTGAGGTATCTCCATATTACTTTCCACAGAGGTTGTATCTGTCCTGATGACTGCATTTCAAAGGATTGGTTCCCAGGTCCTCAAGAAAGACATTTGGGTTGTGAAACTGTCAAGAGGCTGGGAGAAGATTTATATCCCAAAGAGACAGAAAAAGAATTTATAATTGCTAGTTTTCTAAAGTAAATGCTCTAATAAAAGGAAAATTAGGAGCCTAGAGTGAGGAGGAAATCTGTCTTTATAAAGTTTAGTGGAACCAAGGGGAACGCTAATGCCATCTTGGTCACTGAATCATATTAAATACATAATGACAAAAATGGAAAATACTCTCATATGTGATTTTGTTTGTTAAAAGTCATGACAACCTCCATGTATATTGGGAAATGATTTTATATACCCATGATATAAGGCCTAGTATGTATTCAATCTATAGAAAACACACACACACACACAAAAGAGTCACATGGTATTTGTAACAACTCTACGAACTCCCCAAAAGCCCACACAGGTTGGGAACTCTTGGATTGAAGCTTTTAAATCTGCTCTTTTCCCTATAGGCTCAGACTCAGAGTTCATGGCTACACTCTGGGCAGTTGACACCACAGCAGTCTTACTGTTGATCTCCATGTTACCTAATTAAACCCCACCCTAAACATTGGAAGAAGAGGAATTTCACTATAGGTCTGTTTTCAATATGCAAGAATTTTTGTTTATTTTACAAAAGCTAAAGAAAAAGTCAACATGATTGTCATTTTGTGAATTGTGAGATTTTTTGAAGCTTTCTAGAGTGACTAAAATGCAGTTTTAGAATTACCTCATGCAGTTTTTCTTTAAATTATATAGAAGATGAAAATACCTGCAACCAAATATATATTTGTGCTGTCTTTACATTTGCCTATGTAGTTACCTTTGCTAGTCATTTTCTTTTTTTCTTTTGAAAACTTTGCTCATATTTATGGGGTATATGAGAAAATTTATTACATGTATCTAATGCATAGTGTTCAAGTCAGGGTATTCAGGGTATTCATAATGGGAGTACAACAAATTTTTGTTAAGTATAGTCACCTACTCTGCTATTAAACATTGGATTTATCCTTTTTATCTTACTATATGATGGGACCCTTTAACCCACTTCTCTTCATCCTCCCTCCACCCCCTCTTTCCAGACCTTTCCCAGTCTCTGTTATCTAATTTTCTACTCTCTACCTCCAGGGGTTCAATTTTATTAGCTCCCCCATGTAAGTGAAAACATGTGCTATTTATCCTTTTGTGCATGATTTATCTCACTCAAGATAATGGCCTCCAGTTCCATTGCTGCAAATGGCACAATTTCATTCTTTTTAATAGCCAAATAGTGTTCCACTGAAGTGGATTCCATATCTTAGCCATATCTTAGCCATTGTGCTATAATAAACATGCAAGTGCAGGTATCACTTTTATATATTGATTTTTTTATTCCTTTAGGTAGATACTCAGTAGTGGGATTACTGGATTAAATGGTAGTTCTATTTTTAGTTTTTAAAGAAATATTTATACTGTTTTCCACAGTGGCTGTGCTAGTTTACAATCCCACCAGCAGCATATAATATAAGGGTTTTCTCCACATCCTTGCCCACATCTGTTATTTTTTGTCTTTTTAATAAAAGCCATTCTGACTGGGGTAAAACGATATTTCCTTGTGAGTTTTATTTGCATTTCTCTTATGATTAGGAATGATGAGCATTTTTTCATATATCTGCTTGTTTATATGGCTTTTTTGAAAAATATCTATTTATATCCTTTACCCACTTTTAATGGGATTATTGTTTATTTTTTCCTGTTGAGTTATTTGAATTCCTTGTATATTTTGGATATTAGTCTCCTGTCAGAAGAATAGTTGCAAATATTTTCTCCCATTCAACAGATTATCTCTTCACTCTGTTCAATATTTCTTTTTCTTTGCAGAAGCTTTTTAGTTTAATAAAGTCCCATTTGTCTATTTTTATTTTTGGTGGCTGTGCTTTTGAAGTCTTAGTCATAAATTCTTTGCCTAAACTAATATCCAGGAGAGTTTTCTCTAGGATTTCTTCTAGTATTTTTATGATTTCAGGTCTTACACTTAAATCTTTAATTCATTTTCAGTTGATTGTTGTATATGGTAAGAGATAGGGGTCCAATTTCATTCTTCTGTATGTGGCTATCCAATTTTCCAAGCACCATTTATTGAAGAGGGTGTTCTTTACCCAATATAAGTTCTTGTCAGCTTTGTTGAAGATCAGATGGCTGCAAATATGCATCTTTATTGCTGGGTTCTCTAATTGTCTAGCATTCTTCATTTTAGCTTGAAAGATTTCCTTTAATATTTATGTAGGGCAGGTCTGTTTGATATAAATTCTCTATATTTGTTCACCTAGGAATGTATATTGCTTCTTTTTTGGAAGATAATTTTTCCAATTATGGGAATTTGTTGACAGATTGTCTTTTGGAACTTTAAATATGTCATCCAATTGCCTTCTGGCATCCATGATTTTTAATGAGAAGTTAGTTGTTTATCTTATTGAAGTTCATTTGTATGTGAATAATTAATTTTCTCTTGCTTTCAATATTGTCTCTTTGTCATTAATTTTTGACAATTTTTTTGTGTGAATATGAATCTCTTTGAATTTATCATACTTGGAGTTCTTTGAACCTCTTAGATATGTAGATTTATATTTTAAATTAAATTTGTGAAGTTTATATGCATTATTTCTTCAAATAGTCTTTATGCCCCTATCTCTTTTTTCTTCTTTGATAATCTCATCATGATTATATTTGTATGCTTAATGATGTCTCATAAGTCTCTGAAACTCTGATCATTTTTCTTCTTTCTGTTCCTCAGATTATATAATATCAATTGACTTATGTAAAGTTTGCTGACTCTTTCTTCTGCCAGTTCAAATATGCTGTTCAATTCCTATAGTGAAGATTTTTGTCTCCTTTATTGTAATTTTCAACTCTAAAATTTCTATTTGGTTCCTTTTTAAGATAATTCTAATCTCTTTATTAATATTTTCTACTTTGTGAGGTATTATTATTATATTTTCTTTAATTCTTTAAATATGATTTCCTTTATTTCTTTGGACATTTTCATAATACTTGATTTAAAGTCTTTGTCTAGTAGGCCCAATACTGGACTTACTCAAGGACAACTATTATTGACTGCTTTTTTTTCCCCCATGTGTGTATTATATTTTCCTGTAAATTTGTATGTCTTTTTTTTCTTCTGAAGACTGAACATTTTAAATAACATGTTGTGGCAACTCTGGAAATCAGATCTCTCTCTCTTACGTGTGTTGTTTTGCTATTTGTCTAGGGACTTTTCTAAACTAATTATGCAAATCCTATATTCTTTCTCATATGTGGCCATTGAATTCTTGGCTTGGTTTTCTGAGTAATTAGCTAGTAATTGGACAGAAGTTTCCTTGGATGATTTGAACCAATAAGTCTCTGAGTCTTTGTCTAGGGTATCTGTGCATGTGTATTATGGGATGAATCAAATGTGCTAACAGTTTATGATTCAATTCTGCCTTAGCCTTCATTTCCTACTTAAGTAGTGCCTCAAACAAGATCAGTCAGTGTTGATTAGAACCTCCTCAGACCTTTCCTGGCTGTGTGCATATCTGTGTATAACACTGTGGTCTTCAACACAGAAATAATCAGACATTTTAAGTATCCCCTATGGAAATCTCTATACATCTTTTCCTTTTAAGTTTTTTGGTCAACCTCTTGCTTGCTCTAACTGACATTGCCACTCCAGGAAGCTGTAAATTTAGCCAATCTTCACTGACAATGATTTCTCATTTTTCTTGCTGATCATATTATGGACAGTGCTGTTCTCACTAAGTAAGTTCTAACTCATATGAAATAAAGCCAGATAGATCAACTAGTGAAAATTCTCTGAGTTTTACACATTTTAGGAATCTTCAATCACATTCTGCTTCCCTCCTGCCTCCCAGTGGATGCTAAGCTATTGGTTTCACAAGTATTGTAAAGCTCTTGGTGTTCAAGGATATTTCTGGTGAGAGGGTGATGGGATCACAGCAAGTTAAAACATCACAAATTTCACTGTTCTTATCAAGATTCCACTGTTTTCCTTGAATAAACACTCCAGGAAGACTTGTAAGCCTTTGGTTAATTTTCAGAATTCTGAAAATTTGACTTCGATATATTTCCCAGTGATCTTGTCACTTTAATGGAGTAGCAGATTTTTGAAAATCCTTACTCTGCCATTCTAAAAGTGCTTCTTCCATCAATATTTTTGACTAATATTTTCATTTTTATTCTAATAAACAAATGAAGTCTTTTGTCAAAAACAGGAGAAAACTTTGTCCCCCTGTAAAATTATAGTGTGCAGCCTTAATCTAAAGATAAAGAAACACACATGACATACTAATAATAAATATCGAGCTCTGAAATCTTAATACTACTATGATTTCCATATAAAACATTAATTCTAACAAACTTTCATTATGCTTTAAAAAGTTAAGAAACTCTTCTAGAAATAATAAAACAATTGATATAATAATATATGCCATTTATTGAACATTAAGCTATGACAAGCACTGTGCTAAGTACCTTGATTCCAATATATTCAGCCATATTATTCTAGGTATACAGACGGTGCTCATACATCATCTTTTCTCTCATGGAATGTACATATTTATAAAGCAGTAAAATCAGTAAGTACAAACACAAGCAAGACAATTTGGAATGAAATGATATTTTTAAAAGGAACACAACTATGCTGAGATGGTGAGTAGTTGAGTAGGTACTAATTTAGACTATGTTGTCAAGGAAGATCTCTTTCAATGTGTATCATTTGAAGTGAGACATGAAGGACAGTGTATATACAGTCATGATGCCTGTATCAGGGATAAAACATTTCACACCAACAAATCAGCAAGTAAAAGACAAAACCAAGTATGCTATATTCACAAAATAGAAAGGTGGTCTTTTTGGCTGGTACATATTGAGAGAAATAAGAAGTTAATGCAGTTAGAGAGACAGGTAATGAAAAATCATGCAGTGCAATGAAAAGGGGATTGAGTTTTTGTTTAAATATGATGGGAAATCACCAGAAAAATTTAGACAGGGGAGTAATACTGCTTGATCACATTTTGAACAAATGCTTTTTAACTACTTTGAAGTGGTTTATAGGGAAATAAGAGTGGAAAAGGGAGCTAAGTTAGAAGGATATTGCAGTATCCACTCATCTAATTTCTCTATGTTGGTTATGGTAATGAAGAAATTAGGACAATGGGATAGAATATGGATACAACAACAACATATTGAATCATGTTGAATGGCAGGGAAAGAACAAAATCACTTGTGATTTCTAGATTTTTGCCTGAGCAGCTGAACAGATATTATTGGCAGTAATAGGAATAGGATAAATAGGAAAAGAATTGGTTTGGTGAAAATCAGGTTATCTATTTCACATTGTTAAATACGAGGTGCCTAAGAAGGACTAGTTACTTACTGGGGAGGGCCACAGAGACTAATGTAAAATGGAAACATAAAGCTCTTGTTAATAAATTATTAATGATTTCAAAATGGTGACAGGAGAGCATTAAACCTAGTGTAGGCCCCTTTTAAATGCAAAGCCCCATATGACTGCATGCTTAGGATGAAGCCACCCTTGCCTATCAGACAAACAAGAAGAGACTTCCACCAGGCTGTTGTATGTATATCTATTGGTCTCTTATAAGATCTATTAAAGACAAAATCACCCAGTTCCAGGTGAGCTACTCACACAGCCTAGACCAGGTCTGAAGAGAAAATTGAGGTTATTAGCCTATAATGCTGTGAAAATTTAATTGTAACAATGAAGCATGTCTTTGAGAAGGTGAATGGTGTTTTGATAAGAGTAGAAAAAATGTATTCAATGTAATTGGAGGGAAGAAAAAGAATATGAATAAAGATATTTAGAGGATGATAGATTTGTAAATATAAAGATGAAGGAGTTTATATAGTAATTCATCTGTTTCCCAAGGGAAAAATAAAAGCTAATTTATTAGCTGAAAGTGTATGTATGCTCAAGTATATTTGTGTGAGTGGTATGTGGATGAGTGAGGCAGATAGAAATTTAATGATCTAGTAGAATGTCTGAAAGGGTCATTTTGAGGAGTGAAAGAGAAAACACAGAAAAATTTTGTGGGCATATGAGACACTGTTGGGTGCCCATTTAAGATTTAGGTCAATTATTGTAAAATGAGAACAGTCAGCATAGTTGCAAATCTTTGTCTAGCTTTCTGCAGCTGCACAGGTGCAGACATGAAGTAGATTAATTCAGGAAGTATAAGAGGAGAGCAGGGCAAGGGTATTGAGGCTGGATGCAAGGAATTGTTTATTTTGATGGATCCTGGAAATGTAACTGGGTAAAAATATTAATAGAAGCATAATGAGAATACGGGCTATGGCTAATGAAACTACAATAGAGTCAGTAGAGTAGAGCTTCTGGGAAGGATAACGAATTCAGGGAGTGGTGGTTTTTGAAAAAGAAGGAAGGAGAAATGATTTGGAAATGACAACGTAGAAAGGGACAATTATTAATATTATCACATCAAAGCCTTAATGATCTATGGTGCATTCAAGAATTCACTTTGGAAAGGTTTGCGAGAAGACAGAGGAGCTGAAAATTGGGTCTAACTAGTGGATGCTCAGAGCCTCAAAGGTTTTGAAGTTTATGATGGTGATAATTGATTTGTGTGGCCAACATTTTTGGTTGACTGGTGACAGACTTGAAGTATGTAGTGAGAGGCAAAGCGATGATTTAATCACAGTCTTCCTTTACTGGACTGATCTGCAGTGCTTAAACAGGTGAGAGAAGAATGCATGACACATAGGTATCTATGGAGGCGTGTAGCTTTAAATTTATGACATCACTTAAATACCTATACAGCTTTATGAGATAAACTCTTGATTACTTTTGCAGTTTTCTTTTGTCCCAATTTTCTCAACCTCGAAACTGAGTCAGTTGATGAGAAGTGAATATCCTAGTCAAAGAAGGTAATAAGTAACTCAGCCAGGACTCGATCACATAGTCCAAGATTTTTGGTGTAAAAAAGGGCTTTAAGATTCTAAATAAACAATATCTTATAAAAGACCTCTTGTTAAAATGCTGTGTGTTTTTACGGATCTGAAATAGTCCATGAATTTAAACCTCTAGTTCAAAGCAAAAAGTAGGAAACCATCTACTTATAACTACTTTTGTTTTACAACAGAATGGGGAGAAAGGGATGGAGTGAAAAGTTCCCATAGATTCCAGGGGGTTTATCTGAGTGTAAAAGTGCTGTGGTGACTGAATATGTTTTATATATTGTAGCATTTTAAGATCTTGGAAGTATTACAAGTAAATGATTTAACTACTTTCAGCTGTCCTGTAAGTTGTTCATACTCACTGATTTTGCTTTTCAGATGAGCATAATAAAGTTCTCAATATAGCTCTCTCAATGGCAGCAGCAGTGCTGACTCTTCAGTATGAGACAGCTCAGTCACACAGGATATCTCCACATCCAAGCACAGCAAAAATATAAAAAGAAATGAAAGTCCATGCAGCGGCTGTCTGGTATGTCTTTGGTTTCATTTTTGTTAGACGAAGGCGCTGAATCTTTGAAAAGTTAGATACTTTTAATCAAATTTCTTCTGGTATCCAAAGCTTCTGACCTCAGTAATTCTGGAGAAATTACTATTTTTTAAATGTGTTACTTTGTGTTCATAGGTCTCATTTACAAACTAATTCTGATATTGTCAGATTAAAATGTGTCTAGTGAATAAAAGAAGTGTCAATACTATCAGTTGACCTCCACCAAATGAACTAAGGTAGACTTGTTTATTTGTAACAACATCTGGGTTCTTGCCTCATTTTGATCACTATGTGATCTTCTCTTAAGGGAATGAAGAAGATAACAAGGCAATAAATAGTGAAAGAATTACCTAAGCCAAGAGTTAGATCATTTGACATGGTCAGTCAATGTCTGTTTGACCTTACTGAAGTTGCCTCTCCTTTCTAGGATTTGCTTTCATTGTCAGCTAAATAAGTCTATGTTATAATTAGAAATGTGTTAAAGAAGGACATCATGAGAAGATTTTGAATAATGAGTTATATATGAAATGCTTTGAATTAAAGCCTCTATAAAATTAGAAGTATTTTTTAAGTATCCTCCATTAGATAATTTTAATTTTTTATCCTCATCCCTTATGAACCCATCAAACACAAATAGGTAGTGTGAATAAGTGATCTGTTTATTCTATTGTTCCCCAACTCCTCTGGACAGGCGAATGAGAATGATCAAGTGCAGAATGTTACTGCCTAGATAGCCACGATAATTTCAGCTATGAGAGTAGGTACTAGTCTAAACAGATTTAGAAGAGAACATGGGCATGTTTCCTATAAGAGTTGAATGGATGTCTACTGACAGTAGAAATCATGGCAGAAACTTACCATTCTGATTAAAGATATTTTGCCATAGGAGATAACAAAGATTCTTTATTTGAATATATTCTTTATTTATGTGTTTTAAAATAATTATGAGTGACCTTAAGAATAAACAGTGACTTTTAAAAATTTTTTCCCATGTGTGTTAGGTGCATATTAAACATTTCAGAGGTTACCTAAATAATATATATGCATAGTTTATTACTACAAGCCAATAGATTATAAGAGTATATATTTCAATATCATATAAAATTTAACTTTACCTCATATAAACATCTTAAAATAGAAAATATCAAATGAATAAAACAGTAATACAAAAAAATCAATCTCTTCAAAATTATTTAAAATTGAAAAATAATACTATAAATTTTTAATATTTAAAATTTATTTTTAAAATAAAGCTTTAAAACACACAACATTAATTTCCCTATTTTATAATTTGATCTTTGTTTTATGAGAAATGTTTTCCACATAGAAATATTTTTGAATTTTGTGTTGGTGTTGGTTTAATTGTTGAATATGTCTAAAATCATCTTCAAATTGGGCATTAGGGTATATGTTGCTACATGTAAGCTCATTTCTTTTTTAAAAAATAAAGATATTTTGTCTATTCCTCTAAATTTTAGTTTTGTCATTGAAATTGATACTCCTTTTGCTAATTCATATTTTAAATAGGTTTCTGACTTTATGTTCGAATGTGCCACAAAACATCTACATTATTTTCTCTTTCATTTATTCTATTGAATTTTTTTCAAAGCACTGTTATGTACAGTGAATATTCACATATTATAAAACACTAGAAAACATTATTTCATAGTATTCAAATAATGGGACATTTTAATTTCTTAGCAAAGTTCATAGTACTTCATGAAATCTTTTGTCACTCTAATGATTGATAGAAAGCATAATATTAATATAAGTTTATTGGTAGTTAGTGTATTTGAAACAATAACTCACTGTTCACAGGGCCACAAACACATATTCATGATACAGCAATAGCCTCAAGCAAGAGCAACTGATAGATCCTGTTTCTTTACTTCTTGCATGAAATACCAACCTTAACCTTTGCCTTCTTGTTTCATACTTTATTTCTTATGTTTGTGTTTTCTGCTCTGGCTTTTCACTAGAAGTGAATGAATTCCTTAAATGAAGGAGCAGTTTAATTTTTATTGTTAAGTGTTGATTCTCATAGGATAAATTAGAATTTTTTCTAATATTCTCAATTTCTTGACTACTTTTTCTTAGAGTTGACAAATTCTTAAAAATGACAACAAAGAATTATCTAATGAAAGCATTATAAAATTTAAACAGTGTATAGTGTATTATATAAGTGAGATATATTAGTAATATATATGATATTCTATTAGAATTCCTATTTTTTACTTTTCAATTAAGCATCATTAGGACTGGAAATATTTTTGTTTCTGTTTCTGTTGAATCAAAAGTATCATATAATAACAGACATAAACATTTTTTTCAAATAATTTCAATTCAATTGAAGCAATATTTTTGAAGGACTCACTCTGTGCCAAGTACCTTAACCTCTACTCTTCTCAGTTAGTATTCAAATGTACTTAATATATCCTCATTTTAAAACTACTATACTAGACTACATGTTTGTGTCTCCCCAAAATTAACATGTTGAAACCCTAACCCCCAATGGGATGGTACTAGGAAGACGAGGCCTTCTGGAGATGATCAAAGTTACATTATGTCATGAGGGTGAGACCCCTAAGATGGCATTGATGCCCATCCCGTATAAAAAGAGGGGGAAACAAAGCATCTCTCTTGTGCACATGTCAAGGAAGGCCATATGAGATAATAGCCAGGAAGCGGATCTTCATCAAGAACACCACCATCATGCTGGCATCCTGATCTTGGACTTCTGTCCTCTAGAACTGTAAGAAATAATTTGTTTTTTAGCTACCCAGCATCTGGCATTTTGTTACAGCTACCTGAACTGACAAAGACAGCTATAATTTATCCATTATTTTCTCTATCCCATCACAGAGAAGGCTCACAAAATAGTTCTTATAGCCTATCGCCATGCCTTCACCTCATATTTGTTCTTTTGTAATAATTACTTTATGGTGTTTTTAAAATATCATATGTTTCTTAAGAACAATTTGAGAATTATTAGGTGTGCAAAGAACAATCAACATTGCACTACCTACAAATAACCTTCAAATGTGGTGAACTTAATTTCAAATTACTCATAAAACATATTTGCCAATAGAAAAACACTTTTATATATACCTTGTCAGATTCACAAAATTGGGTCATTTTTAACATTCTATTTTTTTACAGCTTTATTGAAGTATAATTGACAAAAAAATTATATAAATTTAATGTGTACAACATAATGTTTTATATACATATACATTGTAAGATGATTATCATAATCAAGCTAAGTAACCCATTCATCACTCACTTAGTT
>VBSM01002217.1:38627243-38655984 GCA_008086735.1 Cheirogaleus medius
TTAAGAATAGTAAATCCATTAAGATATGTATTCTTTTTAAACATTTATATCAGCTTTTTCCAGGAAAATATTTTGTACTTATGATAAATTTTCAAGTTTTTATTTTAGAAAATATTTTAGTATTTATTTATTGTTTTTTTCTATTATATTGTCATCTCCTCTTTTTAAACAACAATGTATACTTGAATTCCTTTTTAAGTCTTTTATAGTTATTATAACTATAATTATATAATTATATATATTGTTCTTGCTGTGGTAACTTCTGATTTCACCAAAATACAATGGGAATGTTATGGACCTCATCTACCTTGGCATCTTAGCAACACTTGGCACAATTGACCCTTTCCCTAGCATTTTTCTTCCCTAGATTTTGTTAAATCACAATCTCCTGGTTTTCTTTTTATATCTCTGGAAAATCTGTCTTAGAATCTTTTATTATGTTTTTCCTATCCTTCTGGACATCAACCTTTTTCTCACCTGAGGTTTTTTTCCTATAAGACCTCATATATTTCCATGGTTTTATATATGGCCTATTTATTATGCATGCATTTTTCTTCCGATCGCATTTATTTTCTAAACCTGGCATATACATCTTTGAACATCTCATATGACTTTCAAGGTCATTATTTCCATAATGGTGGTCAAGATTGTCTCCTTATTTTCAGAGTTCACTTTCTAGTTATATAAGTACCTTTACTTACTATTAGGTGGTTAAGAATTGGGAGTCCTCTGGACATAACTTTCTTCTTCATCTAGAGAAGGCAAATTTTCCTCAAGCTTTTTAGGTTACACCACCCAAATATATTGATGTCTTCATTTTCCCAATTTCTATTGCTACTACTATATTCTAAGCCTCTTTACCTTTCTTTTCTGCGATGCTGATCTTCTTTTAGTTCTTTGACTGTGAGGAGATCTTTCCACCTTCATGATATTCACACATGTAATTATTTTTCATAGAATGCTTCTCCTGACCAACTCTTCATGAGATTATTAGATTTCTCAGCTCTGTTGCACATTTTTCTAAAAGAGTCTTTCCTGAAACTTTAATTCAAATTAAGTTCCCTACTTAAATCTAAATTTGATTTTCATAGCATTTTTTAAAAAATTAATAATTTATCATTTATCGCCACTATGGGGGGGATCTACTATGTTTGTTTTGCTAACCTCTTTAGACAAGTTACCCAGCACAGTATCTGGCAGACAATAAATAGGCAATAAATACTTCCTAAGTGAATGTATATATTCATCTATTGAATGTCTATACTGAATTCATGTACTGAAAGATTAATTAAATGAAAGATATTATACTAGGTGCAGTCTCTACTTTCAAGAAATTTTAAATAGTACAGACTGATAAAACATAACAACTCATATTTATATCCTAAATATTCAGAATAAGAATAAAATCATACTATATAATAGCTTGCAATAAAACATAAAAGGATATGAAGATTCTAATATAGCCAAACATTTACCCTCAGACATATCTGAACCTACTAACCTCCTAACTAAAGTAGGTTAATCTATATCAATAAAGATCTTATCAATACAAATTGATTAAAATTGAAAGATTTGAATGATTCTATTTACTTATATTTAAGCAAGGGTCCTCAAACTTTTTAAACAGGGGGCCAGTTCACTGTCCCTCAGACCATTGGAGGGCCGGACTGTAGTTTAAAAAAAACTATGAACAAATTCCTATGCACACTGCACATATCTTATTTTGAAGTAAAAAAACAAATGGGCAAAAACATCTGCATGTGGCCTGCAGGCCGTAGTTTGAGGACACTTGCATTATAGTTTCCAAAATTATACAAAGTCCAGGAGAGTAGGCCCTAAATGAAATATTTTCAATGTAGAGTGATCTACCAACCAAGTCCTAATTTATTCCTGAATGTACAATGGTTGTACACTGAAGTATATTTTGAACTGAACATTTAAAGCAATGGCTATTGATTTGGAACCAGAAGCTCAAAGGTGACTTGGACAAAATTATATTTAAATAATCTGATTTAAATACTCTGTTATTTTCAATGAATAATATAATCTCCTTGAAGGAGAAATATTAATAGCATCTTTTTTAGTTGTGTTTTACTGAAGATCTACAATTTCTAGAACATAGTACAATTTTAAAAAGATCAAAAATTATTCAATCTGTGTTGAGCTGTTAATATGGACAAGTTTTATGATACTTATGTTAATTATTCCAACACACATTGAATAAGGTAATACTATAACAAGTTTTCTATGGATAATGATATTGATACTAAAGAGATTAAGGAACTATACTAAGGACATACAGCTAAGGTTATTTTTTAAAAGAAAACATAGTAAGATATGGGTTATTATTCAAAACAAAAGGAAGAAAAATGTAATAAGGAAAAATATTTTTATATAATATGTCCAAAAATAATAAGAAAAATCAATCCAAAGACATAATAAATCATTTTCCAATCAACTGATATATCACCACATATGAAAACAAAACAGGATGTAGGGATCATTTATTTTTGCTAACTAATTTAAGAAAAACAATGATCAAATATTATGGATTTAAGAATTAGATGCATCTTGGGTGGAAGAGAGCTTTATTTATCAATATTGCAAAGTTTTCACAGCATGGCTATTTCAAAGACAATGGACACTTTTGTAAAATATGTCATGTGAGCAGGAGTTTCAAAAATATTTGCTTTAGAGATTATTTCATTCCTAAATTAATGCATAATGGTTGACACAAATATGATATAACCATAATATTATCAAACTGGAAAGAGAAAATAATCCATTGGGGCAGGGATCAGGTGAATTTCAGATTTAAATGTCAGATTTCATAAAATTGCCTTTGTAGTACATTTTTTTAACTAACAAAAAGGATTTTCAGAAATGATAGGACATAATCTAAGATAATTTTGATATACTATTATGAGTTTTTCATGTCCTTTCACATAGAATACTAGAATACATAGTATATACATATATACATACATATATATTCCGCTAATAAATAAATTTAAAGGACAATATACATCTTGTACATCTTTTCTCTGTCAGCAGCATTTATTTAGTAAGCCATCTCATCTGAAATTCTATTGGTGGGTGTGTTTATTTGTATGCTGTGTTCTCTCTTCCTCTCTCTTTCTCTGCACCTACCTCTTTCTCTCCCTCCCTCTGTTTTTTTCTTTATTTTAGTACTTAACTGGTAAAACCATATATGTATGCACCAAACATTAACATTTAAAAATAACACACGATTAGAATGTTTACATTCCAAGGATTTTTCTATTTGTATTAAAAAATTAGATGCATATATTTTTATCTGAAATGTCAGAATTTTGAAATGCACCATTTATAAAATGAAAAAAAAAATAAGAGAGTAGCACTCTGGACTGTCTTGAGTTTCTTTTTATAGTTCTTCCATAGACTCAATTGTGACCTTTGGCAAATAGAACTCAGTTGAGCTGACTGTAAAAGGAGGGAAGTCATACTGACCTATCTTCCAGGGTGTTATAAGACTCCATAAATCAAAGCCTACAAAATTCTTTAAGGTTCTCAGATGAATTGTGTTATACAAGGGTGAAATGTCAGAGTAGAAAAACTGCTTGTACCTTTTATACATCAGTTATTACCAAATGGGCGCTACAAAATATTATCACCTCACACCTTCATAAAATTATTCTCATTTTCTGAAAGAAACTAAATAGTGCAGCCACTTTAAAATAGGACATTTAATAGATTGTATTGACCTCACAAAACTATTTCTTTATCTCAAGTATTCAGTAAAACTATGTTGCCCTTTATCTCTGATAACTAACATAAATAATCCCTTTTAAAACAAATTATGGATTAATAAATGTATTTTATGCATTTGCATGTTTCAGTGTCTTTGCTTGCTTTCCAGATACGCTATTTGGAGTTGATTAACAGCTATGTCATCTTTGCCAGCCCAATATATAAGAAGTTGGTGGTATATTTTAAATCATCTATATTCAGAGTTGAAAATTAATTTTACTTTGATATTTTTTTAAACATCCACTGATTAAACTTAAACAGCTAAACATCTTAGGCATTTAACTTCAATGTTGTGTCCTCCCCTATCAGAGCAAAATTGGGCATTTTCCTATACACAATAGAGGAAAAAAAGCAATTACTATCAATCAGTGACTAAGCAACAGATTGGAGTATTTAGAAAGACTCATTCATACACAGATTTGCAACAGTGTTCAGCTCCTCTGATTAGATTCCATAGATTTTAAATTGTAGCTAATTAGGCTGTCATAGGTTCATTAATGGCTCTACTGATTCAGCACTCCCTCACCTGCATGCATATTAAAGCTCATTAGCTCCCTTGTCTAAAATACCACCTGCATTAATTGCTACTGATGCACCAGGACTCTTCAGAAGGCTCTTCTGACAAGGATTCTACCTGCTTGTAGTACCCCGTGCCCCTGAAAGCTCTTCAGGAGAGCTCACACATAAAGTTCATGGTGCTGCACACGTGGGGAGACTGCAGCTGTTGTAAGGGCAGTCAAGCCTGTTTTACGCTTAACAGCAGGATATAAATAATTAGTGATGCCTGTGCTGTAGGGCTTAGCACAAGACCAGTGTATCCCATTCTAAGCTTCTACTAAACCATCTCTCTCAACAAAATAAGCTCTAAAGTCGTCTTTCTTTTGATTCCTGATTCTTTAAGCAGCTTCCACAAAATGCTAAGACTAAGCCAGAAGAGAAAGAACACTGTAGCTTTCTTTTGGTTCATGTCCTCTGTCCCTTGTGTATGTGAGATGAGCCCCTGGGTAGGGCTTTTGAAATGATCTCAGTTCATAGCAGCCTGAATCGGTGCCAGCATCAATTAACCAGTTATGATCTCACATGCTTTAAAACAGTTTTCATCCATAAAGTCAAAATAACCTTTTACTTATTTATTTATTTATTTAATTTTGATCTTTTTCATTCTCTCAGAGACGAATCTTTGTGGCAAAAGAATGTTGGATTCAGAGTTACCAATAGACTCTAATGAGAAATCCAGCTACTCATGTTAAGAAAGGAATCCTACTAAGCATAAGCTGGTAAAAACAGAAATGGTTTTGAAGTTGGCTAATGGTAAAACTAATTCTTATTTTCCAGTCCTTATTTGTTCTTTATCTCTTTCTCCTTAGTGCTAAATCTTTTAATGGAAGGCTGCTACTAACTGCTTGTTATGATTTCTGGAACTATTTCTGTGTCTTCCATACTTATTATTATAATGACTTTTTGATTTAAGTATTTCAAGGATTGAGATTGTCAAATTAGAAGAAAACTATTTGTATGAATATTTATATCTACATAAATATTTATAGACAGTTGATAAATCTTCCACTTTTGCCTAATTTAAATCTATAAAAAATAATGTATAACCAAATTCCATACTTCATACACATATATGTAAAGAATTACTCTTCCATATAAGTTTTATTTTCAGTGATCAGTAATTTTTTTAAATTTCAAAATAATAAGGAGGTACAAATGTTGGTTACATTTATCAATTTTGTTATGCCCGAGTCAGGGTTATAAGTGTGCCCATCACCCAGATAATGTTCGTTGTATACCTTAGGTAGATTTTCACCAACTCCTACCTGCCCCTTCCCCCCTGCTTGATTTCTAATGTGTTTTACTTCCCTCAGTGCACATGTGTGATCATGGGTTAGTTCCAATTTAATAGTGAGTACATGTGATTTTTGTTTTTCTATTCTTTAGAAACTTCACTTAGGAGACTGGTCTCCAGTTCCATCCAAATTGTTGCAAAAGGCCTTAATTCATTCTTCTTCGTGGCTGTGTAGTATTCCATGGTATACATATACCATTTTTTGTTAATCCACACCTACACTGATGGGCACTTGGGTTGATTCCATATGTCATATAAATATATGAGGGCTGTCCAGAAAGTATTCTGCCATTGTTAGTATAATGAGAAGAGAATTACTATCCCATATAAGTTTTATTTTCAATGATCAGTAACTTAAAAATTGTGAGAAAATGGAAAAATGAACTAAAAACTGTATTCAGAAAATGTGCTTTTGGTCATAATGATACAATTTATTTTTAGAATATACATAATATTAGATATTTATGTTATCATTTATTTTATATATAATTTTAATTTTATCCCATGATTTGAAAAATAACATAATTTTAATAAAAAGGGTTAAATAAAGCGATACAAATACAAGTGAAGTTTCATTGTATAGACAAGGTATCAATAGAATAAAAATACATTTATATATATTATATTCCTCTGGAATTATATTATTTCATATAATCAAATTAATCCAATTATAAATATTGATTAGATAAATTGTTAATAATTTAACAGAACTTAATACTTATCTATGCTCCCAGATGCCTCTGTGAACTCCTGTTATTTGTTGTGTTGGTAGTGGTTTTAATATTTCATTTAGCATAGGAGTTGACAGAAATCAAAGCTACTTAAGGATACAAGGGGAGAGGACCCCACCAAGTTCATAGCTACAAGCAGATAAAATCCTACGTGTAGGTCTTATTCAGATCCCATTCCACATGTGTCACTCGTATGGATATCAAAACAATAGAGAATAATTACCAATATTTTTTATTTCATAAGAGAATAGATAATGTATTGGCTATAGTTATATCTAGAACAGATATATTAGTAAAATAAATAATAATAGTTTCAAGATTTTCCAGCAATTTATACTGAACCCAGGTCCAGTAGATCTTAGATGATAATCACTTTGTAACTTCCTTCATTTCTCAGGGTGAGTGCCTATCCTTCAAGAACATTACCAGTAAAAAGCTCCTTAGGAGCCCAAATCTTCAAGTTAACAAGTGATTATAGACATTTGCTCATGCTGAAGGACTGCAGTGCTCTTTTATGTATGGGACAATTTTTTAAAAGATTTTTGAATTTCAAAATTTGGAAATCCATTACTGAATGCAGCCCTCAACTAGTTAAGATGTAGAAGGATGTTTCTTGTTTTCTGTACATAAAAATCTTGGCTGACATGGCAAGCAAAAAAAGGATAAAATAAATGTAGCTTTTCCACATTATGCAATATAATGAACTAGATGCTTAGGAACAGGTTGGGGCCGGGGGAGTTCCTACTGCAAATTAACTTTTTCATGTACGTAGAGTATCAAGAAGTTGGGAAGAATTCCTCAGTGCCAAGTCCCCAGGATTGGTTGACTGTCTTCCTCCACTAAAAGCCTCAGTTCCAATCACAGGAGCTTCCCTTCTTAGCATGGGGCACACCAATCTCTCTCAATACTTTCAGCTCTTCCATTACTAGACCCAGGGTCTTATGCTATTCCTCTTTGGCTTTGGTTTTCTAAGTTCTGCCAACACTTTTGTAAATTGTGACCTCACAAAACTCTATTCGATCCCAATTTGAATGTACTCTCTGTTTCTTCTCAGAATTGTGATTGATGTAGATATACATTCAATAACTATATGTTGAATGAATGAATGATGAATAAATTAATGAATTCTATTGTTGAAATAATATGATTTTTGTTGAATTCACACTTCATATTATATCTATTTTGTAGTCTGTTATTTATTTCTACTCTTTATTATTTATTTCCTTCAATTTATTTGGGTTTATTCTTTCAGTCTTTATCTTCTTTTATTTTAGATTGCTAAAATAAATGTTTACTCCCCTGTATTTTCTAATATAAACATTTAAAACTGTACACTGACTTCCAATACCATCTTATCTACATCAAAGATGTTTTTTTATTTCCAAGCATTTTTTTAAGTTTATGTTGTAATACAGTTTAGACCAATGAGTCATTTAGATGTATGCATTTTAACCCAAATTTATAGAAATTTTTAACTTTTCCTATTAATTTTAATTTAATTTTATTGTAGTCAGAGAAAATGGTATATGATACTAATTTTTGATATCACTGACGTTGCTTCATGTTTTTTTAGTTTCTCATAGTATTTATTTATTTTTTCTTTTTATTTCAAAATATTGTGGGCATACAAATGTTTTTGGTTACATGTATCAATTTTGTTATGCAAAACAATAGATACTGGCATGGATACACAGAGAAAGGAACGCTTATACACTGTTGGTGGGACTGCAAATTAGTATAGTACATCCTCTATGGAAAACATTATGGAGATTCCTCAAAGTGCTTGCTTCATTTTTAAAGTTATTTTTTTCTCTCTGTGTTTCATTTCGTATCATTTCTATCAGTGTCTCCTAGTTCATTAATCTATCTACTCACCCATTATTCCTATCCAGTCTATTTTTATCTCATATATTCTAGTTTTCATCTCTAGAAGTTTGATTTGGGTTATTTTTATAACTTCCATATCTCCATTTAACTTTTGGAACATCTAGAAATCTGTTACAATAATAGTTTTGCTACCCTTTAATATCCTAATTCCAACATCCCTTTCATGAAAGTTTTGGGTCCTTTGAAGTTAATTTTTCTCCTCAGTCATATAATTCTCCCTGTTTGCATGCCTGGTAATATTTCATTGGATGTCAAACATTATGAATTTTGCCTTTGGGATTCTCAAACTTTCTTTTATTCCTATAAATATTCTTATGCTTTTTGGGAGAACACTAATGTTACTGAAAGCAGTTTGTTTCTTTCTAGTCTTGCTTTAAGATACATTAGACAAGACTGAAGCAATACTTAGTTAAGGTCTAATTATTGTTTATCACCTAAATGCAAGATTTTTCTTCATAATCTAGCCAATGCTCTCTGTAAATTAGAAGATTTGCTTGTTTGTTTAGCTGGTGTATGTAGGCACAGGTACTATTTCTTGCCTTTCACGAACTGCAGGTACTCTTCTAATCCTTTTGAGGTGGTTCTTTCCACAGCTCAGGTACTCTTCTCACATAAATCACATAAACCTGTTGATCAGTACTCTACAGAATACTTAATGGAGTACTCTATAGATCTTCCAAGTTCCTTATGTAGCTCTTATGTAGCTCTTACTTCCTTATGTAGCTCTTACTTCTCCAGTACTCTGATATGTGAATGATAGCCACCTTGATCTCCTTGGACTCTCAACTACATCTCCTGATTTCAGAGCTCAACAGGCCTAGGCACTGCCAGGCATCCCACCCCCGCCCTAGGCTTAAAACTCCCTCAAGGTAGTCAACTGGGGCAGTTGCAGAACTCACTTTGTTTCCCATCTCTAAAGATTCACTGCTCTTTAATGCATGATGTCAAGTGCATTAAAAAACAGTTTTTATACAGTTTCCAGTTGTGGTAGTTTCAAGTGACAGAATAAATTTAGCCTCTGTTTATTCATTATAGGTAGAAACAGACCATCAATAAATGATGTCTGAAAAAAAAAAGGAATGAATGAGAAATTAAGTACTTAGTAAATCAAGTTTTGTTTGTTTTTAAAAGGACAACTCGTGGAAAGTAGAAAGCAGCTACTAATCATTTGGTGGCTTCTATGTCAACAACACTGACTCCCTTTATAATGGAAACAGCTAGTGGGTGCTAACACAAATCCTTTTATTTGTTGTCATTTTGTTTTGTTTTTCTCCCTCAGATTATCTAATTTTTTCAGTGTCATGATCGTCAGAGACTATTGATTGCATAGACCGCGGGAAATTAACTACCTTCTTGTATCAGAAGGTAAGGGAAAACCATATTGAGGAAGAAGTACCAAAACCTTGCTCTGCAAATGACCATTTATACTCAAAAATTTTTTGACATGTTCTTAAGTTAAAAGTTCTCTTAAGAATTTTGGAATGTTATATGCTTTTTCAATAGCTTCTTTAAATATTTAAGGGATGTTATTTTCCACAGGGTATATATGATGCCGATAGATATTTAATATGAAATGTAAAATAAAGTTGTTATCTTTCGTGAACTGTCTAGTGCAGGGCTTCCCAACCTACGGTGAGTTGCATAATTATTTCATTATATATTACAATGTAATAACAATAGAAATAAATTGCACAATTAATGTAATGTACTTGAATTATCCCAAAACCATTCTCCCCACCCCCATCTGTGGAAAAATTGTCTTTCACGAAAATAGTCACTGGTTCCAAAAAGGTTGGAGACCACTGGTCTAGTGGAAAGTGTGCAGGAAGAGAAGAGTCACCAGAGAAAATCTTTTCTTTGTTATCAAGAATACCTTACTGTGTGTTTTCTATTCTTTTTCTATCAACCAATATTTACCACAATCAAAAAATATTACCTGTGTAGCCAAGGACATGTACAGACTATATAACCCCAACCACTCAAGATATAAATGAACAATTTTTTAAGATCTAGACTCTAAACTGGCATTTGGCTGAGAGTAACAATGGATCATAATAATCCCTCAGCAAACAACACATTATAATGCTCATAGATGTGGGAAAGCAATTGTTGGCACTTAATTTCATACTTTTCTGTCCTACCTGGAATAATGGAATGAAGTGTTTAATGCCAACATCACTATAACTTTTACAGAATAGAAGTTCAAAACCTTTTTCAGATTGCTAATTCAGGAAAAAGTCAGTAAGTGTCTCAGCACTTGAGACCTATCTTACCACTTCTGATTCAACTTAATAAGTAATTTACTATGTGCCAGGGACACCATGAAGTACTTACAGGTGATGATAGTAATAATATCATTATGAAATATGTCATGTATATAATATTATGTTTATATTTTATTATAATTAGGTTACTAATCATGTTACTAATATATTAAACCACATGAAATTGATTTAGATAAAAATGGTAGTTTCTCATACTTAAACCATATAAATAGGCCAATATGCTCACAGTCTGAAGGAAAAAAATAGCATCTGAGTAAATGCATGCCAGATAGTTTGATGAGTATAGTAAGAACTTATATTAAACATGTAAATGCCACAAAGCATTTTGGCAAACATGAACAGGGAAGGCTTTATAGATTAAGTAGACACAGGAACTGGGTTTTTATGATAAATAAGATTTCATGAAGATGAGAAAGAGAAGACATGTTTAAGGTATAGATACATAACATGATATGGATCATTTAGGTAAATACACACATTTGGGATCATAGAAATTTAAGTAGAAAAGACACATGAAAACAGAAACCAGATCTTTAAGAACACCAAGCACCATTTTGCATTCATCAGTCAAGAACTCCAACTCTCACCCCAAATGTGTCCATGATTTATAAAATGCTCACCACAGCTACTTGCTTCCTCAGAAGACTATTGAATTCCCTGAGTCAGATAAGCAAAGCTACAGGTACAAATATCCACTGATGAGTTTCCTTTTCCTTCTGATTATTAATGCTGACGTGCCTACAGTTTCAGAGGAAATTTTATATGTTGTGACATCATTTTGTCACTACTCAAAGATTAGCTTTAGTTTTGTTTATATTAGACTCAAACTTGATAAATTAATAGTAAGGAACTAATTTGTTCTTCAAAACAATGATATAAACAATGGATAAAGTTTCTGAGTTGTGCCACTAAGCAAAATTAACCCATAATTATTCACTGATTCAACAAATATTTGTAGAGCAGTTACTGTGTTCCGGGAAAAGTTATAGATTTGTCCCTAGACTGGATTTTCAAATTATTTCTTGCCCAGGACAATAAACTCTAAGAAAGTTCTAATGGACCAGCTTTTTGAGCAATGCCAAAGAGGAGCTTTATGGATAGGCAGTTTTGTGTAAAGCACAAAAACAATTCCACAGATGATAGCACACATTCATTTATTATATGGTCTGAATAATTAATATCTGTGTAAATAAATATACATACTATTTGAACCCAAAACTTATTATCCTCAGTACCAAGAGAATGTAAGTTTGAAACCCATTCACAACATTAAGAGGATCAGACATGGGATATTCTAAATATGGATCTTAATATTTATGAAGGAGAATGTGTTCCCATCAAAGGAAGTATAAGTTAACTTTAGATCTTACTCTTGGTGAAGTAATATATTAGTTGGCATGCAGAATTCATATAAAGGGATCAGCCAAGATGGCTGAGTAGAGACTTTACTTGTCAGATCGTCACACCTGGAAGGTAGATTATTAGACTGAGGAGAGTGGAGAGTGGTTGCAGCTCAGGTGTGGATCACAGAGAGAGACAACAGAGGCACCTGGTGATCTCACCAAGAAAAACTGAAAAGCTGAGAAGAAAAGAAAATAAAGAGGAGAAGACAGTGGTGTGGACCAAATCCAGAGATGCTTAGAGCCTAATGAAAGGGTAAGGGGGGTTCCTCTCCCCAACCCAGATACCTTCAGTGAACAGCAGGACACACAACATATTGGAGGCGCTTCCACCCTTCACTAGCCCAGGCATGGTGGCTAAATAGTAATACCAGGGTCAACAAGCGAACCCTAGGAGTTTGGGTGTTCAAAAGGGATGCTCCACAGGAGAACACCACAAGAGACCAAAGTGTTAGCTTTCCTGCACCTAGACAGGTCCTCCTCTGCACCTTATCCAATCACAGCATCAAAGAATGTAATTTTAGCTCAGGCTAGCTGGTAGCTGTAAGGCCCTCATCCCCATTACAACCACGAGAGTACTCTGAACCAAGAAGTACATAAACAGCTGCTTCTCTATGGTAGGTGTGTGTTCTCAGATGAGCCCGCCACTAACAGAGGAGTTGGCACAATTTACAAGCTTCCTGCCTGCTGGTGTTTCATGGGATCATGTGCTGACAGCTTAGACAAGTGGGCTGGACCTGGTGCCCCCTGGACACCAGAGCAGTGCAGGGAGATGCAGGAGACAGGTCTCGGTCCTAGACTCAGATGGTTAGGAAGTTCTTGCAGATGTATCCAATAGAAGAGTTTGGAGGGGCACTGTGGAATGGGGATCTGTGAGCACACTCATCCCCTAACCCCACTGGAGAACCACCATATTGGATAGAGTGTGGCACTCGGACTGAATTAGCTTAGTCCTTGGTTCCCATGACAAGCAAATGCCTGTGGCGTGCTGGCTGATGGGAACAGTGGCCTCTCCTCCCACTCATTAAAATAGGGAGTACAACTTCAGCCAAGAGACTCCCTAGTGGCCACTTCACCCCAGAGGGAGTGTATCCCTGGCTGAGGCACCTGTGAATAGAGAGACCAATCTCTCTCCACCTGGGGTCTTGTGGTGTAACAGGGTTGCACAATTTGGAATCCCACTACCCACCAGTGTCCCACAGAGAGGCACACTAATGGGTCAGACACACAGACTGAGTGGTATTTCAAGAGTCAGTCTTGGGTAGTGAGGAAGCTCATGCAGACTGATCTGATGGGAGAGTGCCATGGAGTTCTATGGAGGAAATAGGGAGGGCACTCACCCCACCCCACAGGGAAGAGTTGCTAGTTGACAAGGGCAGAAAGAGCCTAACCTGGGGCCTTATCACTCAAGCAATTAGGCCCCTTCCTAAGGAACAGCCTTCCCAGCTTAGAGAGATTGTCCTGAACTTCATGCCAGTGGCTCCTCCTAGCAGCCAGATAAGCCACCGAGGCTTTGCAAAACCACTCAGCCTCCCCCAATCCCACCACAAACTATCTTGCTCCTCCTCTACCTCAGAGGGAGTAGAGATCAGGCAACCCCCTGGGAGCTACAAGGTCCCTCCTAAAGTTTGGGGCATTTGTGTGTCCCACCTAAGGCACCAGAGCTTACCACAAGCACAAAAGAACATCTCAGCAGCTGGCTCTTCCATGCAAACTTCACACAATGATGTGGGGAACAACCCCATAGCTAAGTATAGCACCTTCCAACTCAAGAAAACAGGAAGTGGCTGATTCATACTCACAGTACCACCCAACATCTTGGAGATTAAGTGGGGGACTGAACTCACTATACACTGTTGGGAAGAACAGAAGACAGCATGTCAAAGGTAACTCAAGAGGTTCATCAAACCTGCTAGAAAACCCCATAAGCAACTCAGGACCAGCACTCCTCTGCCTGACATGTTCAGGGATCAATATTTAGGGACCTAGAGACAGGCCCATAAGCCAGACCTATCACCCTCAAGTCTTGATTGAGAGGCTGGATGAGAAGGAATCAGCAAAAGAACTCTAGAAACATGAAAAATCAGAGTGAAATGACACCTTCAAAAGAAAATAAGAACTCCTTACCAATGGATACCTACCAAAATGAAAATATTGTAATAAAAGATGAGGAATTCCCAATATGAATTCTGAGGAAGTTCAATGAAATACAAGAGAAAACAGAAACCAACACAAAGAAACCACAAAAACTATGCAGGAAAAGAATGAAAAGTTCACTAAAGAAATTGCATTATTAAAAAAAAAAATCGAACAGAATTTCTGGAAATAAAAAATTCACTCAACGAAATACAAAACACAATGGAAAGCCTTAAGAATAGGCTAGATTGGCTAGATCAGACAGAAGAAAGAACCTCAAAGCTTGATGACAATACCTATGAGTTAAACAATTAGCCAAGGAGAAAGAACAGAGAAATAAGAGAACCAAACAAAGCCTACACGCGAGGTAGGATTATATAAAGAGGCCTAACATAAGAATCATAGGCATCCATGAGGGCAAAGAAGAAAATACACAATGGGTGGATAACCTGTTTGAGGGAATAATTGAGGAAAATGTCCCTGGCCTTGCTAGAAATCAAGCTATCCAGGTATAAGAAACTCAAAGTACTCCGAGGAGATTCATATGCAAAGAGGCAATCACCATGACATATAGTCATTAGACTGGCCAAAGTAAACATGAAAGAGGGACTCCTATGAAATGTAAGGTGAAAGCATCAGGTAAGTTACAAAGAAAAATGCATCAGACTAACTGCAGACTTCTCAACTGAGACTGTATAAGCCAGAAGGGATTATGGCCCCATTCTCAGTCTTCTCAAACAGAATGATGGCCAGGCTAGAATTTTGTATCCTGCAAAACTAAGTTTCTTATATAAGGGAGAAATGAAGACTTTCTCAGACAAGCAAACACTGAGGAAATTTGTCAAGACAAGACCTGCCCTGAAGGAAGTACTCAGAACTGCATTATACATGGATCAGCACCATAGACAGCCAACAGTGTAAAATCATCCAAAAGCTAAAGGTTAAAGCCCAGATACTACAATGGCTCAAGAGATAAAACAAAGCAAGAAAGTTCTACTCAACAGGATGAACAGAAATCCACCCCACTTACCAATTCTTTCAATAAATGTGAATAGCTTGAATTGTCCACTGAAGAGACATAGGTTGCCTGAACGAACAAAATAAACAAACCAAGTAACTGCTATCTCCAGAAAACACATTTAACCCATAAGGACTCATTCAGACTCAAGGTGAAGGAATAGAAAAGAATATTCCATGCAAATGGAAGCCAAAAGAAAGCTGGCATAGCAGTTCCCATATCAAATAACATAGACTTCAAATCAATAAAAGTAAAGAAAGGCAAATACGGTCATTATATAATGGTAAAGGGTACAATTCAACAAGAAGACATAACAATTCTAAATATTTATGCAACTAACATAGGTGCATCCAGATCCTTAAAGCAAATACTTCTTGATCTAAACAAAATTATACACAGCAGCACTGAAATAGCCGGGGACTTCAACACTCCTCTGACATAAACAGAACTCTAGAACAAATGGGATGAACAGAAATTTATAGAATGTTCTACTCCAAAATCACTGACTATACATTCTTCTCATCATCTCATGGAATACTCTCCAAGATTGATAACATCCTGGGCCACAAAACATGTCTCAAGAAATTTAAAAATATAGAAATTATACCATGCTGCTTTTCAGAAACATCTTTTATTAATTCTATTTTTATTCATTCCTTTAAGATTGATGGTGTAATATTTGCTATTGGATTACAAATAGTACAATTATTATTACAAATTAACATACTTAAAATTAATGGAACAAAATCTAGTAACAAAATTGTTTTTACTAATATCCATTACATTTACATCTTTTACTTAGCAAAAGTGGCAAAAGAGAAACTTAAGAGCCTTAAATTTACCCACTAGATATCTAGTAAAATCACTTTTTATTTCTTTTTCAATTTTTATTTGCATTCTTTCCTAGTTGAGAATTTACAATATCCCTCAATTATAGAAGCAAACTTATCTCACTACATTACCCTTAAAATAGTCTTACCCTTAAAATGAGAACATTATGCTTTATCTGACCACCTCATAGATTAATGAAATAAATTGTAGTAAAGAATAAGTAACTTGTAGAGCAGGTGAAATTTCTGTAAGATAATATACAGCTTCCTTTGCTAACCATAGAAATCTGAACATAAACTATCAAAATGACATGTTTATCAGTTATGAAAAATAATTGCATGGCTATAGGTGATATTAATTATAACATGTTGCATAGAATTGTGAGGGGATATCCTAGTGGCGTCATCATCCTTCTAATGCCAAAAGATTCTTTTTTAAAGTTGTCCAAGTTATTTATTAGTCCTAAGTAGAATATATTTAAAAATTTCTGATTTACTCCATAATAGTTATAAATTCCCCAATTTAATATCCTTGTAACTATAATTCTAGTCTAAACCAGAACCATTTATTTATTCATTCTCAAATATTTTTTGAATCTCTTCGATGTTCCAGGGAATAGATTATACACTGACGATGTAACAATGAACAAGACAGTATTTTATCATGGGGAATGTGGTCTGAACTATATTTTATAAAGACATTTCCTGAGGAGGTATGGTTAATAATTCTGAAACAAATATACATGTATACTGGATTTGAACAATAAAGTGATTGGTGATGGATGGTGAGAGCCAAGTTACTCATTGTTGGAATGGTAGGTTACAAACAGGCAAGGAGAGAACAGTAGTGAGACCCATATGATAACAGAATAAAGCTGGAGACATCAGTATGGACTCATGTTTCACACATACACACACACATAAATATAATATTTGTAGCTATCTGTCTGTATTAGTTAAAATACATACATATAGTTCCTTTCCTTGTCAGCTTAGAGGCCCTAAAGCAATGATACCCCAGTCAGTAGCCATGAGCACACCTAGCACCCTGATCTTGCTTTTTTTCTTTGTTTTTATAGTCAGAGTTTTGCTCTGTCACCCAGGCTGGAGTGCAGTGAGCTGATCATACTTCACTGTACCCTTGAACTCCTAGGCTCAAGCGATTCTTGGGCCTAAGACTCCTGAATAGCTGGGATTACAAGCACACCCCACCATGCCTGGTTACATTTTTTAAATTACTTTTTGTACAGACAGGGTCTCACTGTGTTGCCCAGGCTGGTCTCAAACTCTTGACCTAAAGTGAGCCTCCTGCCTCGGCCTCCCAAAGTACTAGGATTACAGGCATGGACAACAGCTTCCAGCCTTGGTTTTTAATACCATTCTCAGATAACAAAAACTAGATCTCCTTGAAGTAATGCCTGATTCTAAGAATGGGCAGAAAATATGTAAGAGTCTGAAGCATCTTGTAGTATCATAAAGTAAGGAAAAACTCAAGAAAAACACAAGGATGGGGATATGTCAAAGAGACACAGGAGACAACTGAAAGAGCTCCCAATGGTCAGAGTTGGAATAATTTGAGCAAAAATTAAATAGGTAGTACTGGTTTATAACCTACACTATAAAATAAATATTCATGAGTAAATACTAGTATAAATAAATGATTGAAAAATAAATAAACTAGGGAAGAATAGACAAATCTATATAGAAAAAAATGCAAATAATTTATGTAGATACTTCACTCCCAAGTAGATAGAGAATAATTCCCCACCCCTTAGTGTATGCTGCACATGGTAATTTCATCCCAAAGAGTACAGTATGGAAAAAAGATAAAGGAATAACTTTTCAGTAGAAAAACTTTACAAACACTACTCAGCCAGGTGACTAAGATTAATGTCAACAGGGATGAGTTATGTTGAGAGTAATGGCACTTTACCACTATGGATTTTCTTCCAAAACCCAATAATCCCTGTTTATCCATGAGAAACACACTAAGAAAATCCCCAATGAAGGACATTCTATAAAATACCCAATCAGTTTTCTTCAAAACTGTCAAGGTCATCAAAACAAGGGAAGCCAAAGAAACAGTTATGGTCTAGAGGAGTCTACGGAGACATGATGACTAAATGTATCCTGAAGTAGATCCTGGAACATATAAAAGCCATCAGATACAAACTAGAAACACATGAATAAAGTATGAACGTTAGTTCATAATTATGTATTAAATTGGTTCGTTAACTGTGATAAATATACCAAACAAAGTTAAGATGTTAATAATAGTGGAATTTGGGTGACAGGTATATTATTAATAGAATTCTCCATGTTATCTTCACAACTTTTCTGTAAATCTAAATCTATTAAAAATAAAAATGTTATTTAAAAAAGAAAGTAAAGGTGTCACAGAAACTTACATCTTAGTAAAAGCCCATAGTGAATTCTCATTTTATTTTCAATATGATTAATTATTCCCCAGTTTTTGGAATTGTTATAAATTTAACATTCCAAATGTAAAATTGACTTTGTTCATTTTAAAATCATGAAATACAGTATATTCTGCACAGCCAAAAACATAGAAAGAAGAAATAAATTTGGGAACCATTACAAAGAGTATTTATGAGGAATATCTTCTGTCTACAAATCTTTGTAAAATCATAGGTATCCATTTGCTCATTTAAAAGTAGGATTTGCTTTGAGTTTCAGTGAAAAGTTTTATTTCTTCAAATAAATGTTTGTAATTCAGCACAATGATTAAAAAGATATAATTTTGTCCATTTTTTGATCACCAATTTCTGCAACATAGCCCTGTGAGGCATCTCTTTCTGTAGGGTAAGTAGAGACAATAGCCAAAGAATGCCATTATTCTAGCATCAGCCAAGTGTGATACAATGAAAAAGGAAGAAACTGAAGAGGGGATTATTGCCGCATAAAAGCCTTAAGCAAATATAAACTAAAGACATAATTAGGAACACTCAGCTGAGAATATTAGCATTTTTGAATGCTTATACATCTTATTCTTGCAAAAATTGTCTGAAGCTCAGTTATAAAATGACATTGACAGAATGAATGAGAATGATTCAGCAGCCTGTTATGGGAGAGATTAATAGCTACTGTTCTCAAACAAGTTAATCTCTCTGTAAAAATATGGTGCCTTTAGGTTACCTTAGAAGAAAAGAATTAAATAGTTACATGATAGATCTTTGTGTGTGTGTGTGTGTGTGATTCACCAGCTGCACTAATTTCCTGTCAATGTTCTCAAGCAGAGAGTAAAAATCTTATTGCATGGCATATACTCTGCAGTCATTGCTTCTCTACCTTAAATATGTTAAGATAGTAAACATGTTAACATTATGAACATTTAAAAAATTTGTAGACTGAGAGACACTCAAGGTAAAGGACTTAGCAAACTACCAAGCAAACAGAAGGTACTCAACATTTTTATTTAATTTGCACCAGAAAGCATTTAATAATAAAGCTATCAGAACTAAGTTTTTTATGTATACAAAATAATACCTCAGACAGAATTAAACACTTTTTTTCTGTATAGAGCTACAAGAGAAATAGAAGACAAGTTCTCTGACATTATATCTGGATAGAGGCTAACATCTTTTAACTGAAAAAGATTTAATGATATTTACCTAAGTCACTCACTATAACACAGCAATAAGCAATCAGACCATACCAGGTCAAGGAGGTACAATCAAAAGAATAATACAATTAGATAGATCAGAGAGAGGTTAACAGGATGGTTTCTAATGGGAGTAATTTTAATATAATAGTTAAAATCTTATGTACATATATAACATATATATATATATATATATATAATTGAATTGCCTTTAACCCTTAAGGTTTATATGCTCCACTCTTCTAATAACCAAAGATCACATTAGCATCATCAATAACATTCAAAGTTCAATTTCTATTTGGAACTGAGCTCCTTAGGATTAAAGATAATTTGCATCTTTACTGTCACTTAGAGAAAGGGCAGAAGAAATCAATTAACAGTTTTATAGAGCACCTACTATGTGCTAGTCCTTATTCTAGTGGCATTAAATATATTGTTATTTTTTTATAAAAGCAATGGCATAAATGAAACACATTTGACAGTGAGGGAACTTAGGGAAAACATGGTAAAATTTTGTGTTGCGATCACAGAGCTGGCAAACGGTGAAGATGAGATTTAAATTAAGGCCTTTTGGACATCCAAGCATGTATATCACATAATAGATATATGCTAATTAATGTCCACTAATTTAACTGAAGTTGAAAGCACATTCACTAGAATCAGTGAGTGATGGTAACTTAAATGTATTACAAACATTAGCTTTGATGAAATCTGGTAACAACTGCAATGCTCTCATAGCTATAAAATTGCACAGGTTGCACAAGTCTCCATGAACTTTGTTGATAAGTCAAAGCTTTCTAAGCCTATTTCTCTCTGGACTTGCCCTCCATTAGTTTGCAAGGCTGACAATGCCAGGAAATGTTACATAGATGCAACATCCAATATAGCACTTCCATCAATGAACTATGTACGTTTGTTTAAGGATCCCTTTCTGATATCTCACATTCTATGTTCTTCTTGGAAATAGATGGAGCAAGTTCGATCATCACTATCACTATCATCACATCAGCTATTTTCATAATGTAAGAAAGTACACAATGCTGCAAATATTTTATTGCTTCTATAAGGAATAGACATATACACATTGTATACATGTATATACATGCATATATGGATGTGTGTATGTATGTATATTTATATATATAAGATTATCTTTTACTCTGCCTCATGTAGGCCTTACTTTTGTTAACTGATATTAAAGAAGAGTACATGCATAGATTTAAGACAGCTCAAGAAACATGAGTCTGCCTTACCTCAGCCATTAGCCTCAAATAATTTTTCTATTTCTTTATTGCAGCTTCTTAAAAAGAGCAAGTTGAAAAAGAGAATGTTATTTTATCACTTACCTGCCTCATAACTCAAGTGGCAATAAACAGATAAATAAGAGATTGTAAAATATACCAGTTAAGTAATGTATCCCAAAATTGTAGTTCTTTTATTCTTCGAATGATTAAATCATCTCTAGAAACCTGGACATATATTCTGAGCACTTTTTCCAGCATATATACAGACACTCCTCATTTTACAATTGTGTTATACCCTGACAAACTCATTGTTAAGTTGAAAATATTATAAGTCAAAAATGCATTTAATACACCTGACATCATGCAAACATCATAGCTCAGCATAGCCTACCTTATCATGCTCAGAACACTTATATTAGCTTAGCTGGGCAAAATCATCTGGGAACACAGTGCACTATGGAATATCAGTTGTTTACCCTCATGATGGCTTGGCTGACTGAAGCTGCAGCTCATTGTTGCTGCCCAGGATTGCCAGTGAGTATTTCAGTGCATATTGCTAGCTTAGGAAAAGATCAAAATTCAAAATGTGAAGTATGGTTTCTACTGAATGTGTGTCACTTCCGCACCATCATAAAGCTGAAAATTCATAAGTTGAACCATAGTAAATTGGGGACCGTCTGTATTAGGGATTTTATTTCAATTCACCAAACATTTCTAAACTCTTTCATATTTTTACCTAGAAACACAGTACACAGTTTCCATTAAAATAAAATGTTAAAAATAATTATAAAAATTTGGATAAAGGAAAGTTAAGTCCTCATGACCCTGATCCACTGTAGATAAGATTAAAGAATTTATTAAGGGCTGGAGCTAGATCCATAGGCCATTGGTTTCAGGACCAATTGCTCACTCTTTTTAATCAATAATCACCAGAAAATTATCGTTTGTTCGAAAGTGCCATTGTGAGAGATGGGATGTGTGCAGAGGGAGGAGATAGTGGACATGAGTCATCACATCATCCTTGACCAAACATCTGCCTTTCATAACCCTATTCCTCTTTCTCCATGTCTCATGGACATGCAAACAAAAATTATTGAATAAGTAGCAAAGCCCAAATAATTAAAGTGTTTAACTAAATGATGGTTTTAATTCTCCCACACATTATTTTATTAATAATATAAATGTATTCATTATCTTTATAACTTTAATTTTTCTTATAATTGCAGGGATGTTAATTAAAGACTTTTATAGTGATTAAAGATTATATTCTGGCAGATTTAAAAGGTGAATCATGCCTTAAAAATGAAATATTCCTTCAAAAATCTCTTAGGCATGTAATAAACCAACAAATTAAGTGATCATCTCTTTAAATTCAGGATCAGATTGAGTGACATGTTGTGGGAGTGGCACAGACCTCAGTGTTTATAGATAACACGTTTTTGCTTCTATAACTTCCATTTCCTCATTCAAATTGTTAGGAAATGTACAGGATGTTGTCTTATTTCCTTCCATGAATTAAGCCCATTATATTCTACTCCAACTCACTCCCCATTATCTTCCTGGGGAAAGTCCTCGGTGAATGCCCTGGTAACTCCTCTAGTCTCTTGGTCTCATTCTTTCTCTTTTTTAACCTCTTGGTCTCAATAACAACCCCTCAGCTTCTTAGACACAGTTGTCTCTTCTTAATCCCGTAGGTAGAAATTATGAGATATTCTTCTCTAACTTAAATGTCATAATGGTGTTATCAATTCTGCTTATTTCCTCAGTTTCAGGAAGCTAGTTCTTCCTCTTCTTCATGGTTCCAATCTTTAGTCATGCTCCCCATCAACACACACCCCCGCCCCATCATTTTCACTTTTTCTAATCTAATACTCCAGAGTTTTTCTAATTTGGTCTTTATTTCTCTATGTTCTATAGAGTCTTCCTCTGAATAAGTGTGTCTCTTCCTCAGCCATAAGCTTCCACATTTGCTAATATCACACAACTTTATTCACAAGTGCTGAATAACTTGTCTGTTGAATAACTCTAAGTGTCCAATATTTTACTTTACTTCTAAATCAGATCGATTTTTCCGACATTCCTTACCTCAGTTAATGGTGGCATCATTCATCTAGTCTCTTGATGGAGGCATTAGCAACTGTCCTATATAGAACCTCTCCTCACTTTGTGTAATAATAAGGTTTCCTGAGACTGGTTCTCTCTTTTATGAAGTGTGGAGTGGGGAAGTGAATCATTGATAATGTAGGGACAGAAAAATTCAGAAACTTTTCCTGCTTGGAAACTTTACCTTTCCTTTGGTTTTGTATTTAAAGGTAATAATAACTATTGCACCTCTATTTTGTGTCATACATCCTGCTGACGGTGTTACATTGGCTGGATTGCCATTTAACCTTAACAGTGGTCTGCCAAGTTGGATATTATTCTCATTCCCTGGTCAAGGAAACTGAACCAAGTATATTTAAGTATCTTGCCCACGATCATACGTTTAGTATGCAAGTCCCAGTCTATTTACTTTTAAAAGTAATCTTCTTATCTTTATGTGTATTGCCTGTGGCCTCCAAGAATGATAATTTGGGGTATCTGCAAACATCAGATACATGAAACTGGCACCTTGTTCTTATTTAGTTTAGGAAAATGTAACTGTAGGAGCACCAGTAATAACAATATGTTTTATTCTTGAAAATGTTAAGACAGTGGATGTTAAGTCTTCTCATCAGAAAAATAATAAGTATATGAAGTAATGAATATGTTAATTAGCTAGATTTAATCATTACACATGTATATATACTTCAAAACATCATGTACATTTTAAATACATACAATTTTATCATTCGATTTAAAAAAATAATTAATCCTGCAAAAATAGTCTTTTTCATGCTTTTATAATTTGAAGTTCAAGACTTACCTGCTGAATCATGAATTCTACTATATAGAAAATCAGATCATAATGAGACTTCATTCACCAGCCTTTATACTTAAGCAACATTTTAATGGCTGTTACCCATAAAGAAAGAATGTCCACATCGTTTGATTCTGAAATCTAATCACTGGTCCTTGAAATGGTTCCCTGATAGGTAACAAACACTTTGAAGTAGATTTTAGTATTGTTTTGTGTAGGTAGAGGTTTGGTCTACATTCAGGTGGTGAGAGTATCTTTTAAGAAGTCTACAGTTTTTGTCAACAAGGAAAGCAGGTTTGCATAAAGAAATTTTGGTCTTATGGTAGATACATGTGTGTTTTATCATGCCAAAATTAATTAACAAATTTGTTGCACTAATATTTGTACCTTGAGCAGTGGAAAGTATTTGTGAGATTGCTCTGTCATAAGAAACTAAAGTATTACACTATAAAAATATATTTTCTTTTTCTCATTTGAGCCTCAAAATAATGCAAGGTTATTCTTCCCATTTTAGAGATAAGTAAACTCAAGTTAAGATAATTAAAATAATATTTTCCAGGTAAAAAGTAGACAAGGTCCTAAATAGAAAGGTCAGACTGTGAATATGTGAATATAACTTAAAAATACACATTATAATATGGGCGACTCAGTAATGTCAGCTCTGTGTGTGAAGGACAGAATGATATTGCTGTCACTCCATATTGTCATATCACAGGTTATAGCAATAAAATTAGTTTATAGCAGTATTTTATTATTGCTCATAAATCAGAGTGTAAAACTTAAACTATATGAAGACACTAGAGGATGTTTTGGATAAAGAGCTTCTGAACATAATGAAAAATATCTCTAGGTAGCAACAACTAAAATTAGTCTTTGAATTGTTCCTGCTCAGTGGCCATTCAAAATGAAGAACTCATAATATTGCAGACAGTCATCCACATTACACACAAAAAAATTAAACCCACTGAAATTTAGCTTTATTGATATTCTAAAAATAATACAAACTAATTACTTTGGTCAAGATAGAGAGGCTATTGCAGGCTGAATTTACAGCTAACACAGTTCTCATTCAATGAAGTTGAATTAAATATTGCAGCTCTTACCTTTTTCAATTTAATCCTCCATTTCAGGTAAAAACAGATAAAAAAAACTGATTATAATAGTTATGTAACTTGACATACTTGGACATTTTTAAATTTTAAGAATTTAAGTAGAGAGATAGAATATCCTTGCACTGAGATGTGTTTATATTTGTCTGGCCTTCAAACATGTTTCCAATTTTAAGACTTAAATGTGACCAGCAGTTAGTCCACAATTTACCACAGACGATCAAGATAATGACATTTAAAAATCAGATACTGCACATGTGGTAGCTTCTTTCAGCCACAACTTGCTATGCTTCCACAATAAACACACAATACTTTTGATGTGACTGGTGCAGACCTCCAACTAAGAGTTGCTAACTTAACAAGAAGCTAGCAAATTCTTTAAAAGAGAAGGATTGGTGTTTAGGTATCTCCTGCTGTGTTAAAAGTTTCAATTGCAGTAATTAGCAGCAGGTTTTTCCATCTTAGTTTGATAGGCAGAAGAAAGGAGCTTCTGGAAAGGAGAATGTAAAGAAAACAAATACTAGAGGGGAACTGGAACAATTGAGCAGATGACATGCTGCCTGATCAATGGCCACCATTGTCATAAATAGGCTTTATAGGAAGGTATCAGAACTTTGCACAGTGAAGCATTAAAAATCACATCCATAAGGTATTCATGAGTTAGATAACTATGTCATAGCTCTGTGAGTTTTAATTTTTTTAAAAAGATAAGTGCAACTAGGCACATAATGCCTTAATACTAAACATTAGAGTGAATGTATTTATTTACTCGGTAATTTTAAATATAGTTTCTGACTTTTGTCCAAATTATGGGTTTGATCTAGTAACAATTTTTAAATATACATCTAAATCATTTTTAAAATATACATCACAAATCATTACTTTAAAATACAAATAAATGCTTTAAACAGCCATTTTAGTAAGAAACGGTTTATATTGTGTTGTAAGCATTTTAGTCTTATATGTGATATTGAAAATGAGCAAAAGGGAATGCTAAATTATTAAATATATTTTTTAAAATATTCCTTGAGTAGATTCTTAAAATGAATGATACATTTAAGAAATTCCTCCAAATTGTTAAAAATGTGTACCTTGTTTTGGCAAGATCAACCTTGTAAACCCAAATAATCTTTGGTCTGAATTCAGGAAGAAAAATATTTTCTATCTGTCTGTATATATCTATCTATCCTTCTATCTATCCATCCATCTCAGTCTGTATAAAACCATATAAAATGAGAACTTAACATCTGCATTATTATCAGTGTAAGCACTTAGTGCTGAGATAGTTGTATTTGGAGCAAACATATGTGACAAAAGATGAGATTTGTTTTAAAGAACTGATCCAAATATCCCAGGTTGAGCCTCATTGCTTGCTTGACAGCATCTATTTTTAGTACAGAAATAAAGAAATGAGCATCACCCATTTTAGTCCCAGATAGTAAGTTTGTCAACAAAAGGGAATATTTATATATATTTTAAGAAATGAAATACCTTCTGGAAATTTTCTTATCAGCAATAAAATGTTAATGCATAAATCCTTTTCAATTTTTAGCATGAGATTTCATTCTTCTCTAATTCTGCTTAGGATCCACTTTAGTAATACTTTCTGCCTTAGATTAATTACCCTGATCTAATTCATTTAGTGGAGGACAGCTATGGTACGTGGGTTGCCCACTGATGTATTGTGTTAAATGACGCCCATCTGTCATTGCAGCATATCAGCATGGATTCAGTGTCATCCACTTCATTGGTTCTGCTGAGATGTGAAGTACAGCTACAATGTTTACTACTGTTGTTAATTTAATATCTACACCTTTAATAACCTGACTGCTGTCACTCGCTGAACAATGATACATGATGGCCAGGGAAGAACCAGATAGAAAGCATTAACTAGACAGCACTGCAGACCCTCTGGTACTGTTAATTAGAACACTTGTGGGCAAAGTTGCTATTGGGGGCCCTGTAGGGCATTCTCCTAGGGAAATTCTTTATTGAGAAGTAAAGTTAAAAGGATCTGTGTTAATAGCACTTCTGACAAATTTAATCATTAACTAATGATTAAATTCTGACAAATTTAATCATTCATTCTCTTGAACTATTTTTAATAGTCATTTTATTTTTTTAAGTGTTAAGCTTGGACGCTTCATTTCTTTATTGTGTTGGTCTTAGCTTACTACAACTCCACAACTATGCAATATACGTGCTTCATTGGAAATTGGCTGATGCAACTATAACACACTAAATCTAATATCTCGGGTATAACGTTTTCCTTCTTGGTTAAAATACCTTAACCCAAAATTTATTGAGAAGATACAAAGATTTAAAAGTATACATGTTATGTATAATGCTTGATTCTGTTTTGTAAAAGAGAAATTAAATATTAATATATTTAATATTTATATGACATATGTATATAATTGCTTGTATAACATGTGGTAAAATAAAATTTTTTAAAAATATGTTATATACATGTTTATGTCCTAAATATATTAAAATATATCCTATAAAATATAAAATGATAGAAAAAATTGATAAAATGAATATATAAACATAGGCAAATTTTGGTTTTAATACTTTTTAAAAGGCTAAGGAAAATGTAATTTCATTTTTTGTTACCTTTTAGTTCTTATCTTTCATATTTTCCTGTTTATCTGCCTTACTGATTTATTATATTATATTCATATTAATGAACTTTTCAAACATCTCAATCTCCTCTCCAAATTTTTCCTCCATTTTCTTGCTTTGAATGAAATTTGGTCCCATAAGGGTACTAATTTCAGTAGATTTTATGTAAGTAGATGCTACTTCAGATTTGAGAAATGGAGTCAGTCTTTCAGTAATACTCAAAGGCCACTAATGCATCATTATTCTTCACCTATGTTTTGATGTAGATTTCTCTTTTAAGGCTTATATTATGTAGATAAAATATCCTCTACTTCTCTTTATTGCAATCCCTTGGTCCATTCCACTTATTAGGCCCAAACTGTTTCAAAGTAACACAACTATGTCTCAGTACAAAGCTTAGGACCATTAACCAAAACAGAACAAAAAAAGATTGTCCAACAACAGAAAACAAACAAATGAAGCCTAAAATTTGCAATGTGTAGCATTCAACAAATAACAGTTATGCAACGAAGCAGGTAACTATAACCCACAATGAGTAAGACCAATCAATTAAAAATATTGAAGACAATATACCAATTACAGAATAAGTAGACAAGGATAGTAAAAGAGTTATAACTATAATCTACTCTAGAATAAAGAGGAAAACATGAGTGTATTAAGGAGAGATGTGGAAAATATAAATAACATCCAAATTGGAATTCTAGAGATGGGAAATAAGCTTAACTATTATTTGCAGCAGAATAGACACTGCAGAACAAAAATTAGTGAACTCGATGATGTAGTAATAGAGATTACTCAAAATAAAACACAAAGAGAAAGATAACAAAAAGAACATTATATTAATAAAATGTAGGACACTATCAAGCATCCCAATACACCTGTAGGTGAATCTCCTGAAGGAGTAAAAAGACATACTAATTATTTGAAGAAATAATGATCAAAATGTATCCAAATCTGATGAAAAATATAAGCACCTACATTCAAGAAAGTGCAACAAAATTAAACGATAACAAACAGGAAGAAAACTACACCAAGGCATATCTTAATGAAATTTCTTTTTTTAAATTTTAACCTTTGAGTTTTCTTCTCATTTTATTTACTTCAAAATATTAAGAAAATGAAAATATTTTTGTTACCTGGATAGCTTTTATAACGCTTGAGTCAGGGCTGTTAGTGTGTCCATCACCTGAATAATGTTCGTTGTACACGTTAGGTAGGTTTTTGCCCCTCCCCTCTGCCTCCTCCATCCTTCTTGATTTCTTTTTTTTTTATTTCAGCATATTATGGGGGTACAAATATTAGGGTTATGTATAT
>VBSM01002217.1:38656084-38669778 GCA_008086735.1 Cheirogaleus medius
TATTGATGGGCACCTGGGTTGTTTCCACAACTTTGTAATTGTGAACTGTGTTGCCATAAACATTCGAGTGCATTCAGTGTCCCTTTTGTAGAGTGCCATTTGATCTTTTGGGTATATGCCCAGCTGTGTTCATCTGTGCCCATTGGTTAGTTCCAATTTATTAGAGAACACACATGGTGTTTGCTTTTCCATTTTTGAGATACATCACTTAGTATAATCGTCTCCAGTTTCATTGAAATTGCTGCAAAAGACATGAATTCATTTCTTTTTATGGTTGAGAAGTACTCTATGGTATATATAATACCACATTTTTATACACTCATGAATTGATGGGCACTTCCGTAGATTCCACATCTTTGTGATTGTGAATTGTGCTGTATAAAACATTCAAATACAGGTGTCTTTTTGATAAAATGACTTATTTTCTTTTGGGTAGATATCTAGTAGTGGGTTTGCTGGATTGAATGGTAAGTCTACTTTTAGTTCTTTGAGGAATCTTTATACTGTTTTCCATAGAGGTTATTCTAGTTTACAGTCCCACTAACAGTGTATAAGCATTCCTTTCTTTCTGCATCTCTGCCAGCACGTATTGTTTCATGACTTTTAAATAATAGCCATTCTGATAGGGATAAGGGGAGACCTCATTGTGGTTTTAATTTGCATTTTCCTGATGATTAGTGATGTTGAGCTTTTTTTTCATATATTTGTTGGCTATTTATCTATCTTCTTTGAAAAGCTTCTGTTCATGTTTTTGCCCACTTTTTAATGGGGTTGTTTGGTTTTTTTTCTTGCTGATTTATTTGAGTTTTTTATAGATTCTGGATATTAACCATTTATCAAATGTATAGTTTGCTAATATTTTTTTTCCCATTCTGTAGGTTGTCTATATACTCTGCTGATTACTCCCTTTGCTGTGCAGCAGTTTTTTTGTTTGTTTGTTTTTTTAGTTTAATCAAGTTCTACTTATTTATTTTTCTTGTTGCTGTATTGCCTTTTGGGTCCGAGTCATAAATTCTTTGTCTAGCCTATTTCCAGAAGAGTCTTTCCTACATTTTCTTCTAGAATTTTTATGGTTTCATGCCTTAAATTTAAGTCCTTTTATCCATTTTCAATTAATTTTTGTGCATGGTGAAAGACAGGAGTCCTATTTCATTCTTCTGCACGTGGCTATCCAATTTTCCCAGCACCATTTATTGATTTGACCTTTTCTCCCCAGTGTATGTTTTTGTCTGCTTTGTTGAAGATCAACTGGTTGTAGATAGATGGTTTTGTATCTGGATTCTCTATTCTGTTCCATTTGTCTGTCTCTATTTTTGTACCAATACCATGTTGTTTTGGTTACTATAGCCGTGCAGTATAGTTTGAAGTCTGGTAATGTTATACCTCAGATTTGTTCTTTTTGCTTATGATAGCTTTAGATATTTGGGCTCTTTTTTATTTCTAATGAAATATAGAATTATTTTTTATAGATCTGTGAAATATGAACTTGGTACTTTGAAGGGGATTTCATTGAATTTGTAGATCACTTTGGGCAGTACAGACATTTTAACAATGTTGATTCTACAGATCTATGATCATCATATATTTTTCCATTTTTTTTGTGTGTGAGTCATCTGCAATTTCTTTCCTCAGTGGTAATTTATTTTTTTTAGTTCTCCTGATAGAGATCTTTCACCTTCTTGGATACATGTATCCCTAAGTATTTTATTTTCTTTGTAGCTACTGTGAATGGCATTGAATCTTTGATTTGATTCTCAGATTTACTGTTATATAACCTACTGCTGAATGATTATTGGATCAAGAATGAAATTAAGATGGAAATCAAAATATTCCTTAAACTGACAGACAAAGAGGACACAAACCATCAAAAGCTATGAGATTCAGCAAAAGCATCCTAAGGGGAAACTTCGTAGTCTTAAATGCCCCTGTAAAAATGATGGAAAGATCACAAATTAATAACCTCATGTCACATTTCAAGGAACTACAAAAAGAAGAGCAAACCAAACCCACCACAGTCAGCAGAGGAAAAGAAATACCATAGCTCAGAGCAGAATTAAGTGAAATGGAAAACAAAACAAAAAAATGCAAAAGATCAACAAAACAAAATGTTGGTTCTTTGAAAAGATAAAAAAATCCGACAGACCTTTAGCTTGATTAACCAGAAATAGAAGAGGAAGGACCCAATTAAATTCAATCAGAAATTCAAAAAGATATATTACACCTGATATTACAGAAATACAAAATATCATTTGTGAATACTATGAAAATATCTGCCCGTATAAACTAGAAATCATAGAGGAAATGGACAAATTCCTGGAAACACACAACCTCCCAAGGCTCAATCAGGAATAAATAAGAATTCTGAATAGACCAATAAAGAGCAGTAAGATCAAAGCAATAATATAAAGTCTTCTAACCAAAAAAGCCTCAGACCAGATGGATTCACAGCAGAATTCTACTAGACCTACAAAGAAAAGCTGGTACTCATATTATAGAAATTATTCTGTAACATTGAGAAGGAGGAAATCCTACCCAACTCAATATATGAAACTGGTATCACCTTGATACTAAAGCCAGGAAAGGACACAGCAGAAAAGAAAACTACAGACCAATATCCCTTATGAATATAGAGGCAAAAATCCTCAACAAAATTCTAGCATACAAAATTCAACAGCACATCAAAAAAATAATCCACCATGCCCAAGCATTCTTTATCCCAGGGATCCAAGGATGGTTCAACATATGTAAATCAGTAATTGTGATTCCCCACATTAACAGAAGCAAAAACAAAGATCATATGACCATTGTTATAGATGCAGAACAAAAGCATCTGACAAAATACAACACCCTTTCATGATAAAAACCCTCAAGAAATTTGGTATAGAATAAATATATCTCAAAAGTATAAAAGCCATTTAAGGCAAGCCCTCAGCCAACATCACACTGAATAGGGAAAAAGTTGAAAGCATTCTCCCTAAGAACTGGAACAAGACAAGAGTGCCCACTGTCACCATTCTACTCAACACAGCCCTGGAAGTCCTACCCAGAGCAATAAGACAAAGAGAACAAAATAAATGGTATCCAAATTGGGAAAGAGGAAGTCAAACTATCGATTTTCACTGATGATATGATCTTGTATTTACAAAATCTCAAAGACTTCACCAAGAGACTCCTGAAATCAATAATAAATCCAGCAACATCATAGATTACAAAACCAATGTACACAAATCAGTAGCATTTCTATATGCCAATAACAGTTAATGAAATTTCTTAAAGTTGAAATGAGAATCCTAGTTGCTTCAAATTGTTGCCAACATATGACACAGTAAGTTTCCTTTTCTCTTTTTAAAGCCATTTTAATAGGTGTTTACTGCTGCCCCATTCTGATATAAATTTATATTTCGTTGTTACTAAGGATGTTAATTTTTTATATGCTTACTTTCTACCCATATATCATTTCTGATAAAGTACTTGTTCAAGTCTTATGCCCATTTTAAAATTGTTATTTGTTTTCTGATAATTGAGATTTCGTTAGAGTACTAATGATGTTTCATGCCATTAGCTATAGTTTGTTTTAAATAAGGACTTTAAATTTCTGACTTGTTCAAGAAGTATGAAGGATTTGGGGCATTTTTGTACATACATACTAATAAATCCCTGAAAACATGCTGAATGGCTGTGTGCAGTGGTGCATACCTATAGTCCGAGCTATTTAGGAGGCTGAGATAGGAGGATCACTTGAGCTCAGCAGTTGGAGGCTGTATTGTGCAATCATTGTGCCTGTGAATAGCCACTGCACTCCATCCTGTGCAACATAATGTGACCTTTTCTCTTAAAAAAAAAAAAAAAGCTAAAAATTAAAAACATTAAAAATTTTAAATGTTTTAATAATATATGGTATATGGCATTATTTTGAAAATTGAATATATAATTCCTTATATATGTAATTATTTTATCATATTATAAAATAATTTTAATTTTGAAGAAGTCTAATTTATCAAGTTTTATTCCATGAATCGTCCTTTTGTTGTTATATCTAAAAAAATCTTTAACTAACTCAGTTACAGCAATATCTTTCTATATTTTATTCCAGAAATTTCATAGTTTTAGATTTTAAATTGATGTCTATGAATTATTTTGAGTTAATGTTTGTATAGAGTTTAAAGAAATGGATCAAAAATCTCTGTTTTGTATATGATGTCCAAATATTCCAGCATTATTTGTTGACAGGACTATCTATCTTTTTCTACTAAATTCTATTCCACCTTTCTCTAAAATCAATTGACCATACATGCAGGGATCTATTGCTGGAGTCTCTTCTATTCCTTTGATCTATATAAACTTTTCCAATATCATTCTTACTGATTACTCATGCTTTATAATAACTCTTGAAATCACATAGTGAAAGTCCTTTAACTTTGTTCTGATTAAATTTTTAGTTTTCTACTTCTTTTGCATTCCTCTTTAAATTTAGATCAATCCCACTGGTATTTTGGATGGGGTTATGTGGAATCTAGACATTGGTTTGGGGAGAATTGACATCTTAACAATATCTACTTCTCCAATATATGAACAAAATTTCTTGATTTGCTTAGGTCTTCTTTAATTTCAGTCAGTAAAGATTTTAAATTTTGATATACAAATTTTACAAATACCTTGTTATATGTATTTCAATGTACCTCATACTTTTGACAGTTAGCATAAATTGTGAAATTAATTTCCATAAAATAGTACATAGTATTTTCTCACTAATTTTTAATTTCTGTTGGAACTTAATGATGTTCTTCTTTTTTTTTTTCATTCTTAACATTGCAATTTGTGTTTTACTTTCTTTTTTTCTTGACTATTTTTCCTACTTTCCCAGTGCTTCAATGAACCAACTTTTGAATTTCTTACTTTTTCTCATTGTAACTCTTTTTTTCTCTTTTCTAATTTATGCTCTTAGTTTCATTATTTCATTTTCTTATTACTCCTTTTGCTGGAAGGCAAATTTTTCTAATTCACCCTTTCACTGAGTTTACTGTCTGTGGCTTTACATGTGATTCTCATTTCCAATTCCCTGCCCCTGCAGTTCAATGGCCTTTTCTTGCTTTTTCCCACAAGATCATTAAAAACTTCAGATTTCATTTCCCTGGTGTCAACATGGCTAGTATTCACCGTGAAGAAATATACTGCTATATAGTATATTTCACAAAGGTTTGTAAATGACTGCTTTTGTAGCTCCCCAAGTGTCTTTCTGTTGTCCTGGCCTGGCTGGCCCCTCCCCTTGACATTCGTACCTGCTCATGATCCATCAGTTTTCAGGTTCCAGTTCAGCCAAGATCTACCTCTGTCAAAGAGGTTTTTATATATTATCGATATCAGCTCTCAAATGTCATTAAATGTCCTTAGGCAGTTTTAGCTTCTAAACTTGCTTAACATTTGGGTTTTTATTCTTTTTCTGCAGGGGAAGAAGGCATATTACTGGAAATGTCCTTACTTTCTTTTGGATTTAGCTAAGAAAATAGAGTAATTATTACTGGTTTATCTGTCATTGGATATACTGGAAAGATTTTCTGGCTTACCTAGTAAACCACATTGCTAAAAATAGAAGTCTTTCCCTTCCTCTTTCTATTGACTCTGTGTTTTTCAAATCTCAATCTTATCTTTACCAAGGATGGCCTGGGGAACTAATCATGTTATATGTTATTATTTCTATGGAAAATTGTCAAATTCCTTGTATTTAACTTTAAAACAAAGCTTGGAACTAAATTTACACATAAATTTGGCCCAGCCATAGGACCTATGGATCATTTGAAAAACTATTTTCACAGACATAGATAAAAAGTAGGTTAACATGAATGATATCTTCCTGGGCTCTATCACTCTTTCTATCATATAACTTAATTACCATTTGTGGAAAATGTTCTAGAAAAACTCAGATAAACATTTGACAACAGCTGAAAATGATGCAATTAAACCACCTCAAATACAAAAAATTATGGAAAGAACTAGTCTTTTCAAATTGAGTTTTTTCTCCAGTAGCTGAATGATATATTTTATTTGTAACAATTCTAGGACTGTAATATTATATACACAGCAAGTATAAATTATAAATAAAAATTAAGTAATTTGTAGTCTTGAATGAATAACAAAAATAATAATAGTGAGGTTTAAATCTCCAATTTTGTTCAACTTGTGAGAACTGACTCAAAGTTGATTTAAACACTCATGGAAGAAACACTTGATTGAGAGATTTCTAGAAGAAAATAAAAAGAGCTCAGTCACAAATACGTAAAAATTAGTAAGCAATAAATTTTCCTTTTCAGCCCAAATCTTCTAATTTTTACTTGAGTTCAAAAATATTACAAGTACATTTGTTTGTACTCTACTTCTTGACATCTCATGACCCCAGTGAAAAAAAGCAAAAGAGAGACTATTTTTTCTTTCACATTTCTGTATCTAATAGAATGTCTTTGTTCAAACATCAAGGAACTCTACTGATGTGCACTATAGACAAATGGATGGTTTGTTTCATTGACCTCTAGGCCTTTAAATGCTTTGTTTTAGAACCAAAAAAAAAGAAATGAGAATAAATCAAAATGAAGAATGTCAGAGGACTCTATCTGAAACCAGTCCAAACTACTTCTGGAGATAAAAATATTATACATATCCATGTGGAGCATTTGCCATTTTGAACATGAGAAATACTATTTATCAAATTTTATTGGGGGAATTCAATTGGAATTATGCTTTAGAAATTATATATATTGACTATTTGCAATTTAAAATATATTGCCCACTTAAAACATGAATACACACACATGTATGTGTGTTCCTGTATGCCTCTGTGTGTACATGTGTAAGTGTGCAATATTTATAGATAGTAGTTACAAGCCAATTAATAATGCTCACTTGACTTAAGCAATGTGGCTTATTAAATTGGTTCAGCACATAAATTTTATATATTAATATTTTTCATGCATTATATTTTTCATGTGTTGGCTCAAGGAAGTCATTCTTCCTAGGTTAAGAGCTTGGTTCTGCTATTTTTGAGTGCTATTTAGCAAGCTCCTAAGTTCATTTGTGTCATAGTTTCATCATATGAAAAATAAGTATTATTACACCTACTTTTGAGAATAAATTCATTGTAAGAATTCCATAATAAAGTTCCTACATAGCTCATAGAGTATCTAGCACCCATAGCACAGTATCTAGTATCTATAATAGTTTGCTAGCTCAGAATTGGCATATTTAGTATATTTAGCATATACTGTCATTGTCATTATTATCATTATTATTATATGATACTCTAGTATGATTTTAAATTATACCAGGTCATTACAAAGTCCATTATTTCTATGAGAAAGCTAAATATAAAATTTAACTTTAGCCTTTACTAAAGTAGAGTGAAGTTATTGATCTCAGAGACTAGATTAGGACTAGAATTTAGATCTGGTTTTGGCACTGGCTAACTTGATGCTGCATGCTTTCCTTAGATAATTAAAAATTAAAATCTGACTCTCTAGAAAATATCTAGATCATGTCTGATGGGCTCCATTCAAATGGAATAATAAAACACTGTTAAAACAACATTCCTAAATGTACAATGTTGAATAATCTAATCAAAGAGCATTCTTTGCTCACATTATTTCTTTTATTTGTAGTTTAGTCAAACTCACTCTCAAGGGGTTTTTTTTGCTACAACCTTAGTAGCCTGGGTTTCTACTGGGTCGAACCTAAGTGTTTAAAAGTTTATGGGGACATGCTAATGACTCATAGGAAGTCAAAGTCTGTTGTTTGAGTGATGACCAGAAGAATTTAGATGTCAGTTTTCCTATGTTTACAAGTGAAGACTGAGCAAGTCTCTGTGATATGTCTGAAGACATCATGATAACCATTTGCTATGTTAACTGTACACCGTTTATGAATGCTGCCTCTCAAGGATCTATTCCATCCTCAAAACACATTTACATATGCCCAATACAACTCCCAAGCACTTATCCCCAAGATAACTGAAAACCTATGTCTGCAAAAGACTTGTATAGCAATATTGGTAGAGCTTTATTCTTTGCAGACAAAAAAAAAAAAATGGGGAAAAAATCATTTCGGAGGTTTTCAACAAAAAAATAATAATGTTAGTTATATTTTTATAATATAATTTTACTCAGCAATAAAAAGGAATAAGAAATTAATACATAAAACAGCATGGACCAAGGTCTCAGGCATTATGTTGAAGGAAATATGCTAGCCACAAAAGAGTGCATAATTCTATTTATATTAAGTTAAAAGTAGGCACAACTATTCTTTCTCAAAGGAAGATCTAATAAGAAAATAAATAGGCACAACTGATCTACATTGTAAAAATTTATTTATTTATTTATTTTGTAGCAATGAAGTCTCGCTATGTTGCCCAGTCTGGTCTTGAACTTCTGGCCTCAAGCAATCCTTCTGCATTGGCCTCGCAAAATGCTGCATTACAGGCATGAGCCATCATGCCCAGTCTATGTTATAAAAATTTAAAACAATGATTGTCTCTGAGGAGTGTGAAGTGGGGATTGATTGATGATAAGAGACTTTCTAGGGTGATGGAATGTTCTAATCTTGATAGAGATGTAGATCACGTAGAGGTAGGCATTTGTCAAAACTCATCAACCAACTCACTTAAGATCTATACATTAAATTTTGGTAAATTATACCTCAATAAAGTAACAAAATAATTAAAAATAGTGTGACTATACTAAGTGTTAGTGACAAAGTGGAACTACCGGAAATCTCATACACTGTTGAAGAGAGTGGAAATTGGTACATCAGAATGGAAACATGTTTTTCAGTTAAACAGCCAAAAATTTCATTGCTAGGTATATGCACCCTGAAAGAAAAATATATATATGTGTAAATATATATATACACACACACACATACCAGAAAGTATATAATGAATGTTTATTAGTAACATGATTAAAATTATGTAAAATGTACAATAGAACCAATTGTCTATAAACTATCGTATAAACAAATTATTATTAATATGTTTTTATACAATAGGAATATTCATAGCATCATATAATTAATAGCAAAAACATGATAAATTTTATAAATATAACGTTCAGTGAAAAAGCATAGTACAAAATCATACATTTGCTCTTATTCCAGTTATATAAAAAACAGACAAAACTAATATAAACATGAACACATATATATGTAATCTATCTGCTTAAGGATAAATATATAATAAATGCAAGAAAGTGTTATACTAATTCAATATAATGATTATTTCTATGGAGGAGAGTGGTTTGCGAAAAGGAAGAGATACAGGGAGCTTCAAGCTTGCTCATGTTATCACAGTGTCTTGATGAATGGGTAAACAAAATGTGGTATATCCATATAATGGAATATTATTGGGCAATAAAAAGGATCAAAGTACTCATACATGCGACAACATGGATGACTCTCAAGAACATTATGCAAGTCAGAAAAAACTACAGAATTTATGACCCCCACTTATATGAAATATTCAGAATAGGCAAATTTATAGAGATAGTAAATTAGTTGCTGCTTAGCACTGGGATAAGGAAGGGGAAAGTGACTGCTAATGAGTACAAGATTTCTTTTGGGGACTATCAAAATGTTCTAAAATTATACTACAGTGATAGTAAATACACTAAAAAATCATTGAATATTATACTTTTGCCAGGTGAAATTTATGGCATTTTTATTTTAATCAATAAGACTATTAAAATGCAATAACTTTCATATTGAACTCATTTCTTTCATACTTCTCTATAGAAGCCCCATTAGGCCTTGCAGTCTTACGGTTAACCACACATGAAATCTTACTATTCAACTATTGCAAGGCGTGAGATCCCAGAGCCTTATAGGTTACTCTTTGATTGGATTATGACCAGATATACAATTCCATATTGTTCTGATCTCCCTGAGATAATTCATTTTTGGTACATATTTCTATTTGGTACATATTTCTATTTCAAGGTCTTCAATTTCTAAGAACAGAAATCAAATCTTGCTCATTTTCAGAGGCAAAGAACTATAATAATAAAATCTATTTGGTAGCTCAGAGAATCTCTAGAAAGTCTGTCAAACCAGGTTTAGAGCTATATGGACAGGAAAAGAAGGCCTCAAATCCTACCACACAATAGGTCTGCTCAGGTGCCATGTCCACAAATGCAGAGCTTCAGGTGGTGCCTGAAGATGCACGGAGGATGCTCTGTGCTACCCATGAACCACAGCCTCTGCTGCCCAAGGAACTCAGTCCTCCTGCTACTTCCATTTCCATCGGAGAGTTCCTCCCAATCCCAGAGACTCATCGGCAGGTAATATCTGATAGGAAGAGCATTTCCCTGAGCCTATCTGCAAGAGATGCTGGCAAAGACAATACTTGGCATTTTTAAAGCCTACAAATTGAGAGAATTCCCAAAATATTCATAGAGCACTCAGATGCCAGACAAGCCAAAAAGTATCCCAAATGTTTATGATAGTCAAGGTAGTGATTTGTGATGGGCTTAAAATATGCTATGAAACATTTAATATTATGAAAATTATCCTGTATGCTTGCACATATTAACAAAGTACTCCTTCCTTATAACAAGATATTATTTCAGTAGTTATACCAAATACAGAGGCTAAAGCTCTTAGTTTGTGAACACTGATAAGCTTTTATATGTGAAGAAGTTCAGCATTCATTTAAAGAGTTAACTGATAAATATCAGATATTATATAAATAGTTAATGTTAGTTGCAATAAGAAAAGATACATATGTGTGTATGTATATTGTTTTCATGTATTACTGTAACTTTTCTTTTTAAGAATGAAAATAAGAGAAGTTTTTTATTATTTTTGTATTTTCAGTATAAGGGAAATATTTCTCACCGTTTTAAGTACCACACTTGGTTGTGCAAAAAATTTTTACCAGCTCATATGGGTGCTAATTATAGCCAATTACACTCCAATTTTTTCTGCCTTGGCACCACTCTACCTCTAAAAACCCATATTGCCTTTGAAAATGAAGAATTTATTGCTCATAATACAGCCTATTAGGATGTTTCTGATTTCATGAATCCTTTATTGAGAAATAATTTTGATACATAGCTTCAGGGGACAATGCCAAAACCAATTCTAAGCATTTTCTTGCAAGAATTGTAGTTTAAGAATTTATATTATTGATAAGCATACACATTATTTGCTTTAGGAACCCGTTTGTTCACATTTCATTCACTTCTTTATTATAAATGATACACATAGGAGAAGAAATGAGATGTTTCTAAACTACCTTCCCAACAATTTGGGAAAAACCCTTCAACTTAGCATATATAACATTTTTTTTTTCTACCGTCTGACTCCCACCACCTCATCTCTCAAATCTAGGCCCCAAACTGTCAGGTCATTTTACAGACTATTTCCCACTTCTTTAGACACTTAAACATTTTAGGTAAACAATTTAAAACAGTTTAGGTTATTTTTACCTTCTTCAGGACATGATGAATCCATGTGATTAAAAATATCCACAAACACACAGTCCTAGGCAGTGAGAAAAGTGTTTTTATGAATTAGATAACAAAGGGGGCCATAGCCGTGTTATGTCCTCATCTTCACACTTGGGCATTCCAAAGGACACTGTTCACACTTAAAATCACCCCTATTTGGAGTATTTACTTGTTGATTCTGTCATCTTTCATTCCTCAAACTCGTCTACCTTTAGACACCGGAGTCAAATCAAATTTCTTCTTGGTCACTCTCTAGACTAGAAAACCTAATATGTTGTCATACAGTCAATGAGCATGAACTCAGCTCTCAGCTGATAATAAACACCGAGCAAAAGTATAAGCACTCTTTTCCAAATCAAAAAAAATTTCTTACTTCCTAGAAAGTTATTGCCAAAATCATATAACTTATTTCAATTCATCATCAGTGTCTTCCATTAATATTAAAGTAACAATAAACATCCTAGCATTTTTCATATGTTCTCTTTTGATAGATTTTATAAAAATGTTAATATACACAAAGGTATATAGGATAGTTCAATAAACCCTCATATATCTACTTATACCTCTATTCAATTTCACAATTATCAATATATTGTCATGTTTGCTTCATCCATACCATTTTTTATCTCCCTGTCTGCCTCTGTCTCTCTCTCACTGAATTGTTTTAAAGCATATACTAGAAATCTGAAAAATGTTTGAAATTTTTTACATATACAAAATAACATTATTCTGCCTAACAATATTTATAACAATTCTCTGGAGTTATCTGATGCCAAATCTATATGAAAGGTTCCCATCTATTAATAATTTATTTTATATAAGAAACAAACAGGTCTATAAGTTGCATATGGTTGATTTGTTTCTTAAACAGATTCTATTTTTTGTCAAGAACTTTAAATTTTACTGCAATTGTTTATTTTCTTGACTTATCTCCTTACCCATTTTTTTCTTACTGTTCATATTTATAGATACAGAAAATAACACAGGGAGCATATAGTATATGCTCCATACATTTTTGATGATATACTGATGGCTGGGAGAACAAATGAGTATCAAGGCTGAGCTTAATATTAAGCCCTAATGTTATTTTAGTTTATTATGAGTCTCTGAATCACAGTGTTCTCATTCTCTTGACAGATAAAATGCAGAGTTGGCACACGTATATCAAAAAAAAGTATACTCTTTTATCATGTCTTTTACTCCTTGAATATATATCAGCAGTCATTGTTCCTCATTTTGCTCAGTTGTACAAACATTTCTCTCTCACTCTTTCTCTCCCTTTCTCCTCCTCCCCCTTTCTCCTTCTCTCCCTCTCCCTCTCCTTCTGAGCTTTACTAGAAATGAAAGTTAGCATTAGGCCTCTTGATTTTCAGAGTTTTTTGTTTTGTTTTGTTTTACAAGGATACATCCTATTCATGCTCTCTGCTTCCTATTACATTGCATCAGAAGGCACATAATACTGGAATTCCCTACTTTTGAAACACTCATGTTAATCACTTAAGTAGGTCATGACAGCCTGATGTCTATTGTAAGCTTCCCCATCTACTTTTCATCTTTTGTGTATTAAATTTATTATTGCCTGAATCTGTTATTTTATTGTTTAATGGCAATCCATCTAAGTCTGTTATTTTCCCCACATTTTATTAGAAGAAATTCTTCTGTTTTATTTTAATCTTTTTTTTTTTAATTAATTAGCAGAGTCAGCTTTATGGGCATTCAACCTACACAGTCAGTCACACAGGACCTCACATTCTTGAAGGCCCCATGCTTGGTTTAATTCTCTGAAGTTGTCATCTTGCAATTCTTAATAATTATTGAACAAGGGGCCCTACATTTTCATTTTGCACTGGATTCTTCAAATTATCTAGCTGTAATTTGCAGTCCCACCAACAGTGTAAGAGTGTTCCTGTCTCTCCACAAAGAATTTAGAGATACCTCAAAGAGTTAAAAATAGAAATACCATTCAATCCAGCAATAGCACTATTAGGTATCTACCCAAAAGAGCAAAAGACATTCTGTAATAAAGATGTCTGCACCCGAATGTTTATAGCAGCACAATTCACTATTGCAAGGATGTGGAAACAACCCAAGTGCCCATCAATTCATGAGTGGATTATTAAAATTTGGTACATGTATACAGTGGAATATTACTCAATAATAAGAAACGACAGTGATCTAGCACCTTTTATATTTTCCTGGATTGAGCTTGAG
>VBSM01002217.1:38669878-38683822 GCA_008086735.1 Cheirogaleus medius
ATTAACACTATGGTGCTCACATGGTAGTAATATTCTCCAGGGATTAGGGGATTGGGGGGGTAAATCCACAACTAAAGGACACAATGAGCATTGTAAAGGGGAAGGGCATGCCTCTAACCCTCGCTAAGGTGAGGCAAAGACATAAAATGTAACCATGTAACCAAAATGTTTGTACCCTCATAATACCCTGAAATAATAATAAAAAAATTATCTAGCTGTTAGTGTCAACTAGGGATATTTGGCTATGTTCATAGAGAAATGGAAAAATACATGATTAATTTTTCCTTTTTAATTACCAATTTTCAGAGAAAGGACTTGGAGCTCTGGTTTTTTATGTTCAATGGTAACCAAACAGATGTTTTTGCCTTTCCATTTCTTAAGGATTGTAATCAAACTCATTGGTTTTTACATATGAATAGTTTGAAAAGCAATCACATTTATTATTCTTTTTGATGATCAAATTGTCCCACCATTGGCCCATGAGACACCATTTATGTTGGTTTTTATGTCCTTTTGGCAGATGACTATTAGGTTTAGGGAGCTTTCTTACTTTCTGGTGGTAACAAAATTTCCCACTTTATCTCACATGTTTCTTATCCCAGAACCTATTTTATTATTTCACCAAAAAATGATGCTTTTTTTGCCCCCATGGAGAATTTAAGCATTTTAATGGAGAATCATATTTAAAGATTACAATCTTGGAAATTGGTGAGCCTATTACTATTGGATTGTCAATGTTTTTAATGGGCTAGGAAAAATATATATATATATTTATGCATGTATTTGCATGTATATATATCTATATTTACAACTTATTATTATTATGAATATTTAAATATTTTACATTTTGAAATGTCTCCAAAATGTTTCAAGTGAAAAAAGTTCTTTCCTAGAAATTCAGACTAGAATGATCCCATTAAATGCTTTTAAATAGAAGGAATCAGCTGTTTATCACTTCCTTCCTCCATATGGTGTGGTATTGTAATCTGCAAGAGTAGCAAATTCATATGGTCATATTCTTGCTTTCCCTGTTTATTTAAAGAATACAACAACATCTGAATGGGTGATTTTAACATGCATATAAGCCACAGTTTATGGAGATGAATTTGTTCTTTTAAGCTGCTTTGGTTTTGAATGCATTCTGAAGAAAGAAAAACTAAGAGTTTCTATTGTAAATAAAGTAGGCTACCAGTAAACCAGAGCAGATCACTGTGTTCTATATTTTATTTCCTCTTGAGATTATCATTAGGGACTGAGCCCATCTCATTTCAAACACATAAATAATTCCTACAAGTTATCAAAACTATTTTGGAGCTAAATTCAAAATAAATATTTTCTACCTCCCCTCAAATAAAATATAAACCAAATCCAGCATAAAACAGAAAATAAATTTCCACAAATTATAAGCAAAAATTTAAATAAATTTTACTAGTTTTTAAATGATAGACTATAGTCACATGTAATATTCAGCTTACTGAAATTTTTGTTTCTATTTCATCTTAATAAAATTTGGAAATTGACAAAAACCAATATTGCTAGGAAGCTGGCATTATACATCATGGCAAAGGAAAAATAAAGATATTTAGTTGATTATTTTTAAAATCAATTTTATGTTTTTTCCCCATAGAGTCACAATGTAGTTTATTGGTATTATTTTCTACAAATAAATTTTTCTCTCCATGCTACTCAATCATTGTATTTACTTTGCCCTCTTCTTGTCCATTTAATTATCATAATGTGCTTTGAATCTTAAAATTTATCTTTTTTTGAGTTAAAGAAAAAAAAATGAAGAAGCAAAAACTTAGATGAATCAATTGACCATGTTCTACTAAGGTGCAGTTATTTTTCTGAATTTAAATACACATTCCTTGCTTCTTCCATTATGTTCCATGCATGTAACCAAAGTGTAAATTCTCATGCTCTCAGAGTAAATTACATATGAACCAATTCTTTAAACTGGGTAAAATATTGAACTACCCTGACCATTAGAAAAGAAATACTGTGTGATGATGCAGGAAGAATTTGACTTGGATATTGGACCTTATGCATCCCATTCTCAGCCATATTTTTAATATTCTATGTCATTTATGGATGGGATACAAATAAATATAAATGAAGTATGACTTTGAAACAATTGCATAGGTGGTATGAGACATATTTTAAAGCAAAAATGACTAAATTGTACCAAGTTGTACTTTAGTACAAAACAGAATCCCAGTTTGTGAGATTAAAATAACCTTATTATCATTTCTACCTAATGTGTCATATCTTTCATAGGACTGAAGGCTTATTCTTAGGAGAAACAACTCTGTCATTCTTGGACCCTTCTGTTTAAAAAAATAATAATAAGTTTGTATAATGGTGTTTTGCTAACTTTGGTATTTTTTGGATTTTTTTCCCGTTTTACTTAATAATATTTAATACTTGAATTCTCTTAATATTGGTTTTTAAAATCTGTCTTAGTTTGGGTTCCTTAGATGCTAACCATGATACAAATATTAGTAATGTAGTAGAAAAAGTAAGATAGAGAAGAGAGAAGGGCAATAAAATATTAACTGAGAGTATTGAACAACTAGGTTCAATTTTGTGAGGAAACCTCTGAGTACTACAAAGGAACACTTCAGCATTGTCCCACTGAGATTGGAGAAACAGGGGTACTTACCCACCTTTCCCTTCCCTTATTACTTGAGAGACTTTCTAGCCAGACTTTTATCCAGGAAACAAAAAAGAGAGAGATTAAACACTATCAATATGAGAAATGAGTAGATATCATTATATGTCCTACATATAGTAAAAATATTATAAGAAAATATTACATGCAATTTTATGTAAATATATTTGATAACTTAGATGAAATAGCAAATTCCTTGAAAGATACAAACTACTAAAGCTCACTTAACTAGAAATAAGTATCGAACACCTCCAAAGTTCAGTGGTCAGTGTGGAGATGTGAGAAGAGTAAGAATATTTAGTAAGAGGGGAAGAGAATATGAAAAAGATATAGAAAAAGTCTTCAAAGATACAGTATCACTAAAGCCAAAAGAAAAGAAAATTTCACAACATGACAAAATATTGTGAAATGTTTATGGATGACAGCATTGGGTAAATTATGACTGATCTACAGGAGAAAGGTTTCAGTAGAGTAAAGGGAGTAGATACTAAATTACTACAGCTTAAAGAATAGGTGAATAGTGAAGCAGTTGAAGAAACAGTATATAAAATACAATTTTGAGAAACATATTTATTAATTTAAGTTTAGAAAAAGGGAAAACAAGGTCAAGGAAGTATTTCAGTAGCCTGTTTTCCATTCATTCAATATCATTCGGAAATACCTCTGTTGTGTTTATTATGTATGTATGTTGCAACTGTATTTACTCAACCAAAACTGAGATATGTTTTCTGAAAATTAGTATTATGAGACAATTATTATGAGTCAATACATATATCAAGAATTAGTTTAGGAGATGTAGTTTTAGAGCAAATGCTCGAATTTCTGCAACAGTCTGGAAATAATATGGGAATAATAAGGTCATTTTTGGAATGCAAACTGGCCTATAAAACCAAAATGCATAATCACTGTGACTGTAAACTTGACAGTTTTCTAGGTGGCATTGAATCAGCAAATAATTAAGCATTGTCTTTGCCTTTAGGATCTCACAGAGGCAGAAATTCAAACAAATACATGTAATGTAATGTCTTAAGTGCTGGCATAGAGGGGTGGGGAACCTGCAGCCTTCTGATTTCGTGATTGTTCTTTTACGAGCATCAGAAGAGGCAAGAAAAGCTTCATCTTTCTCTGCTGCACCCCTTTTAATAAAATTATTTGTTCTATAAAATTTGGATTCAGTCAAAAAGCCACAGCCAAAGATCCAGAAGGCCACATGTGGCCCCACGGGCGCAGATTTCAATCCCTCCAAACATCTGAGTGACATATATGTCAAAAGAGTAGAAAATATAACAACAAACATTTTAAATGATCACAGAAATATTTGCAAAGATGTTTCAGAAAAGAATAAAACAAAATAAAAACTTACCGAAGACCCCAGGGATTGCAACTTTTTTGTAATCAACTGGAGATTGTTCTCTTACCTAGAAGCATATCATGTTTTTTTTCTTGACTCTGAGAGAAAATCTAACACCCGGCTATTTCTTCAACTAGAAACAATTACAGCCTCCCCCTGCCCCCCCACTAAAAATCATGTATTGGACTCCCCAATTTATTCATACTAGATTTGCTTTCATTTTTTGATATAGTCATGACAACTTACTCCAAACATACTCAACTAGGTCATAAATTATTTTATTTCCAGGACCACATCCTTGCTATTAATATTTTATCTTTTAACATTTTTTCACCCTCTCCTATCACTCTCTTTTTATCTAGTTTATGAGATGGGAAATAGACTTTACCACAAGTACAAATTAAACATGAAATTGTTATTCACAATAGCCAAGATACGGAAACAACATAAGTGCCCATTGACAGATAAATGGATAAAGAAATTGTGCTCTCTCTCTCTCTGCGTGTGTATATATATATATGTGTGTGTGTGTATATATATATATGTATACACACACACACACACAATGGACTATTATTCAGCCTTAAGGAAAAAAAAGAGAGATACTGCCATTTGCAACAACACAGATGAGCTTGGAGGGCATTAAGCTAAGTGAAATAAGCCAGGAAAAGAAAGACAAATACTAAATTATGAGAGGAAGGAAGGAAAGAAAGAAAAAAGGAAGGAAGGAAGGAAGGAAGGAAGGAAGGAAGGGAGGGAGGGAGAGGGAGGAAATGAACAGAGAGCAGAACAGCAGAAGAGTGGTTACTAGGAACAGGAAGGGGAATAAAATGGGAAGAAGTGGGAAAAAGGGTACACATTTTCAGTTAAGCAATAAAAATAAGTCTAGAAATGTAATGTATAGCATAAAGGCTATAATTAATAACCTTGTATTGTATACTAAAAATTTGCTAGAATTCAGGTGCTCTTATTTAAAAAGTAAATAAATTATAGATAACTATGGAAGGTGATAGATAGGCTAATTTGACTGCAGTAATCTCTTCAGTATGTATATGTATATCAGAACATCATGTTGTATGCCTTAAATATATACAAAAAATGAATTTATAAAAGATCAAGTTAAACAGTATTGCAATATTGAAAGTTATCCTACCAGTTCAGAATTTGTATGTAAACTCTTGTCCATGAAGTTATCTGTAGATATAGATGCCTAACTTGTAGACCTTTCAACACTAGAGTGTTGGAATAGAATGCAAGACGGAGGAAAAGAGTTACTCTACCTCTGTTTTCCCTCACATTCCACTAACAGGAACTTAGTCTACTAGTTACATCTAGCTGAAAATGATACTGAAAAAGTTGTCTTTATTTTTTGGCAACAATGCGTCCAACTAAAAATCAATATTCTCTCCCTATGAAAAAGAATAGGAGAAAACACTGGGAGTACAACTTGCTGTTTCTGCCACAGTCTACTCTTTGAATATCTAAATATCCAAGTTCATGTTTTTATACAAAAAGACAACACACTCATCCCCCCTACACACAACATACCAAGGAGACTACCACCCAAGCCTATCAGAGACCTTGAAGTTCAGGGTGACGTGAGGGCCTCTCCATCGGGTGGAGATGTGGCTCTCATGGCCTGGAAAATTATAAAATAAGAGCAATCTATCTCTCCCCATCATGTGTAGACACAGCAATACAAGAGGAAAAAGATAAGCAGAATAAAAATTCACATACAGAAAGAGAAAAGTGACAAATACAGAAATAATTGATCAACAATAAAGATGAAATCTCCTATTGGATTATGACTAATAAGAGTTCCTGTTCTGAAACTAGAACAAGTTCTTTGGTGAGCTGATCTGACAGTCCCTGGTTTAGCTCTTTAGAAGGAATGGAATCCGTATCCATTTTTTATGTGTAACCCTTGGTCTTAACTTCTGGGTCATTTTCCCATATCCTTTACCCCACAGTAGATATAAAAGAAATTGACTCTTGAGAGTATGTATACCCCTTGTGGACATGCCCATTTCTCTCTGACTGATTCATACTGGAGCAAATTGGGGGACAAGGCGGAGTGTTTTGTTTTTTTTTTTGAGACAGATTCTCACTCTGTTCCCTGGGCTAGAGTGCCATGGTGTCATCCTAGCTCATGGCAACCTCAAGCTCCTAGGCTCAAGCGATCCTCCTGCCTCAGCCTCCCGAGTAGCTGGGACTACAGGCATGTGCCACCATGCCCCGCTAAGTTTTTCTATATATTTTTAGCTGTCCACATCATTTCTTTCTATTTTTGGTAGAGATGGGGTCTTGCTCTTGCTCGGGCTGGTCTCGAACTCCTCAGCTCAACCGTTCCACCAGCCTCGGCCCAAGGTAGAGTTTTAAGGGTCAAATTGTCATAGGCTTTTGCAAGCCAAGCTTGTGATTTCTTCAAAGTCTCCTTGAAAGATCTTTTTTTCTTCCTTAGATTCATGTGCAGGCACCAACAGGCAAAGATCTCATGCAGAAATATTTCAGTCTGAAGACTATTTCCTGACTTACTGGCCTCTATGCTCTCGTCATTTCCCTCTCAAGTAAATTATGGCACCATAGGAAACAATAACTTTGATTGAGAAAGCAACACCTTAGTTTTATTTTTTTCAATTGCCTGGTTCTCATGGACAACAGATAATCTTAGGAAGAGATGCCTGAAAAGGTTCGGATAACAGGCATACCTCTTTTTATAGCTATCATTTTACTCACAACTGTATTAATTTCAGGACTGCATGTAGTTGGTTTTGTATCAATGCTGTCAATGTAGTAGTTTCAAATCACCAGGTTCCAAATTAGATGCATCAAGTTCAAGAAGTGCTTGAATTTATATTAATTGATTTCTACATACTTCACTTAAACATTTTCTAACAGCATTAGCCAGACAGAGATAAATCTGGTATATTGGAATAAACATGCGTGCATTCTCTATAGGCTATTTTTCTAATATAACAGGAATTTAAGAGTATGAAGTGTCGTTTTCAAATAATTAGTTTGACTCACACATTTTACACAGTCATGAACTAACTAGTTTCTAAGACGTTCTCATTCCATAGTCAGTGCTGTTTCTACCATAATGCAACATTTCACATTTTTGTGTAAATAGCATCATCTTGAACTTGATGTGTTTTAAAACTTTAATTGTGTAATGTATGGTTCCAAAACTATTTGGTCATACATTTCTGTATTCTGATTTGTTTCTCGAGTACATAGTACCTTTGATTCCTTAGAATTAAATATATTTTAGTAAGAAAAATTATTAAAGGTTAAGAACTGTATTTTTGTTATAAATTTGTATTGTACTATAATGAAAAATGAAAAAGAAGATTAAAAACTGATTTGAAAATTAATCCTTAAATCTCTTCTTCAAGTAATTTGGTTTCCAATTAATAAAATGAGATTTTAAGATTTCATATTATGTGCAATGAGATTTGTGTTATTGTCATGGTTGTTGTTGCAAATAACCAGGGTTTAGTCTACTTTAAAAGTAAAAATAATCCTTGAATCTCATTTTAGTAAGAGATTTTATCAGTAGGAAAGAGAAAGCATTAATCTGCATGTAACTTACATGTTGTCACACTGGCTTGCCCTTGGAAACAATAATATTTAAGTCTAAGCTTGGAAAAAAAATTGAATAGTCAAAAATAAAAGAAAATCTGCAAAGTCAGGAATGAAGTTCTAGGGAATACTGATATTTTGGCAAAATGATTACCCTGTGTGCACAGTTCACCACCTCACTTAATTATTTCTGAAATAACCTTGTGTCAGATGCCAAATTGGATCTTTTTAAAAAACATTTGAGGAAAATATTGAGTTCAAGTTTAAAACATGTGGCAAACAAAAATGTCTGCACAGCATTTCTTTTAGAAGTTATTCATAAGGACCTTCCTCTTTCCAGGGAGTTAAAACATCATTAACCTTTATAATAAATAATAGTCATAAATAAATATTTTGAAACATTATTTGTTGGAGAGTTATTGATCGTCTCCCTAGAGGATTAACACTGTACTAAGACAAAGGGGTACATAATCAGAGAAGAGTTTGTAATATAATCCTACTTTCAGCATAGGATTATTTAATATACTTATATAGGCAAGATCCAAGCCTTTAGAAATTGACTAGCTACCAATAATTGTCTAAGTAAATATAAAGATGAAAGTAGGTAAAGATAAAAGTTAGTTGCCAGCTAGATCTATGTTTTAATATTGAGTCATTTATTAGTTGTATAATTATCCACAATACCTAACTTTCAGTATTACTGTAAGAGTAAAGATAATATGCTAACATGTGTTTGTTGGAGAATATTCAATTAATACAAGATAGAGAAAAAAATTATCATATGGCTTCTATAAAAGTCCAAAAACAATAGATGCTGGTGTGGATGCAAAGAGAAAGAAATGCTTATACACTTGTCAGTGGGACTGCAAATTAGTACAACCTCTATGGAAAACAGTATGAAGATTCCTCAAAGAACTAAAAGTAGAACTACCATTTGATCCAGCTATCCTACTTGCTGGGTATTTACTCAAACGAAAAAAAGGACATTTTATGAAAAAGACACCTGTACCTAAATGTTTATATCAACACAATTCACAATTGCAAAGATGTGGAAACAACTCAATTGCCCCACAATACGTGAGTGGATTAATAAAATATGGTGTATATATACCATGGAGTTCTACTCAGCCTTCCAAAAAATGAGGAACTAATACCTTTTGTAACAATCTGGAGACCATTTGTCTAAGTGAAATATCACAAGAATGTAAAAACAAACACCACATGTACTTACCAGTAAATTGTAACTAATCGAACACTTATGTGTACATATGGAAATAAAACTCATCGAAAATAAAGCAGGTGGGAGAGGGCAGGAGGGGATGAGTAAATTCATACCTGATGGGTACAATGCACACTATCTGGGTGATGGGCACCATTTTAACTGCGACTCAAACTGTACAAAAGCAATTTATGTAATCAAAACATTTGTATCCGTATAATACTCTGAAATTAAATTAAATTAAAAAAAAGAGAAGAGAAAAAGAAAGTATGGATGCAAGTATTAAAGCAATGAGGAGCTTGATGCGATTCAGGAGCTTTCCAAGAACAGTGAGAGTTGCAGATTGGTATAATAAAAAGGAAAGCTCCATGAGCTAAGGATACTGAGATAGATTTAGGCTAGATTAAGCCAGGCAATGTTAAGTTAGAATCAGCTAGACTAATCTTTCTAAAACAGAAATTTATATATGTCTTTTGTCTGATTTATATCATTCAAGAGTTTCTCATTTTCTTTAGAAACCCATAATATGACATGCAGGAGTCTTCTTTCCTACTTACAAGTTCAGATTCTTCTTTTACCTTGTTCCTTGTAGATCCAAAATTTCAGGTGTACTAATCTGCTTGCAGTTCTCCTACTGTGCCAGGCTTTTTCCAATTTAATTCTCTGATGCATTGCCCTTTCTTTGACTTTACACTTGGCTAATATCTATCTTTATTTTAGAACTTAGCTCCACTGCCAAATATTCCTGTAAGATTTTTTTACCACTCCCCACTGTAGTTAGGTTAAATGGAATTCTTTGCTTCTCAGCACTCATGTGACTGTCTCTATTACACTAATCATCACATAATTTTATACTTTGCCTCTCTGCAAACTACCACTTCCTTCCACAACTACACTATGAACCCTTGGCCAGAGAAAGAAATATACCCTAATTGTCTGTTTTCCCAAGATCTCCCACCATACCTGACATACAGAAGGTATTCTAATTACTGACTCAGTTAGTTATTAGATGAATGCATAGACAAAAGAAAAGGAGTGGCTTTACAAAGGGAGAGGGAAGGAAAGGTTGCCACCACTTTTACATCTAATTCTCTGTTCTACAAGCAAAATCTTTTGCCTGATATTTATGTATATTATATGCCATTTTACTTAAAATTGCTTTGTTACAATGTTGATGGAGAAAAAATCCACTGCTGGTGAGACCACTGTTGTGTGGAATTTGCACCTCTTCCCCTCATCTGCCTAAGTTCTCTCTGGAGACTCTGGTATCCTCCCATATCCCAAACATGTGCACGTCAGGTAAATTGGGTGTCTACATGGTCCCCATCTGAGTGTGAGTGTGTGTGTGAGTGTGCCCTGCAATGGAATGATGTCCTGTTCAGTGTTGTTTCCCACCCTGCTCCCTGAGCTGATGGGATAGGCTCTGACCAACTGCAACCTTGAACTGGAATAACTGGACAAATAATTATCTTACTTGTTTTTATCAATCTTTCTTAAATGTATATATAATTCACATTTATTTCAAAGTTTAATATTAGAAATGCTTTGATTTTTATTCAGAAGTTTGGCAATATCTTTGTGGCCAGAAACATGCCATTTGGAACTTAACTCTTGCTTATGTCAATTAGCCTATGGTAAAATTGGTTTCATTATATATCATTTCCCTTAAAGTAATAGTTTTCAACAACCTTTCAATGACCTTAAGTGAGTGTTTAATGTATTTCTAGCTTTCCTGCTGTCCTCTGAGTGAAGTTCAGAGTTGAAATTATCATTTCATATCCACCATAGTAGCATTGAGAAAATGCCAATTATGTAATTTAATAATTATTGGATAATGGAATTGAATGGGTCACAGTTGATGGTAGATAGAGGGCATAGGGCCAAGAAAGGAGAATCTAGAAATCTATACTCATTTTCTTTTGCTGCCTTACAAATGACCATAAATATAGTGACTAGAGCCAATATAAAGCCATTATATTACAAAGTCCAAAGTGGATCTAACCAGGCTAAAATCATGGTGTCAGTAGAGCTCCATTCCTTCTGAGGGCTCCCAGGGACTTGTGGCTAAAGCAGTCTAATCCTTGCTTCCATCATCACCTTCCTTTCTGTGATTCTCCTGCTTCCTTCTTTCCCTCATAATTCCCTTGTGATTACATTGAGCCCACCCAGATAATCCAGGTTAATATCACCACGCCAAGATTCTTAAATTTGTCCCATCTGAAAAGTCTCTTTTACCACCTGTATTAGTTTTCTTGGGCTGCCATAACAAATGACTATACACGGAGTGGCTTTAAACAAAAGACATTTATTCTTCCATAGTTCCAGAGGCTAGAAGTCTGACTCATGTTTTTGGCAAGGTCAGTTGTTTCAGGAGGTTCTGAGGAAGAGTGTCCATTCCATGCTTCTCTTACAGCCTGTGAGGGTTCTACCCAATCATTTATGCTCGTTGGCTTGTGGAATCTGACATACAGTAGATACTCCAACCTCTGGCTCCACTTTGACATAGCATTTTCCCCCTTTGTATATATATCTTTACGTGGTCATCTTCCCTCTGTGTGTATCTGTCTGTTTTCTCTTTTTATCAAGACATGAACCATTGGATTAGGGCCCACATTAATTCAGTATGACCTCATATTAACTAATTACATAAACAGATGAAAGATATCTGTAGCTCATTTCACCTAGAAATGAAGAGCTGCGTAAGGATTCTTCCACATAGAGTGGAAACAACTAGAGTAAAAAGTAACACCATAATTATATTCTTATAGCAACTGTTGTTGAGTTAATCAAGATACACACTCCTAGTTGCTTACTGTATATGTTTGCCCTTAGGCTTCCCATATAGCTCAAAGGATATTAAACTAGTAATTAATTTTATCAAACATTCAAACTGTATAATAAATGCCTTACTTTTCCCCTCTTCTCTGTGTACTTTATCTGTAGATGATATTTTATTTTGTTGTTCTAGAAATGCCAGACAAATTTAAGAATTTTTAAAGAAGTTACATTCTGAACAAAGAAATTGAATATGGCTATTTGCAATAGAATCAGCAAAATGTATTTTTTAAAAAATATATTTAATTAGTAGCAAGTATTTAAAATTATTTCTTGGGATTCATGTTTTAGGTGAAATAATTTGCTTTTCCTAGAGAATAATACAATCAGTGTTTATAAGATTAGTGTTCTTGGGATATTTTAATAATTATTATATCTGTGGCAGTTAAGGAATTTAAAAATTTGAGCAGAGGAGGAGCAGTTCCTACATGATATCAGGACCTTGTATTAAGGGTATAGCCAAGGGAAATGGAAGACATCAGGATCTTCCCCCTTATCTCCTGACTACTAACTATTCCTGTAATAGAAAAATTTTGATCTGTTTCTAAGATTGACAGCTATTTTAATGGCAAATACTGTATTTTTGGCATATTTTTGGTCAATAATATGGCATATTATTTTATGCCTATTGCCCCAGCAAAGTCTTAAAACATAATATATACTCAATAATACTGAATATATATACTATATCCTGATTTCTAATACATGATTATATTGAAACAGGAATGTACGATAAACAATTAGAAATGGAATTGGTTATCTGGATCAAAAAAAAAGTGCAAGAAATGACTATAGTAAAAAAACTAGGTTGCCAGTTTTCTGTGTTCTGTGAGAAAAGAGTTTCATGAGAGGACATTACTATTTGCTAATCTTGACTACGAAAAGAGAAACAGAGAGAAATGAAGTATCTAAATTAGAAGATGAGAACAAAAACATAAATATGGATCTGATTATGTGTGTGCATGAGTCATGTAAGTATGTCATATTTATCATGTTTTACTTAAAAATATAATGAATAGATACAGCATTTCTTTAGTTTCTAATTCTATTAAACCATTTCTCTTTCCAACAATTAGCAAATATCGGTTTGAAAACTTAGAATTCAAATTTTAATTGGTAGATCTAGGAATGTTTTAATGTGTTTCTAAAAACAAGAAAGGAAACTTGTACTTATGTCTTATAACAAATACAGGAGCATAATCCAAAGAGAAAAGTAACTTCTCCCCTAAATATTGGGTTCTCATCCTGAAAAAGACAAGTAGAGAATGGAATGTAATTTCTAAAATGGATCCTTTACAAAGTCACATTGTGCTGCTTAATGACACATAGTTCCTGATGAGCATTCCAAATTACAAGGTAGTTGTTTAAATAGAATTTAAACCAAGGGCTTCATTGATATCCTTCCCAAAACAAGGGGCTCTTTTAATTAGAAAAGTCTATGCTGCTTTCTTTCCTGGCAACATTTGTGGGGGATCCCACCAGAAAGTTCGCACAGACAGCCAAATGCAGAAAACACAGAGATTCTTTGCTTTATATAGTTGCCTCATGCTCTACACTTTACTTATCCATAAACCTCCCAAAGGCCAGGGATCAATAAATGTGTTCCCATCAGATTTTAAATAGTCAAGGAAATGACTTCTTGCTATTTAAAGTGCACAAAATAGAATGTATGTTACTTTATTTTTCCTTTCTCTTAACCTATGTTACATGACACAAGATATTGGTTCACTTGATCTCTGTTCACTGTACTTGAGGGAGGGTAAAGAGAATTAGCAAAAGTACTTTTCATTACCAACTATACCTTCATCAGATTCAATTTTTCTTTCTTCACCACAAAATTGCTGATGAGTTGGCATACATATATATGTGCATGTGTTGGAATCCTCTACACAATATCCTTTTGTCTATCCAGAGATCATCCTCATTTAAGCCTTTACAATTTCTGTAGATTGATAGCTCAATCATTATTTGATCCAGGTGTCTTTACTTAACATTAGTGTTACTGACATTAAATATTGTTTCTGAAATAGTCTGTTATTTTGATATAAATAATACAGAAATCCTGTGTACCCTTTACTCAGTTTCCTCCAGTGGTAACATCTTGCAAAGTTATGGTAGAATATCATAATCAGGATATTGACATGGATACTATCCACCTGTCTTATTGAAATTTTCCCAATTACTTGTACTTATGTGTGTGCCCATGTCTGTATTTAGTTCTGTGCAATGTTATCACATGTATAGATTTACATATTTATCACCATAGTTAATTTTTTTTTTTTTTTT
>VBSM01002217.1:38683922-38740026 GCA_008086735.1 Cheirogaleus medius
CCTGGTTAATTTTTTTTTTCTTTTTTTTTGTAGAGAGAGGGATATTACTATGTTGCCAGGCTGGTCTCGAATCCTAGCCTCAAGTGATCCTCCTGCCTTGGCCTCCTAAAGTGTTGAGATTGCAGGCGTCAGCCACCACACCCAGCAAGATACAGAATTGTTCTACCAAAACAAGAGTGGTTTGTTTTGCCCTTTGACAATTACATCCACATCCTCCCTTCTGGACTACACCTCCACATCTATAATTCCTGGCTATCATATTTATTAATATTTTTACAATCACCTTTTACTTATGGACAGAACTACTGATTTTAATATTGTTATTGATGTAGTTTCATTTTTAAGTAAATTTAATGTACATTTGCATAAAATATGCACAGATTTAGAAAACATAAAGAACAACGTAGGTATTATGATGATATGGAAAATATATGAAAAATCAACAAAGCTTAAGATATATTGCAATTGGTGATAATATGGGCATGGTAGATCAAGTAGGCTGAGGAAATAATTTAAAGCAGAGTACATCTTGCCCATTCAGGGTTAGAATAGTGGTTCTCAAAATTTAATGTGCTTAAGCACTTGTTGGAATCACCTGGAAGCCTTGTTAAACATTGATTGCTAGGCACCATGCCCAGAGTTGCTGACTCAGTAAGTCTAGAGTGGCGTCCTAGAATTTCCAATCCTAAAATCTTCCCAGGTGATGCTAAGCTGCTAGTCAAGCTTTTAGAACCACTGGAATAGAGGGTAGTGCTTATGTTGAATACTGAGTCTGAGAAGCAGCAGTTCAAATGAAGAAGGATGTCGGGAAGAGGACTTGTTATGTCATAAGCAATGTGAAGCCATTGTAGCTTTCACAGCCAAAGACCGTATGACTAAAACAGACTTTAGAAAGAATAATCTGGTGATAATTTAGCTAACCAATTTGAGAGCAAAAAATGTGGAAATAATGTAGGATGAGTTAGAAAATTGAATATGGTGGGGGAGAAACAGATAAAACCTCAGAATCCTAATTAAAGGGGAGGTAACTCAATACCGAAGTAAAAGGTGTCTACATGGAATACAGATTTATACTGATCAACTCCTCTTTTCTTTTAGCCTTTCTATATTTTCCTAAGGTCTGTTTCACCATTTCCCAAAGAATAATCTTCTTAGAAGCAAACACATCCAAACACATCATAACCTTGTTAAATTATAATCTTAGCCTACTCCTTATATCTTGTTGATAATGACTGCTGAAGCTCCTAGAGAGTAAGACAACCACGGTCTGTAGTTGTGGTTTGAATTATAAACATTATCTGGCTTAATTGATAATTGAGGGTCTTATTCAAAGCCTTCAATTCCCAAATTCTACATTTGTCACTTTGTTTTCCCTCTTTCTCTCTTTTTGTCATTTTTATTTTGTTTTTTTTTTTTTGCTTTTTTTCAGATAGATTTAATGTACAACCAAGTAAAATTATACATAATTCAATAGGCTGTATAAATAACAGAGTAATATTGAATGTTACAATACTACTCATGTATTTTGGTGGTTATTATTTTATTTCAACATTCATGATATGCAACATAAATTCTAAATTATACTATTTCCTACATACATGCCATTAATTTTTAATATATAGAAGCAATCGAAATAAGTAAACCTACAGTGAATCACTAAACAATCTAATGATTGTAAATGTCAATATCTTTTTTTTTTTGCTTCTGAAGTTTTTCTTTTGCAAAATTGATACATAATAGTTGTACATAATATGTGGGTACATGTGATATTTTGATACATGTATACAATACAAAGTGATCAAATTAGAGTAACTGGGATATCCTTTACCTCAAATATTTGTCTTTTATTTGTGTTGAGAACATTCTAATTCTTCTATTTTAAAATATCAGCAAATTATTGTGAACAATAGTCACTCAATTTATTATCGAACACTAAAAGTTAATCCTTCTAACTGCATTGTATCCATTAATCAACTTCGCTTCATCCTTTCTCCCCTCCACCCTTCTGAGCCTCTGATAACCACTGTCCTATTCTCTACCTCCATAAGATACACTTTTTTTAAGCTCCCACATATGAGAGAACACATGCCATATTTGTCTTTTTGTGTCTGGCTTATTTCACTTAACATAATGACCCCCAATTCCAACCACATTGCTGCAAATGACAGGATTTCATTCTTATTTTACCTGTTTTCTATTTTATCTCTCTCTACCAACGTTGTCAAGTAGACAGGTTGTTCCATCAAAGACAATTATAATTGTAAGGGCAAACTAACCTCCAAAGAATAAAAGTTAGAGATGATACTGTTTTGGACTATATTATAGAGTGATTTTTAAGGAATTCTAAAACACTATGTTTTAAAGAAGTGATGCTACATTTTACTTTCCCTTGTAAATTCAAAGTGCAACACAAGCATTTGATTCTCTTCTGACTAAGCACGTAACACATTGCATCTTGTACAAGATTTCTGAGAGAACCAAAACACTGATTGGTATACTTGGTTGTGTATCTGATTCAGTCACTGAGTTTACATTCTGACAGAGAAAACCCTAATTTCCTCATGTGATATTTCTCTGAGCAAAAGTAATAAAAGAAATTAAGATTTATAAAAGCTACTTATGTCAGAGACAATAGAAAATGAATATAAATTAGACATTACTCAGCAAGAGCTATACCACAAGTACAGAAAACACAGGGTCCCTCATTATAGAAATAAACTGCACTGTCTGCCTAAGGTAGTAATGGCTCTTTCTATGCTTTCTGTAAAATTCAAATAAACATCCAATGGGAATGTCTTTCAGGAAAATAGTATGTTATTTAGAATTTATTTATATAAATTTGAGAAACATCCCTCAGGGGAAGAAAGACTCAATTTTTCTTTGCTGTCGATAAAACAAGGCTATCTAAAAGGCTAGGACTATAATGCATAGAAAAACTAGTGGAAACTCAAGGAAAAAGTATTGGATTTGGAAGTTGGCAAACCTCACAAGGTTGATGGCAACTATAGATTGCCTTAATCTAATAATCTCAAATTTGATTTTAGGCTTGCAATAAAAGTGGGCTTTGGGTGAGCCATGGGAAAGAAGGGACAACTTCAGATGAGAGGAGAAATAGCAGGATAAGCAAACTAAATTCTAGTGTTAACTATGATTCTGCTCAAATTCCATGACAGAAACTATTATCACCATTACATGATAAATGGGGAGAGTGAGAGGGAGTGGCTTCAGCACTGACTATTATTACAGCTGTACACATAGGGCATCAAAATACATATGGGCAATTATTTTTATTGATAATCATCATAATTAATATTGGATTATCGAGCAATGAGTCAAAGGGCTTAAAATATTTCTAGCCTCTATCTGTATTAGATGACATTTATAAAAGTACAATTCAATTTTATAATGCCTACTTCATCACCAAAAAGAGATCTTTGCCAGGCAAACCATGATAAAGGTTTCCCCTAGGTAAGATAAATTTTATTCATCTGGGACTCATAAAAATAATCAAATGGAGAAAAGAGGGTAATTCTTTTGTTTGTTTTTGCTTTTGTTTTAAGAGAACCTAGTTAGTTATCAAAGTGTTCTGAACTAAGGTAAAGAAACAAAGCACTACATAATTTGGAAAGAAACCACCTATTATCATTATAGAAAGCATTTTCCTTTGTTTTGACATTTTCTAAAGGTCAAGCGTTTGGAATCCTACAATCATTTTGCATTTGAAAATGATGAATCAAAGAGAAAGTAAAATCCACCTAAATAATGACAGGCATTTAAACCTGATAGATGGTTTTAATGCAACTATGCAAATATCCAAGTTTAACTTCTTTCATTGTAGCCTTATTTAAGCCTGTTGTTTTTGACAAAGATAGGTTTTGCATAACTACTAACTGGCTGAGAATCAACTGGTTTTAACTGATCAACACTTAAGTGCACATATAGCAATAACATCCATCAGGTGTCCTGCAGATGGGAGGGGGAGGGGGATGGATATATACACACATAATGAGTGTGATGCGTACCCTCTGAGAGATGGACATGCTTGAATCTCTGACTTGGGTGGGGCAAGGGCAATATATGTAACCCAAACATTCGTACCCCCATAATCTGCTGAAATAAAAAAAAAGAAATAAATGATTTTGTGAAATTGAATTCTGTTGTTATTTCTCTTTAATTTGTATTTTTGTCAGATTGCCAACTGTAAGTAAATTTGGCAACTGGGGAATTTAGTCTGTCATTGCCAATCAAAGTGTATATGTACACATTTAAAAAAAAAACTAAAGAATGTAATTTCAGAAACCTGTACTTGGAGAAATTCTGTGAAAAATAAATCATATGAATGAGACTCTTCAAAATCTGTCCAACTTTGCTATACAAATAATGCCTCCCTTATTTGTGGTTTCACTGTCAGCAATTTCAGTTACCCACTATGGTCCAAAAATATTAAATGGAAAATTCCAGAAATAAATAATTCATAAACTCTAAATTGCTGTTCTGAGTAGTGTGATGAAATCTCTCACTATCTCTTTCCATTCCAGCCAGGATGTCAATCATCTCTTTGTCCAGAAAATCTACCCGTTAGTCACTTAGTAGCCACTTCAGTTGTCAGATCAAAAAAAACATAGTATATAGAGGGTTTAGTACTATCCATGGTTTCAAACATCCACCAGGAGTTTTATAATGTATTCCCCATGGATAAGGAGTGAATACTGTACTAATGAAAGGTATGGTTTGGTATATCCTGCTAAAATCCCTCTGATAGTAATACTGGAAATTATATGAATAATAGACAATTCTCAACCTTATATGCAGTGCTAAAGGAAACTTATTTCAACCTTCAAGAAAATATCAATTAATACAGTTGACATTTAATGAGCTCAAAAGGAATATTGTGGAACTTGTCTTCACATTTCTTTCTCCTTTTATTCATGCTACACTATGAAGTCTCCATAATTAGAAAAGAATGTTCTCTCCCTCTATCCTTTCCATGATAACTTTTAAAAGGAAGCATAAACACTAAAAAGAAAGAGAGAGAGAGAATTTTAGAAGTTCTCCAGGACATTAAATTTTATGAAGTTATTTAAAGATTATTATATAAATTATATTTTATAAGTAGATTTCAATTCATAAGATTTTAATTAAATACCAACTAATAGAAAATATCATCAAATATATTTTTGGTGACTCTTCTGATAAAGGAATAAACTCTTATTGAACTTATAGATTAGTTGACCAAGATGGCCTTAACTTTCCCCTAAGTTGGTCTATATTTTAGAGAGTCTTCTTCTAGACCATAGACCTCTGACCTTCCTTTTATCAGGGCATTTACAATAGAAAAGTTATAATTGTAAATTCTTTCCAGGACCCTTTGAGATGTAAATCCCCAGGAATCTCTTTCTCAAGGACCTCAGAGCCATTCCTTTGAAATGTCAACAAGATGCGACCCTCTTCTATTAGTGTGTGTGGGAGGGCAGGATCCTAACTTTGATAAGCACCAATTAGACAACACAGGTGGACTAACCATATTATTCACACTCCCCATAACATCTTCTGGTACTTTTTTATTAGTTCAACAAAATGTTTAAGTATCTTCCCACCCTTGTTAAATATATTTCTAGGTTTGTTTGTGTGTGCGCGCGTGTGTGTGTGTGTGTGGCTATTGTACATGGAATTATCTTCTTGATTTGGTTCTCAGCCTGTTATTGATGTATAAAAATGCTACCAATTTTTGTATGTTAACTTTGTATCCTGAAATTTAATGAATTCACTTAATAAGTCTAAGAGATTTTTAGTGGAGTCTTTAGGATCTTCTAGGTAAAAGAGCATATTATTAGCAAATAGGGATAATTCAACTTCCTTTTTTCCAATTTTGATGTTATTTATTTCTTTCTTTTGCCTGGTTTCTTTGGCAAGAACTTCCAGTACTATGTTGAATAGGAGTTGTGAAAGTGGCCATCCTATTCTTGTTCCAGCTCTTAGGGGGAATGCTTTCAACTTTTCTCCATTTAGTATGATGTTGGCTGTAGGTTAGTCATATATGGCCTTTATTAATCTGAAGTATGTTCCTTCTACATCTACTTTTTGTGGGTTTTTATCATGATAGACTCTATAAGGAAAACTAAAAAGAACAATGATGAAAGAAATTATAGGTGACAAAAACAAATGGAAAAACATCCCATGCTCATGAATTGGAAGAATTGATTCTGTTAAAATGACCGTATTGCCCAAAACAATCTACGGATTCAATGTAATCTCTAATGAAACACCAATGCCATTTTCCAAAGAATTAGAGAAGCAATCCTAAAATTCATATAGAAACAAAAAGAGCCTGAATAGAAAAGGTAATCCTAAGCAAAAAGAACAAAGTTCAAATGATACTACAAGGCTATAGTAACCAAAATATCATGATACTGGTATAAAAATAGACACATAGATGAATGGAAAACAATAGAGAACTCAGAAATAAAGCCACATACCTACTGCCAATTGTTTTTTGACAAAGTCTACAGAACCTACACTGTGGAAAGGATGCCCTTTTCAATAAAAGGTACTGGGAAAATTGGATTTCCATAAGCAATAATGAAACTGGACCCCTATTGCTCACCATATACAAAAATCAATTCAATATGTACTAATGACTTAAGTGTAAGGACCAAAACCATTAAAAAAAAAAGTAGGAAAAAAAAACCTAGGGAAAACTCTTCTGGACATTTGTCTAGGTGAAGAATTTATGAAAAAGCCCTCAAAATCAGAAGCAACAAAAGCAAAACTAGACAAATTGAACTTAATTAAACTAAAACATATCTGCACAGAAAAAGAAATAATCAACAGAGTGAACAGACCACCTACAGAATGAGAGAAAGTTTTTGCAAATTAATCATCTGATAGAGGACTCATATACAGGATTTCCAAGAAACTCAAACAACTCAACAACAACAACAACAAAAATCCCAAGTAAACACATTAACAAAGTGGGCAAAGAATACAAATGGACATTTTTCAAAGGGAGACATACAAATGGCCAAAAAGCATATGAAAAAATGTTCACCATCACTAATCATTGGAGAAATACAAATGAAAATCACATTAAGATATCATCTTATAGCAGTCAGAATGGCTTTTATTTAAAAGCCAAAAATAACAATTGTTGGTGAGGATGCAGAGAAAAGAGAAAGCCTATGCAGTGTTGATTGTAAGGTAAATTAGCACAACCTCTATGGAAGGAAAAGAAATCATTGTATAAAAAACACACCAACACCCATATGTTTATCACAGCACTATTCACAATAGCAAAGATATGGAATCAACCTAAGTGTCCAGCAACAGATGGATGGATAAAGAAAATTTGGTATATATAAATAATGTAATACTATTCAGCTATAAAAAGAATTAAATCATGTCTTTTGCAGCAAAATGAATGGAATTGGAGGCCATTATCTTAAGTGAAACAACTTAGACACAGAAAGAAAACTTATGTTCTCCAATATAAGTGGGAGCTAAATAATATGCATACATGGATGTAAAATGTGGAATGATAAGACAGTTGAGACTTCAAAGGGTGGGGAGGTTGGAGAAGGGTGGATAATAAGATAATAAGAAATTACTTAATAGATATAATGTACATTATTTGGGTGATGGATACACTAAAATCTCTGACTTAATGACTATGCAATACATCCAAGTAACAAAATTATACTTGTACTCCACAAATTTATACAGGGAAAAATATTCTCCCACCTTTTGTTATAGGGAAGTTGCATTCAGTCTTGCTATTTTTAACAAGTGTCTGGTATAGTTTTTCTTTTACATAATCTTCATCTTTATCTTAAATATGTACACAGATATAGCCAGTAACATTTTTAAATTTTCTGATGTTTTCAGCATAGCATATATATGTACATACACATATGTAGACATACATGCATACATATATATGCATATATGTGTGTTATATTTTCTAACATATTCTCTTATATGATCTCACTTGGAACTCTTCCACTGAGGAAAATTGAGTTTGCAATTGAGTCTAACACTGATAGAAGCTAAAGATTTGAACCTCCAAGATATAGAGCTGTGACATTTTATTAATGAAATACCAAACTGTTGAGATTGTTCTAATTGGACAATAAAAGTGTCAATCGGATAAAAGTTGTATAAGAAGAAACAAAACACAGAAAACAAAAACAATGAAATTGCAAGATGATAGCAGGCAAAATAGAATCTAAGTACGACTTGATTTAAATTTAATTTGATTTGAAATATAATAATTACATCACTTGAATAAAAAAGGTCACTGTTTTACCTGAAGTTTTATTTATAATTTGTTCTTTAGCACTCATAATTTACCTAGGGACTCTGTGGAATATTCTAATTTTAAATGTTGCCAACTATATACATATATAATCTGTTTATTCCATTTATAACTCTGCATGGCAAGTTAAATATCTGAAAGTCAGAGAGAGTTTATTCTTCTCTGGTGACAATCCAGCTGTGTGATATTGGGTGGGTAAATCAAAATCTCTGACTCAGTATTCTCAATTCCAAAGCAAGTTATTCAACTATACATTTTCTATGTTTCCAGTATTTGAAAACTATGCCCATATATTAATAGCTCCTAACTGGTTTTAAGTGTGCATGCTTGTGTGCATATACTAAATGTACAAATGGTTTATATAATAAAGTACTTGTGAGTACTGAGTTTAGGTGGAGTGGTTTAGAGTAAGTGACATGTCATTAATTAAGAATGCTAAAGCACAGTGTTTTTTTTGATTGATGGAAAGAAAGAACATAATATGGTAGCAAGAATAAAATGTATAAACAAGCAAAATATTAAATGGTATTATATAAAGCATTTTCAAGAAATCTGAATGTGAAAAGGAAAAATCAATCACTGTGATTTTTGGTTTTATGATCTTTATTGTTGAAGGCCAGACAATGTAACTGTAACTTCATATTATGCTCAGTCAAATAATTAAATTACCATTGTCTGAATTATCTATATAGAAATTAATACATTTCTATGTGCACATTTATGTATGCACACATAAAAATATATAAAAATACAAAACACATTTGTTTAATAAGAAGAATAATTGAGGTTAAAATAGACACAAGCAAACACACACACAACTAAGCAATCAAAAAAACATTAAAACAACCTAGTCAAGAATTTATAAAATTTGGGGGCAATTTCAATTAACATTCTGATAAAACAAAAATACTGTAAAGATACAGGTGTTATAAATTAAAGAAGTAATCAATTAGTCTATAGGCGAAAATACAGCAAACAAAAAGCAACTCCAAAAGCTAGTTCTCTGAAAAGATCAATAAAATGGAAAAGCTGCTGACAAAGAAAATTAGAAAAAGAAAGAAAATAAGACTGCATAACATAAAAATCCATAAAGCAGCTGTGAGTTTATATTTGAAATAGATTAAGAATTTATAAGAAAATATTATACATAAGACCAACATTTTGAAAATATGTATGTAATAAAACCTTTATGATAGTTAATTAAATTTATTAATGATAAGATAATATTTGAATACCATGACAGTCAAAATTTGAAACAAATGGTTATAGAACCATAGCACAAAAAGCCGTTCTGGTTGGCTTACTAAATAATTCATTAAAGCTTTCAAGAAAAAAAAAATTGTTTTTAAACTGCTCTAGCAAATATAAATATTTGGAAAGCATTTAAGTGCATTTTATAAAGTTAGCATAATACTTAATCCAGTGATAATTGGCACTTACTCCTCTGCTTTAGCTCCACCTCTCAAGTCATACAAAGACACTGGCTGATAGTATGTAGAAAACATCACAAGAAAGCATAAATGAATAGCTACATAATTTTGGAAAAGGAGACGTCATTAAAGATGACATTAATTATGACTCAAGAGAGATTAAAAAAACAGACATCATTAAAGACAGAAACTATAAAGGAGTTTTAGCCCTTACAACTAAAACAAAAAGTATGTGTAAAATGTAATTAATTAAAAGACAAATGAGGCCGGGCACAGTGGTTCACGCCTGCAATCCTAGAACTTTGGGCAGCCGAGGCAGGAGGATCACTTGAGGCTAGGAGATCAGTCTGGGCGATAGTGAGACATGGTCTCTACAAAATAAAAAAATAAATAAATAACAATTATCCAGCAATGGTGGCGCATTCCTGTTGTCCCAGCTACTTGGAAGACTGAGGCAGGAGGATCACTTTAGCCCAGGATTTTGAGGTTGCAGTGAGATCTGTCATCACATCACCTTTGCAAGAAATTCTCCCAGGCATGGAAGCTGGGAGTGCACAGCAGCAGTTAGAAGACACTTACTAGAATCACCTGGTGACATCCAAAAAAAATAACTGCTTGAACCACACCCTAGACTATTAAATTAGATTCTCGGCAGGTGGGACCTAGGTATATTTTATGTTCATTTAAAAGTATTTTCATGAATGTTTGCTGTTTTTATCTACACTATTTCTATGAGAAGCAAAAAGGTCATCACTTGACTACTAAATGTGTAGACACAGAAAGCTATAATCAAATGCTTCATATCACATCCCTAGCATGCTTTTCCATTTTATTACACTTGAATAACCCTAATTTGTTGTTGTTATGCCTCATAACCAATCAGCCTCGTTTTCTGCTAAAATTCATTGAAAAGTAACTTACATGTGTATGTGTTTACTGATACTTTCTGAGGAAGTGTCTAGGGAAAGGTGGAATGGAGAAGGATGAGGGTCAGTATGTTGTATGCAGTTCTAAAAATATCCTAAAATTCTTCACCCATCTATTTCTTCAAAGTGTGTTCAGCAGCTGGCTTCAACTCTCCCCTTTCTTTGTTCCTAGAACCCTTGTTTCCTAAACTGTCATGCTCAAATTCCAACAACACAAGTTTTTGCCCTATTATTTCCTACTGGTTCAGTTGTTTATTATGTGGATCACTGCCAGAGCTGCTTTCAGATTCCCCCATGACTCCTAAATAACAGATGCTAACAGGAAACCTTAAACCACCTTAGATTCTCAGAGTAGGAGGAATGAAAACACTTATAAGTATTTTATCTCAATCACAATTACAAATGCCATGCTTATTAAATGAACAATGCCTTCCAATAGAGGATAAGAAGTTTATTTTAATTCAACACTTTATTTTAGGATAGATTAATAATGGAATTAATGGGGTGAAAATATTACATTAGTAATATCTTAAAATGTTGAATTTTAGTGTAATATTTTAAAGAAAATAGTAACAGGGAGGGGGGGATAGTAAAATAGTAAAGAAAACAGTAATGGGGGGGGGATGACCAAGGTGGTAGACTAGAAGCAGCTTGCACTAGCCACTCTCAAGAAGAGGACCGAAAGTTGCAGGTAGAGTTCACTTATGGATAGACTGTCTTGGAGAGAGCATTGTGAATGATCAGAGAAGCATCCAGAGACACCCAAACTAAAGGAGAGAGAGTCAGGGTATCCTCTCAGCAAGATCGAAAGGTACCTGGTAGAAGCATCCACACGTAGGGAAGGGTCAGTGGAGAGACCCGCAGGGCTCCACACTCCTCCAGAGGACATTGAAACCTGAGCTTTGAGGGGGATCCCCCACCACAGCAGACCACTGAACTAATTAGGGAGCTGCGTAGAGACTGTGCAGCAGCATTGCACAGGAGAGTGGGCGCAGTGGGGTCCCACTGCCTTCTGACCCCAAGTCGCTGCAACATATGCTATTCTATTCTCTCAGCCCAGCCCCAGAGCACCTGGTCTATGGATCCACTACAGCTGCCACCCCATTACCCCTGCAGGATTGCAGAAGGAGCAGGGAGAGAGGGTGCTCTCACATGCACTGTGACTGGGTGCTGTGCATTCCCCCACCACCACCCCCAAAATCCCCTGAGGGCAGAGCAGACACTCACTGGCCCTCAGCATCTGCTGCTGCCATCTTGTGGTCTCAATAGTGCTGCCACTGCCACCTGAGTATCATTGCAGCAGAGTGAGAGACCCAGCCACCACAAATAACCAGTGGAGCACTGCATGTCTCCCCAGCCCCACCAGCCATGGGTCATCCAGCCGCTGCAGCCTAGTGAGCCACCCTACCATTGCCTGAGGTCCAACAACCCACGCGGGCCATCTGTCAAGGCACCCTCTACCTGCCTAGGTACCTGCTAAGGCACTGTGACCTGCCCAGGCACCCACCAATGCCCTGTGATCCACCAACCACTTGCCAAGGTCCTGAGACCCACCCAGATGTCATCCACGGTTCCAAGATCTGCCTAGATGCTGTCCAACATCCAATGATCCACCAAGCTTCCATGGCCCTGCACCCCACACATCTCAGTGGCCCTGAATGCTGTGAGCCTGGCAACACAGTGCACCATGCACATTGGTGACCCCGATGTCACCCCATGCTACACAGCTGCAGCGGCACTGCCCCTGCAGACTCGCTCACCAGAAACTGCCCCCTGTTAAATATTACCACTGCCCCTGGAACTGAGCAGATCCAATGCCCACAGCCCTGGCATCTGGGGGCAACACCTAAATAGCCTCACTCAGCCACCACTACCACTGCCACCACCACGCAGAAGCCTAAGCAGAGCAAATTCCCACACCACCTACCTCCATGCAGAGGAACTTGCCAGCTGCCTACCTGAGTTTCCAACAGTGACCTGAGGACAACCCACCAGTCCATATGAATATCCCCCACCATTGGCTTGGACTATGACAACCACAGGGGAATAGCATGATGCAGGAGAACGGTTGCATTACAGGCTCTCAGTGCCTCTGCTTGATCCTGCTGGGTAAATCCTCTGGAGTACTATATAAAGATGCCTTCCATGGACCATTCCTTTTCACTAAGTAGGAGTTCCCAGCAGAGGAGCACAAGTGCACCACAAACTTATATGTCGTCAGCTGAGAGAAGAAGTTTTAGATGAGAAGGAACCAGCACAAAAACTTCGGCAACATTAGAAACAAGCTGTCTTGACACCTCCAAAGGATCACAATAGACCTATAGCAACAGACCTCAACCTAAAGATTACACCAAGGACTCCTAGAATTGATAAATAAATTCAATAAAGTTTCAGGTTACAAAATCAACATATGCATATCAGTAGCATTTCTATATACTAATAACAGTCAAATTGAAAGTCAAATCAAGGACTCAATACCATTTACAATAGCTACAAAAAAAAATAAAATACTTAAGGAATATACATAACCAAGGAGGTGAAAGATCTCTATAAGGAGAATCACAAAACACTGATGAAAGAAATCATACATGACACAAACAAATTGAAAAGCATCCCATACTCATAGATTTGTAGAATCAACATTGTTAATATATCTATACTGCCCAAAGTGATTTACAGATTTAATGCAATTCTCATCAAAATGCCAATATCTTATTTCATAGACTTAGAAAAAATAATCCTAAACTTCATTTGGAATGAATAATAGCCTGAATAGCCAAAGCAATCTTAAGCAAAAAGAACAAATTTGGAAGCATCACATAACTTGACTTCCAATTATATTACAAGGCTAACAAAAGACCATGATACTGGTATAAAAGTACAGACATAGACCAATGGAACAGAACAGAGATCCCAGATACAAAACCATATACTTACGATCAACTGATCTTCGACAAAGCAGACAGAAACATACACTGGAGAAGGATTCCCTATTCTATAAATAGTGCTGGGAAAATTGGATAGGCACATACAGAAGATTGAAGCAGGATTCCTATCTCTTGCCATATACAGAAATTCATTCAAGATGGATTAGAGATTTTAATGTGAGGCATAAAACCATAAAAATTCTAGAAGAAAATGTAGGAAAAACTCTTCTAAATGTAGGCCTAGGCATTGAATTTATGACTAAGACCCCAAAGGCAAAAACAGCAACAACAAAAATAAATGGCACTTAATTAAATTAAAAAGCTTCTGCATAGCAAAGGAAATTATCAGCAGACTAAACAGGCCACCCACAGAAAGGGAGAAAATATTGACAAACTATACATACAACAAAGGACTAATATCCAGAATCTGCAAAAAAACTGAAAGAAACAAGCAGAAAAAACCAAACAGCCCCCTCAAAAATTAGGTAAAAATACGAACAGAATTTTTTCTAAAGAAGATACAGAAATGGCAAAACAAATATGAAAAAATGTTCAACATTAATAATCATCAGGGAAATGCAATTTAAAACCACAATGATATATTATCCTATCCCTGTTAGGATGGGCATTATTAATAAGTGAGAGAAAACAACAGAATCTGGTGTGGATGCAGAGAAAAAGGAACACTTATACTCTGTTGCTGAGACTGCGAACTAGTATAGCTCCTACATTAAACAGTATGGAGATTCTTCACAGAACTAAAAGTAGACCTGGCATTTGATCCAGCAATTTCACCTCTGAGTATCTACTCAAATGAAAATAAATCACTTTATCAAAATGTCACTTGAATTTAAAGCTTCATCGCAGCACAACTCACACTTGCAAAGATATGAAATCAACCTAAGTGTCCATCAATTCATGAGTGGATAAAAATAAAGCATGGTATATGTATATCACAGAGTACTACTTAGTCGTAAAAAGGAATGAAATAATGTCTTTTGCCACATTTTGAATGGAAATGGAGGCCATTATCCTAAGTGAAGTATCTTAGGAATGGAAAAAATAAACACCACATTTTTCTCACTAATAAGTGGGAGCTAATCAATAGATACATGTGGTACAAAGAGACATAAACGACACTGGAAACTAAGAAGGGGGGATGATGGGAAAGGGATGAGGGACAAATATTTACTTATCAGGTACAATGAACACTGTCTTGGTGATGGACACACTGAAAGCCCTGACTTCCGCATTATATAGTATACCCACGTAACAAAAACATTTATACTTCCTTAATATTTTGGGAGGAAAAAAGAAATTAGAAACAATTTGCTCACAAGTTATAAAGTAATAGTAGATAAGTTTATAGTATACATATAAATAGAAATGCTATGTGCATTTCTATTGATGACAATAGATGTATTAATGTCATATCTCACCTGGTCATTTTGTTGAGTATAGAAGGACTGATATCTTTTTTAAGGCACAAACCATAATTTTCTTTTTATGTTTTATATTTACTCCCTGTAACACCTAGTACAGCGTGGACCACAGGTAAGCGCTCAATAAAATGTTTGAGTAAATGAATTCTATTAATATAGGATGTACTGAGAAAAGAGATAGAAGAGTATCAAACAATGACAGAAAAGATTGTTAGGAGGAAGACAGCAATTGATTAGTAGTTGCCAGAAGCCATTCAATATTGTTCCCACATCAACAAAAGAGGACAAACACAGAAAAAGATCAATTTTTCTTTTTACCATGTATTTCTAAAGCAAACTCCTGCATCACTTTCCCCCTCTCACATAGCAAATGCATAAGGGCAGTTTTGTACTGTTCTTGAATGAGGTAAATTAGCATCATTACCTATTCAGTTTCCCTTTCTGCCTCCACTGCCCAAGAGTGATATTATCATACACAAAAGGAATGTGTGGAAAGAAACATCAAGGACTACAATTGACTTCAATCTACAATAAAACACATTTTACCACTTGGGCCACATATAGCAATATATTGAACTTCCTCTGCCAATTTTCTTTTATTTACAAAGCACTATCACTGTAACTACTTTTTTTTTTTTTAAAGATACTCCATATATTCAAGAAGCCTTTTAGCCTGCTGATTTTATAAACATCTCCCAACATGAGAAATAGCATTTGAACAATGCATGATTTTCTGGAAGCAGGGATAAAATTGAAAGAGAGTAGGGAAGATAAGAATGAAGGAGGTTGCTTACATTGAAAATTACATACACAGTCATGTGCCTCATAATGACATTTCAGTCAACAACCGACTGCATATATGTTGGTGATCCTGTAAAATTATAATGGAGTTTAAAAATTCTTATCCCATCGTGATGTCGTAACCTTCGTAATGTCTTAGCGCAATGCATTAGTCGCCTGTTTATGGTTATGCTGATGTAAACCAACCTGTTGTGCTGTCAGTCATATACAAGTATGGCACATACAATTATGCACAGTAATGATAATAAACTACTATGTTTGGTTTATGAATTTACTATACAATTCATTTTATCATTATTTTAGAGTGTACTCCTTTTATTCATCGAAAACAAAAGTCAGCTGTAAAACAGCCTCAGGCAGTTCTTTCAGAAGGTATCCCAGAAGAGGACATTGTTCTCATGGGAGATCACAGCTCCAAGTGCGTTATCGGCCTTGAAGATCTCCCAGTGGAACGAGATGTAGAGGAGGAAGGCAGTGATATTGATGATCCTGATTTTATGTAAGTCCAGAATGATGTGTGGTTTGCGTCTTAATTTTTAACAAAAAAAGGTGTAAAAAGTAAAAAAAAATTAAAATAAAAAATACAAATTATAAAAATAGAAAAAAACTTATAGAATAGGGGTGTACAGAAAATATTTTTGTACAGCTATACAATGTGTGTGTGCTTTAAGCTAAATGTTATTACAAAAGAGTCTAAAAGTAAAAAAAAAAATTAGAAGTTTATAAATTAAAAATGTTACAATAAGCTTAGGTCAATTTATTATTGAAGACAGAAAAATAGTTTTTATAAATTTAGTATAACCAAAGTGTACAGTGTTTATAAAGTCTACAGTAGTGTAGAGTAATATACTAGGCCTTCACCTTTACTCACTACTCACTCACTGACTCACCCAGAGCAATTTCTAGTCCTGCAAGCACCATTCATGGTAAGTACCCTAGCCAGGTCTACCATTTTTTTTTTCCTTTTGTGAGACAGGGTCTTGCTGTGTCACAGAGGCTGGAGTACAGTGGCATGATCACAACTAACTGCAACCTCACATTCCCAGGCTCAAGTGATCCTGCTGCCTCAGCCTCCCAAATAGTTGGTACCACAGCCATGTGCTATTACAGGCAACTGATTTTTTATTTTTCGTAGAGATGGGGGTCCATTATGTTGCTCAGGGTGGTCTCAAACTCCTGGCCTCAAAGAGATCCTCTTGCCTCAGTTTTCCAAAGTACTGGGATTATAGGCTTGAGCCACTGCACCCAGCACATTTTTTATCTTTTATACAGTATTTTTACTGTACCTTTCCTATTTTTAGATACGCAAATATTTATCATCGTGTTACAATTGCTTACAGTATTAAGTATAGTAACATGCTGTACTTAATAGGTCTGTAGCCTAGGAGCAATAGGATGTACCACATAGCCTAGGTGTGTAGTAGGTTAGACTATCTAGGCTTGTGTAAGTACAATCTCTGATGTTCACACAAAAATGAAATTGCCTACCCACATATTTCCCTGACTATAGTTATGATTGTTCAACTTATGATTTGTCCACTTCACAATAGTGTGAAAATGATAGCATTCAGTAGAAATCATACATCAAATTTTGAATTTTTATGTTTTTCCTGGCCAGCGTACATGGCACGATGTTCTCTCATGATGCTTTCCAGCAGCAATGAGCACAGCTTCTAGTCAGCGATGCTACTAAGAGTGTAAGCAACAAATACTTGCTATCTTCTTGAAGGACATTATTCCTGCTAGACCAACAACAAGTGTCAATGCCTCTGGGCCGCCCACCAGCTATTTTCCATCCTCATCAGAAGAAAGAGAAATTGACAACCTTGTAGTTGGAACATCCCCATCATCCAGCAATTGATTTTATTTCAGTGCCTCAAATAATCTTCAGGCCCACTGTGTTTTCAATTGTGTAAGTTAACTGTGTGTACTCATACACTCATTCTGGTTTTCACTTTCAGTACTGTATTCAATAAATTACATGAGATATGCAACACTTTACCATAACATACGCTTTGTGTCACTAGGTGATTTTGCCCCTCTGTAGGCTAATGTAAGCATTCTGAGAATGTTTAAGGTAGGCTAGGCTAAGCGAATGTTAGGTATATTACATGCATTTTTGACTCATGATGTTTTCAACTTACAATTGTTTTCTCAGGATGTAACCCCACTGTGAGTTGAGGAGCAACTCTGTGTGTGTATTAAATTTTAAATAATTTGTTTTTCTTTTGCATTTATATGTATATATGATATATAATATATGCATGTATATATTATATTGTATGAAATATATATTATATATATGCACACACAAAATAAAAACAAAATAAAATGCAGTGGATAACACTACCCTTCCAAAAAGGTAACTTTGGCCTTTGAAAGAAAATTAGAATCTAGCACTGTGGTATTAGCCATACTCTCATAATTGTTCTTCAGTTGGGAGAAAGGAGAAAGAGTAACCCTACAAAGAGTCACACAAAACAGTAATAATGTAAAACAGGTATCTATACACACACTATGAAGTTCTCAGATATTTATCACTTAAGACACACTAAGTAAATTATATAGACAATAGTATAAATCTATGTGGAGGTGATGTTAATTCATCCAACGCATATTTATTAAATGACTGCTATTCACCAGGGACTGTGCTCATTTAAATCATGGGATACAAAAATGCAAAAGATCACTCACTCACTAACAGGGTGAACCATCAGAATAAATATAAGGAAGTCTCAGAGGAAACATTTCATGATTGTTAGAAATGAGTCACCTTCCACTGGGAGCAATGGCACATGCCTGTGGTCCCAGCGACTCGGGATTCTGAAGCAGGAGGATCACTTGCACCCAGTTTAGTCTGCTGTGAGCTGTGTTTGCATACTGCACTTCAGCCTGGGCAACAGAGCCAGACACTGTCTCTCTAAAAAAAAAAAAAAATCACTTTCTCATACAAATGCAGTCTAACAGTACATGTCCTAAGAACCTAATGACTAACATAAAGTCTTGTGGGAGGAAGAGGGCAGGGAAGAAATAGAGGAGAGATTTGACAACATATAAGTGCTTCTTATCCAACTCCAGCCTAATGTCAGATATAGAAGCACAAAAGCTTTAAAGCAAATGCTCTGGTTTACTGATTAATGATTTAATGTGGGTATACTCTGATATTTCTAACATTACATGTCCTTTTATATCTTGAAATTTCTTCATAAATACAAATTTACACTTATCATTACAGGTTTTCAACAGTACACAAGCAACTCAAGAATTCTGCCTTTTTGTCCCACTCAGTTCTGGATCCCACCCTAATACACATGAGCTGAAGCCTAATATGGGTCCTGAGAAGAAAGGATTATTTTGAAAAGAAAAGTTCTCAGTCTAAACTTCGTATTTAAATTTAACAGTGTATTTGAGGCAGGGGCTACCTTAAAGGAAACATAGATGTTTAAGAATTTCAATATTGCAAGCAAAGGACAATAGTGATAAATAGTGATAAAGGTACAAGATGACAGAAGCTGCTGCCATTTCTCTCTTTTCCCCTATCTTCACATTTCCTGTTACCCATCCTTTCCCTCTAACATTTAGTTGTACTTATTTTGCTTTTTCTTCTAATTCTCATTTGCAGTAAGTAGCACATGACCCTAGCCAAGGGATAATTTCTGGGAATTATGAATGTATATGTGTATTTACACACACACACACCCCTACCTGTGTTCCACTCCTCCAGACTTTTTTACCAGGATTTTGCAATTGTTTTTCTCATCCAGTTCTACAGGATAGGTGCTGATGCCAGAAATCCTTGGTTGCCTCACTCTACGTTTTGATCTTTCTGCTTGCACTGAAACCACAGACTCCACATCAATTCTACTCCTCATGATTGCAGCAGGTTTCTTTCAGGAAGAATTCGCAGACTCTGAATTCAAACAAAAAACTTTTGCTATCCAGTTGTGTCACTTACTGGCTGGAGAAGTAACTAAAGTTTTAAACTTTCATTTTTCACACCTAAAAAATGGGCATCATAATGGTATCTAATTATTAGATTTGTTATGATAGGAATTAATTAGGATAATGTATAACATGCATTTACAGTAGTGACTAGTACATATTCAGTTTCCATTAAATATGTTATTTTGTTACTATCATCATCATATCCATCATCATCACTTCATTATCACTGAAAAGTTTTAAAAATCATAACTTAATGAACACGTCTGGCTTTCACAGAGTTAGGTTATTTTTGTCCTTTATCACTCAGTTTTGAGATTTTTTTTTTCATTGTTTTGGCTCTTCCTACAAAATTTGTCCTGTAATTCCATGGTTCCCAAAATGTGTGTCAAGGCAACTTGGGAAGCTGCAGAAAGCTAACAGGGGCACTCTCCCTATTTTAAATTTTCAAGAGAAACATGGACATTACCAACTCGGGATCCCGCTACATCCCTTTCAATGATATCATTTCTTTTCAAAACTTGGATTTTATCTTTTGCTCTCTTAAAAGGCAAGTACAATCAGAAAATTAATATAGAGTAGGAAAGGGGGATGAAAGTCTTCAAACTGAATTGAGGTTCTAACAAGTTGTGCATTGCCCACAAGTAAATTACCTGAAAGTAATTGTACACATCCCATAAGTATTATAAGTATGTTTATTTAGGGAAGAAATATAAATATTATTTTCTTCTTTAAATTTATAAATACCAATTTTTAAGCTGCTGCTAAGTTGCTAAGACATAAATATGTATTAAGACACTTCAAACTAATACTGAAACAGAGCTCTTAGGTGTTTTATTTTATTTTGTTTACTTGGGGATTCTAGGAAAAAATTACTATGAATGTCATGAACCAAGAATATTTAGGTTCCCTGCTGAAAGATTTTCTCAATCCTAGCTGCTTATTAGCATCATGTGGAGTAATTAAAAACAAATTTAACCTCACCAGGGGATTCTGATACACCTGAGGATTGAGAAATACCAACATAAATAATCTACTTACTAGATGACAAAACTAGAGAAAAGAAAGACTTCTTTCATGTATATCTTTATTCCAAAGTCATATGCACTTAAAGATAATATTCAAACAAAATAATAGCTTTTCAGTAATGGAGGCATAGAAAGTAGTATCTGAAAGGTAGGCATAGCAGTAATGTGATGGAACCAGCTGGTGCTGGCTTCTATGAACAGGATTGTTATGTACCCAAGTGGTACCTTTAGTGATGGTGGTAGCTTGCACTTAGCCGTGGTGGTAATATTTACACCACAAAAAGTAACAAGCATTATAAATTAGGATGGCTGTTCCTCAAGAGCCAATTGCTAATTGTTTATCAACAGTTGGCCACTGGATACTGGGAAAACTCACGAAAACATGATGAAGGAAAGAAATTTCCTTAGCTGGTAGGATAGAAAAATGATATCAGCTTAGCCCATCTATCCATGTTGGAAATACAAATATAATTCTCTATATAAAAGCCTGAAAATCTTTAATATTCACATACCATAAATAATTCATTTTGCTGTGTTTTCAAATCTTTTAGCTACACATACATTTTTCGTTTTTTAAAAGAGAGTAACACTGGACCATAGGATGTCTGTTCTACCCGATGGCACTGTTCTTCAGTTTAATTGAGTAAACTGCCATTCTAATTTATGCTACATTGAAAGTTTAGTAATCATTATTATCAATGTAAGTCCAAGAAATCCTAGCTACTGTCAATCTTAAGTTTCTACAGGGAGGCTCAATGGTCAAGGCTGTCAAATGATGGCACTTCATAACCAGCTAGTTGGCTTTCTCTGAAGACACACTATCCTCAACACATATCCTTCAGAAGCAATTCTCTAGAATAATTATAGGGCAGTGCTTCCTCAGACCAAACTGTATTAGAATAACTTTACAAAAAGTTGCCAGAAGTTAAAAATGCTACAAATTTTCATTTCGCTGTGTAATATTCACATCATTTAAGTCCATGTTTTAAAATCATCTCTTCTCCGCATGACCGTTTTTGAGCTCCCTACAGGCTAAGGAAATGCCTTCAACCACTCCACACCCAGGCAGTGGAAACCCAGCAGAAGCAAAAATCCACTTATGCTCAAATCTTCAAAGTGCCAGAACCTGACTGATTACTTATAAACTTACATATTGAATATATAAGGTCAGAACAAAAAATATCTTAGATAAAAATATAACTGTGCTAAGGGGCAGAATACCATTTGTCTGCTTATTATTTTACCCTAGGAGTTCTACTGATTTGGCAAAGAAATATGAAACTAAAACTCCCTTGATGATTATCAGATTTAGCAGGTTCATTCGAAGAGATTACTACCAAAGATTTTTTTTAAGAAGAAAACCCATTATAAATTGAGACTTCATTATAATGTATGATTATGTTTATAAAAATGACCTCTGGCGTGTATGTATAGATCCATACAGATGGTTTCTCAGGTTTAATGATTTACCATCACCGAGATAAATGAAAAAATAATCCTGTAAAATTATAATTATTATTACTTCTTAATCTAGATAGGTTTTTAATGATAATGCTTTATGAAGCTATATTCTCTCATTCGAATGCACTATTTCAAGACAACGTACCTCAATAGCAAATGAACAAAAATGATTAGCGAGAATAGAAAAGATACATAGAGCATCTAAGTAAATGGAGCATTTTCATGAAAACTATTAAATTGATGAATTAGATTAAAATGTCACTGCCATTAAACTCTGTTTAATAAATGTCAAATAAATACTTTAGCAGTGTTCTACAGCCTTCATTACTGTTACTGTAACTGTCAGGGAAGGCAATACCAATTTTTTTGCATTGTGTATGTTTTACCTAATACAAAGACTTACTTTCCTTCCAGGATTGTAATTTTTACCCCTGCTGATGAAACTGAATTCTGAACACCATTGGGTTTCAGCAGCAAAACTTTGAGACCAAATAAATTTTTTCCCTAAAAAGTAAAAATTATTAACTACCACATTCTATATATTAGTAACCATTTATAGAGCCCTTCAAAGCACACACACACACACACACACACACACATACATTTTCTCATTACTCTAGAATAAGAACATGGGTGTTCTATTTCTCAAATCCCCAGGATGTTCAGTCTTTGTAGGATCATTTGATTCTCAGACCTCAAACAAATGGACATGATTTTGCTCAGTGGGTCAGAGTCAACACCTCAGCTAGGCTTTTCAGAAATAAGAGCAGATATAAGAAAAAGGCATTCTGCTTTGAAAGCTAGTGCCATATCTAACCATTTCAGTAGCTGTAGCTAACAGGTTTGTTGTTTGAACTGCAGAATGTAAACATGAAGTATTATAGATCTGTATTACTTATAGGATGGGGTACCAAGCTGCCTCCAAGGTTACACATGAAAGATGGGTGTTAAAAATCTCTCACTATAATTATAAACTTGTCTATTCTGGTTTTAGTTCCATAAGTTTTTCCTTCAAATACTTTGGAGTTCCATTATGAGTTATCTACACATGTATGATTTTTATTTCTTTTTCATGAATTGACTCACATAGCATCATGAAATTTTCTACCATCTGTAATATTTCTTGTCCTGAGACCTGCTTTTTAAAAGTTTCATAGCTATAATGAATTCATGTATATATTTGTATTAGAATACTCTTTTTCAATTTTTTTATTCAATATTTATGTATTCAAATTTAAAGTGCATTTCTTATAGATAGCATAAACATAATCCTTCTCTTCACCAGTCACCAGTGTGACAGTTCTCCCTTTCAATTGAGGTTGTCTATCATCTTGCTATCTGACTTCCTTATCTATTTTTGTTTCTTTTGGTACTTTCATTCAGGTTAATAAAATACGTTTAAGTATTCTAGTCTATTTCATTTTCTCTATTGGTTATTTATGCACTTTCGGTATTGGTCTTAGAAATTACAATATGCAAACTTAAAATATCACAGTCTATATATAATTTGTGTTATAATACTCCAGATAAATTGTAAGAAATTTATAATTTCATTATACCTCTTATTGTTCTTGTTATTATTGTCACTTATTTTACTTCAATATATGTTATAAATTCCAGATAGATTTCTTTTGTTTAAAACTGTCAGTTTTCTATTAAAGAAATAAAGATGAGAAACACAAACGAGTCTTATATTTACTCACATATTTATCGCTACTAATGCTTTTTATTCCTTTCTGTAGATTTAGTTTTCTATTGGGTATTAATTCTCTCTAGGTTACAACACTTTTTTATGATTTCTTTTTGTGTAGAACTGATAGAGAAAAACTCTCTTAGCTCTCATTTATCTCATTTTTTAGTCGACTTTCATTCAAAATTGCTATAGAAATGAATTGGCAGGGATTTTTTCTTCTTTCATTTTAAAGATGCTAGTACATTGTTTCCCTGCCTCCAGTGTTACCTTATGACACATCAGATATTCTTAATTTTGTTTGGTATCTGTTGGTAATGCATATTTTTTCTCTGGATTCTTCTAAGATCTTCCTTTTTTCTTTTTGATTTTCAGCATAGTGTGTTTGGGTATTGTTTTCTGTTATATATATTGTCTGAAAATGGTAGGTTGAATCTGTAAATTGATCATTTTCACAAAATTTAGGAAGTATATACCTACTATTTTTTCAAATTTTTTTCTGCCCCATTCTCTTTTTTTTCCATTCTATGATTCCATCAATATATGTATTAGACCTCTTGACTATTCCACAGGTAACTGAAACACTGAACAATTTTTTCCCAATCTTTATTTTTTCTCTTGAATCTTCAGATTGGATAATTTTATAAAGACTTAAATACCTTTGATTCTGTAATATTCAATTTGCTATTAAATATATCTCATAAATTTTTCATTTTAAAAACTATATTTTTTAATTCTAGGATTTCCATTTGATCTATTTGTCCTATTTACTCCTTTGTTATGTCCAATTTTACTTTAAGTCCATGAACATATTTGTGTAGCTATTTTAATGTCCTTATATATTAATTGCAACATCTGAGACATCTTGGTATTTGTCTATAACCTTTTAAAAAATTTACATAACATAGTTTTGCTCATATAGATTTTTATCTACAAAATTTTTGTACATATCTACATATTTTTTGTCATATGCTAGACTTCATGATGATGCAATATTTTGGGTCTGAATTATTTTGACTTAACTGTAAGGGTCTTGAGTTTTGTGCTTGTGAGCAGTTAAATTACTGAAAAATCCTCTTGATCCTGTCAAGCTTCATTTAGTTTCTCTTAGGGCCAGTCTCTTGGTTTAAATCTCAGTCTTACATCATGACTTGGGATGTGTTCCTTGACTATATCACATAGCCTTTCTGGTATCTCTACTAAATGTCCAAGGTTTTGCAAGATTTATGCATTATTATTAGGCCAAAACTCCAGCATTGCCCTGTCATGCAAACAACCCCTCTTTTCTGCTCAGTCTTACATCACCTTGCTCTCTATTTCCCTCACAGAGTGCTACCCTGCATTTGTTCAGCCCAATTCTCAGTTAAGAGATAGGAACACTCTTACGCTGCTGCTAGGACTGCAAATTAGTGCAACCTTTGTGCAAAAGAATTTGGAGATACCTCAAAGAGCTAAAAATAGAAATATCTTTTGATCTAGCAATAGCACTATTAGGAATCTACCCAAAGGAACAAAAGTCATTCTATAATAAAGATCTGCACACGAATGTTTATGGCAGCACAATTCACAATTGCAAGGATGTGGAAACAACCCAAGTGTCCATCAATCCATGAGTGGATTAATAAAATATGATATATGTATACAATAGAATACTACTCAATTATAAAAGTGATGGTGATCTAGCACCTCTTATATCTTCTCGGATAGAGCTTTAGCCCATCCTCTGAAGAAAGGTATCACAAGAATGAAATAATAGGCACCACATGTGTTTACCATCAAATTGGCACTGACTTATCAACACTAAGGTGCTCACACAGTAGTAATATTCTTTGGGGGTTGAGGGGTTGGGGGTGGGTAAACTCACAACTAATGGACACAGTGAGCATTGTAGGGGGGAAAGGCATGCCTCAAATCATGGTTTGGATGTGGTAAAGTCATAACATGTAACCAAAGTGTTTGTACCCCCATAATATCCTGAAATAAAAAAAATTGAAATACTTAGCTTACTAACAAATAAAAGAACTTGCAAGTTCTCACACATCAACTACTGAACCCTCCCTATGGAGCTCCATCTCTAGTATCCTAAACCATAAATTTTAGTCGTTTCACCACCCTCAAACTCTGGACACTGCCTCTTCAACTTTACAAGCTCTGCTTGTGATTCACCTTTTCTGCACTATGAACCAGAAATTGCTCCTAGATCAAAAGCTGCAGTGAGTATGAGGCATACCTCATACATTTCCCTTCAGTCAAAGATCACAGTTTATAGTGCTTATTGCCCAATTCCTGAAAGTACTGGTCTCATATATTCTGTACAGTGATAGTTGTTTATAGTGGGAGGGAAAGTCTGGGACACTGGAGTTACTTGTCACTTCATTGTGGTTGCAATCTGAATTTGAAGCTAAGTAATACTGAATTCAAAATAAACACATTATTAGAATCTTGAAAAATAGAGTAGGAAAATAGAGAATTCTTAAAAGCCTACCGTCAAGTGAAAAATAAATAAAAAATAAATACCACATATAAAATAAAAATAAAAAGCGCATCAATCAGAGAGCATAGGCAGTGATTTAATGAAAGCAACTACAGTTTTAAAAAGTAATAAGAAATAGTTTGTGAATAGTAGACATTCTGATGCTGATGTGCCTTGCATATTGTTTCTAGGTTTGGTTAAATAAAATTTAAAGTCTATTTTAATGACACTGGGGTGAAAAGTAAATTACCAGCCAAATGAACCAAGGACAGAGAAGAGATGACATGTATTAGAAATCAGAGACCATCACCATTATTGAGCACTAAGCCTAATACATTTTTCCCAAGTCATTGTGCTGAAGAATTTGAAAAGAACCTGGAGGATGTGATAAAGAAGGTATAGCCCACCCCTTAGGTGGTCTGCAAACATTAAAGCAAATGAGAGAACTCGAGGGGGGAGTGGGGCAAGGGAAATATACATAACCTTAACATTTGTACCCCTATAATATGCTGGAAAAAATTAAAAAAGGAAAAAAATAAAAAAATAAAACAAATGAGAGAGACTAAAGAATAGAGAAGGTGAGTTGATAGGATAGTATATTTGAATAATATTTAAAGTTTTCATGTATTAAAGTATGATTTTTAACTATCACAAATATGATAGTTTAGATACATTATCAATATATGTGACAAAGATTATATTCAATGTGATTAGTTCTCCCAAATATTCTATGGGGACTAATTAAATGTCGTTTTTAAAAATTTCTATTTAGATATGGTCTAATAAAATATTACCATTACATTGAGTGACAAGAGTAAATGATGTAAATGGTCAAGAAAAATCAAGTAGCAGCTTTTCAAAATAGCATAAGTCTGACCAGAGTTATAATGTGTATAGAACACCTCAGATAGGCACAAGTAAAAACCCAATAAAGTAAAGGATACATACACAAGAATGAGAAAGACAAGAAAAAAAAATTATTGAAAACACACAAGTGTATATTCAGCTGGTAATAAATCTTGGCTTACATTTTAATGGAGGAAAAAGGTTCGAATATAAATTGAGTAATCAAAAGAATAAAATGGGGAAAAACTAGGGTTAAGATTGGCAAGTAATATCTTGTGTCAGCTTCTTATAGTTTATTCACAACAATAAGATTGATTGTTCTGCTGAGACATTATTCTCCGTTGTAGGAACCACAGAAAAATTTTGATGACAATTTAAGCATCTGACCCAGGAGAGGAGGGTAAACAAGAACAATAGTAAATAACTATGCTGTTGATTTTTTAATATGTGTTTCAACTCAAATAAAGCAAAAATAACTGTTGTGAGAAGGGAATGAATGCACATTGACAGAGTTATTTGAAAGCATTACTTTGTTGAAGAAAGGCACTTGTGTTTGTTTAATTTTGTTTTCACATGAAAATGGCATTCTACGTATAAAGATATAGAGGGGAAAACAGAGAAAATGTTAAATACCTAAATCAAAAAATGAGAATTGTGGAAATATTAAATATGTGCACACACATACACACATATACATTCCAAATATATGATGCAATGGAAATAGATCTGTTTAAAATGACAATATTAAAGAGATCTGTAAAGATTCCAGGAAATAGAATATACATACATAAAGTTCTATGTCAGGAGCAAGGACAAATGTCTAAGAGAAAGGGAGAAAAAATGATGGCAGAAAGGAAAAAAAATTCAATCTATGAATACTCCACTACAAAAGACATGTAAATCCAGTTATTAGGGAACCAGATAAAGAATAAGTAACATTTTTATCAAAGGAAGGGAGGGTAAAGGATTGGAAATCTCTATCCCAAATGTTTGGACTAGAGTAAAAATATAGAGTACCATACATTAGCAACCAAGAGAATTCGATGCAAGAATAAGATGCAAGATCCAAAATAAGTGTAATGGGAGAAAAGCAAGTGGGATGCAAATTAGAATATCCCATGTTTCAGAAGTTTGTATAAACTAATTTTAAGTACATATGTATATATAATACTTGCCTTCACATAGTCAACTTAAGAAAATTGCCTAAAATTTGTTTTTTTAATATTACAGTGGTAAAACACTTAATAACAGATCTACTCTCATAACAAATTTTGAAGTGTATAATCAACATCATTGTTGACTGTAGATACAATGTTGTACACCAAAGCTCTAGAGCTTATTCAACTTGTATAACTGAAATTTTATGCTCATTGATTGGTAATTCCCCATTTCCCCCTAATTCTATTCTACAGCAGTTAAGTTTTTATAGCCTAATAACTTGATTATTAATTCCTTCGCATGGTCAAGATCTTTTTTGCTTCATGTTATCTCTAGGATAATCATTGCTATGCTAGATCAAATCTCATAACACACAAACACTATAGAGGACCAAGAATTTCATTCAATTCAAAGTTACTGTGTTTTGGGGTACAGGTTAAGAGTAATTCCTTATGAGTTGACTTTTAGAAATACATAATTATAATTTCAAGCTTTGGACATTTAACTAATTTATATATTATTAGTGCTGTTAATAATTAACATTTATAAAATGTAAAAGCTAGTTTATTCCATTGCATTTTTTTGAAATGTGGTATATCATTAAAATGTAGCACTTAGGATTAGAGAACAATTTCGATAAGAATTAAAAATATTACCTTTGAAGTTGGATGTAGTGGCATATGCCTGTACTTGTACCTACTTGAGAGGCTGAAGCAGTGGATTGCTTAAGGCCAGGAGTTCCAGGCTGTAGTTCACTAAGATGTGTCTCTGAAGAGCCACTGGACTCCAGCCTGGGCAATATCATAAGACCTTGTCACTGGGGAAAAGAAAATACCTTTGAGATGGAGAACAGATGGTGGTATTTCTTGAAGAGATTTTCTTTCTTTCATTATGTAGATCTTCAACTGTGATGAACTAAACATATCAGTTTCTCAAAATAACTCAGGCTCATATAATGAACAAAAATGCAAAAAAGAATAGATAAAATAAAAGCTAAATTTAGCCAGTGAATCTTTGTAATTCTTCGAGATTCTTACAAAGAAAATGTGATCCAAATTTATAATTGTGCATTTTATATTGGGATCTTTTAATATAAATCATTTTTTAAATTTGAAGATAGAAGTAGAATAGGGGAAGGAAATATTTCCATTGGCTATATTTGTTAGGTATAACATACAAAAATGGAGTAGAGAAACATTTCAATTAGCATACCAATTTTTTTGTGACAACTACTGGTAAAAACTTTTCCTTATGCCAATAGTCCTGCAGTAATTAATTTTCAATTAAATGTTCACATATTATGTACTACTTCACTCCCAAATCTCCTCTTATTTTATAAGAAACTGAACAGATGGATCTTTCATGCTAAATAGATTGAAAATATTAACATTTTCACTTGAAAACATTAACTAGGAAATGTAGAGGATAGACAACGACAATTAAAAATAGTTTTGATTTCTTTGCATTCATTTTTCATATACACCATCAAATTTCTAATCAAAGAATTCCAAAAAAATATTACATAGCATTTAGCAATGAATCTACTGTCATCACTGGAGAATAGCTTTAATATGGCAATCTTATTTAACTTAGGTATAATAAAAAAACAAAAATAATGAATATGGGTATATGTAGCTATGAATTAATTAGAGCTGCATACTCAGAGTAGGTTGATTTGTTTGAAGATAGAGAAAAAATCCCAAAATTTAAAAAATGCCTTATATTGATTAATTAATCAATTATTTCAACTTTGCTACACATACAGTTACCTACCCTCAAAAAATCATGACTAATATTAGGAAGATAGAGAAAGTTAACACAAAAAATTTAATACACAATTATAAATTATGATTTGGGTTATATGGTTGTTTTAAAATATTCTGCAAATAGGGATTCCTTTCTCCAGTGCATCTTGTTGTCTGTTTTGTCAAAGATCAGTTGACTATAGGTAGATGGTTTTATATGTGGGTTTTCTGTTTTGTACCATTGATCTACATCTCTATTTTTGTTCCATTATGATCCTGTTTTGGTTACTATAGCCTTGTAGTATATTTTGAAGTCTGGTAACATGATGCATCAAGTTTTGTTCTTTTGGCTTAAGATTGCTTTTGTTATCCAGGCTCTTTTCTGATTCCAAACAAAGTTTAGAATTATTTTTTCTAGATCTGTGAAGTGTGACTCTGGTAATTTAAAGGGGATTGCTTTGAATTTTTAAATCACTTTGGGTAGTATGGACATTTTATCAATTTATCTATTCATGATCATGCTATGTTTTTCCATTTGTTATTAACTTCTGTAATTTTTCCTCAGAGTTTCATAGTTCTCCTTGTAAAGATATTTCAACTTCTTGGTCAAGAATATTCCCAGGTATTAACATTTTATTTTCTTTGTAGCTATTGTGAATGGTATTGAGTCTTTGATTTGACTCTCAGCTTGACTATTATTAGTATATAGAAATATTACTGATTTATGTACATTGATTTTGTGTCCCGAGATTTTGCTGAATTTGTTTATCAATTCCAGGAATCTCTTGGTGAAATCTATGGAGTTTTCTATATGCAAGATCATATCTTCAGCAGAAAGCAATATTTCTTGCCTGATTGCTCTGGCTAGGACTTCTAGTGCTATGTTGAGTAGAAGTGGTTACACTGGGTAACCTTGTCTTGCTCCAGTTCTTAGGGACAATGCTTTCAACTTTTCCCCATTCAATATGGTGTTGGCTTTGGTTTTGTCATATATGCCTTTTATTTTTCTGAGATATTTTGCTTCTATGTCTAGTTTATTGAGGGTTTTTATCATGAAAGGGCACAGGATTTTGTTAAATGCTTCTTCTGCATCTATTGAGAGGAATCATATGGTGTTTGTCTTTGCTTTTATTTATGTGATGAATCTCATTTATTGATTTATGTACATTGAACCATCCTTGTACCCCTGGGATAAAGTCCCCTTGGTCCTAGTGGATTATTTTTTTGATGTGCTGTTGAATTTGGTTTGCTAATATTTTATTGAGGATTTTTGTATCCATATTCATAGGGATATTGGTCTATAGTTTTCTTTTTTTTGATTGTGTCCTTTTCTGGCTTTTGTATCAAGGTGATCCTGGCTTTTTAGAATGAGTTGGGGAGGATTCCCTCCATTTCAATAATATAGAATAATTTCTGTATTATGGGTACCGGGTCTTCTTTGTAGATCTCATAGAATTCAGCAGTGAATTTATCAGGGCCAGGGCTTTTTTTTTTTTTTTTTTTTTTTTTTTTTTTTTTTTTTGCTTAAAAGGTTTTTTATTGTTCTTTCAGTCTCACTATTTGTTATTGGTCTGTTCAGAAGTTCTATTTCTTTCTGAGTGAGTCTTGAGAGGGTGTGTGCTTACAGGAATTTGTCCATTGTCTACTTTATGTGCCAAGAGATTTACACATTATTCTTGAATGATGTTTTGTATTTCTGTGATATCAGTTGTAATGTCACCATTTTCATATCTGTTTGTATCCTTTATTTTTTTTTTTTTTTTTTTTTTTTTTTTTTTTTTTTTTAGAGACGGGGTCTCGCTCTTGGTCAGGCTGGTTTCGAACTCCTGACCTTGAGCTATCCACCCGCCTCGGCCTCCCAGAGTGCTAGGATTACAGGTGTGAGCCACCGCGCCCGGCCCCATTTTCATATCTGATTAACCACATTTGAGTCCTTACTCTTCTGTTCTTGGTTATTCTAGCAAGAGGTCTGTGGATTTTGTTTATCTTTTCAAAGAACCAGTTATTAGTTTTGTTAATCCTTTGTATTATTGTTTTGTTTTCCAATTCATTTAGTTTTGCTGTGACCTTCATTATTTCTTTTCTTCTTCTGGCTTTGGGTGTGATTTGTTCTTTTTCTTCTAGTTCCTTGAGGTGTGATAATAGGTTGTTAATTTGTGATCTTTCTATCTTTTCAATGTAGACATTTAAGGCTATGAATTTTCCCCTGATGAATGCTTTTGCTGTGTCCCAAACTTGTTCATAGCTGTGTCCCCTTTGTCATTCAGTTCAAAGAATTTTTTTATTTTCATCTTAATTTTATTCTTGAGACAGGCTAAACCAAGGAGAACAAAGAATCTCAGAGTTTGAAGACAAGGATCTTGAGGTAATTTAGTCATTCAAAGAGGCAGAGAAGAGTATAAGAAAGTCTGAGCCATCACTGAGAGAGATATGGGACTATGTGAAGTGAACTAACATTTGAATTATGGATATCCTTGAGGGAGAAGAAAAAAGAACTAAAAGCATGGAAAATCTATTTGAGGAAATTATTGAAGAAACATTCCCTAGTATTGTCAGAAATTCAGACACAGACATAAGATGTCAATCGAACACCAGGAAAATTCATAGCAAATAGGTCATCTCCAAGACACATAGCAATCAACTTGGCCAAAGTCAAAATGAAGGAGAAAATTCTGCAAGCAGCAGATGAAAGCATCAAATAACTTACAAAGGAAAACCCATCAGACTAACTGAAGACTTTTCAGAGGAAACTTTACAAGCCAGAGGGTTTGGGGCCCCATCTTCAATCAACTTAAACACAACAATTAACAGCCTAGAATTTTGTATCTTGTAAAACTAAGTTTCACAATTGGTGGAGAAATTTAGTCTTTTCCAGACAAGCAAACACTGAAGGAATTTGCCATGACCAGACCTGCCCTGCATGTAATAATCAGAACAGCACTATACACAAATCAGCACAGCAAATGCCCCACCAGAGTAAATTCACCTAAACACACACACACACACACACACAAAACTCACAACTCCTGTAAAGTAATAGAACAAGAGATAAAACAAAGCAATTAGGGACTATCCAACATCCCACATATCAATGTCATCAATCAATGTTAACGGACAGAATGCACCTCTCAAAAGACGTAGGCTGGCTGAATGGATTAAAAAAAAAGCACAACCCAAGTATCTCCTGTCTCCAGGAAACACATCCAAATCATAAGGGTGCACACAGACTCACATGAAAGAATGGAAAAAATATACCATGCAAATGGAAATCAAAAGAGAGCAGGAGTAGCTATTCTCATATCAGATAAAATTGACTTTAAGCCCACAATGGTAAAGAAAGACAAAGAGTGTCATTATATAATGGTAAAAGGAGCTATGCATCAAGAAGACATAACAATCTGAAATATATATGCACCCAACACAGGAGCTCCCAGAAAAATAAAGCAAATTTTACTAGACCTAAGCAAAGAAATAAGCAGCACCATTGTAACTGTTGGGGACCTCAACACTCCACTGTCAGAGCTGAATAAATCATCAAAGCAAAAAACAAATAAAGAAATAATGGACTTAAACCAAACTATGAATCAAAAGAACCTAACAGACATTTATAGAACACTCGACCCCAAAACTACACAACATACATTCTTCTCAGTGGCACATGGGACATTCTCCAAGATTGATCATATCTTAGGCCACAAAACAGTTCTCAACAAATTCAAAATAATCAAAATCATACCATGTACATTCTCACCACAGTGGAATAAAACTAGAAATCAATTATACATGATGAATTATACTTTGAGTCTCACTCATATCTGATTTAGATAATACATAGATGAGATGTTGGACTTTAGACTTCAGAGTTTATGATGGAAAGAGTTAAGACTTTTGGAGCTATTAGGATGGAATTAATGTATTTTGCCTGGGAGAAGGACATGAATTTGGGAGAAACAGAAGCAGAGTGTTATGAACTAAATGTTTTTCAAAACCCCAAAATTAATATTTTGAAGCCCTAACCAGCAATCTAATGGTAATTGGAGGTGGGGCCTTTGGGAGGTAATTAGGCTTAAATGAAATCATGAGGATGGGGCCCTCATGGTAGGATTAGAGTCTTTATAAGAAGAAGAGAGACCAGAGGTCTCTTTCTACCATGTGAGGACATAGCAATAAAACAGCTTTCTGCAAGCTAGGAAGAAGAAGCTCACCAGGACAGAATCTGCTAACACTTTAATTTTGGGCTTTCAATTCTACAGAACTGTGACAAATAATTTGCAGTTGTTTAAAAGATGACAAAAATCTAAGACATATATACATAAGAATTCTTGAAGAAAACATTAAGAAACTCTTCTAGATATCAGCCTAGGCAAAGAATTTATGAAGAAGACCTTAAGGGCAAGCACAGCAACAATGGAAATAAATAAATGTACTTGATTAAATTAAAAAGCTTCTGCACAGGCAAGGAAATAAGCAACAGAGCAAATAGACAACCTACAGAATGAGAGAAAATATTCACATGCTATCCATCTAATAAGGGACTAATAACCAGAATCTACAAAGGACTAAAGCAAATCAGCAAGAAGAAAGCAAACAACCCTATTAAAAATTGGGCAAAAGACACGAACAGCTTTTCAAAAGAAGATAGACTAATGGTCAATAAACATATGAAAAAATGCTCAATGCTACTAATTTTCAGAGAAGTGCAAATCAAAACCACAATGAGATATCAACTAACACCAGTGAGAATGGCTTTTATCAAAAAGTCCAAAACCAATAGAGGCTGGCATGGATGTGGAGAGAAAGAGAACTTATACACTGTTGGTGGGGCTACATAGTAGTACAGTCTCTATGGAAAATAGTATGGAGATTCATCAAAGAACTAAAGGTAGACTTACCATTTGAACCAGCAATCCCACTACTAGGTATTTACCAAAAGGGAAAAAAAATCATTTTATTAAAAAGACATCTATACTAGAATGTTTATTGCAGCACAATTCACAATCATGAAGATGTGGAATCAACCCAAGTGCCCATCAATTCATGAGTGGATTAATAAATGTGGTACATGTATACCATGGAATTCTAATCAGTCATAAAAAATGAATTAATACCTTTTGCAACAATACGGATGGAACTGGTGACCATCCTGCTAAGTGAAGTGTCTCAAGAATGGAAAAACAAACACCACATGATTTCACTATTAAATTGGAACTAACCGACGAGCACTCATGTACACAGATGGAAGTAAAACTCAAAAGAAATCATGCAGGTGGAGGGGAGAAGGAAATGGGTGACATCATACCTAATGGGTACAATGTACACTATCTGGGTGATGGGCACACTTATAAGTTTGACTCAAGTAGTACAAAAGCAATCCATGTAGCCAAAACATTTGTAACCCTATAATATTTTGGAAAAAATAACAAAATTGTGAAAATGGGAAAAAACATGACAAAAGACAATATTTTAATGATTTCCATGTTAATAAGAGCTTTTTTTTAAAAAAAGCAGGACACAGAAATCATTAACCATAAAGGCAAAAGTTTGATAAATTTTACTACATTAAAATGAAGACATTTTATTTGTCAAAAACGGTATTTAGAGTGTTTGTCTAGCTGCACAGGTGTACTAAAAAAAACTGATAAAGGCCAGTCACAAACTTGGAAAATATATTTATAATATAGTTAATTTAAAAAGTGGCTCATATTTAGGAAACACTTTCAAGTTCATATGAAAAAGAGAGTGAATCCAAAAAAAAAAAATGAGTTTGAGCCTTGAATACACACTTCAAAAGAGAGGATCATTGAGTGACCTATAAACACATAAGAACTTATTTGGCATCATTAACAGTCAAGGAAATAAAAATTAGAACTTAAATGAGATATAGTGCATGTATATCAGGATGGAAAAAAAAATTCTTGACTGATCATACCAAAGGTGTGGAGGTACTAAAATTCCGGTATACTGCTGGTGGTAATGTATACAGTTCCAACCACTTTAGAAAATATTTTGACTTTAATCAAGAAAGTCGATGAATTTTTTATGACTTATCAATTATGTTCCTAAGTAAATTAATGCACATGTACACAAAATGACATGAACATGTGTTAAGACTGCCCATGCAGCATTATACATATTTTCCAAAAATGGAAATTACCCACTGCTAATTAATCATAAGCTATGGTATATACATACAATAAAATACAACAACAAAATAAATGAATGATATCTACATAAATTAACCTGGAAAATCCCCAAAATATAATTTTGAATGAATAAAGCTAGGAAAAAAACACATATAGCATGACTTAACATAAAATTGAGAAAACAAGTAAAACCAAAGTGTATAGTGCTCCAAATTATATGTGAAACTGTGAAAAATAAAATAAAAAAGGAAGAAATTAGTATCTAATCAGAGCAGTGGTTCATTTTCCAAGGAAAATCTATCTAGTTATACAGAAAAAAACAGCATTCTATTTTCTGATAGATGAAATTTATATCAGTGAATGCATTAAGATAAATTAAATTATATGTCTTTTTATTTGAACTTTTGTATTGTTTCTTATATTTCATAAATAGGAGGTTAAAATTAAATATGGTATGGAAAAAGTGTCTGCTTAAAACCTTTTAGCTATATTTAATGTTTAATATGCTCAGTAGAAATTATTTACTGGCTGGCAGGGTATTCAATCAAGTTCTCTCTAATTCTTTTCCAGCACAAGCATTCCTTGTTTTTCCGCACTACTTACTTACACTCCCATGAAAAGCAAAACCAGGATGAATTTCCACTCATGTCAAATGACCAGAGAAAACCAGTCTGTGTTGCTCCCAACCTTTATTATAAAATCACAGACCAGAGAGGGGGTAGAAATGCTGCTAGAGAAGTGAACCCGGGTCAGATTATAAAAGTTTTCTTATTTTTCCAGGTTTAAAGGACAAATACTATGTTCATTTTGCTCATATTTTCTCCTTGGAATATATCAAATATTATTGAAGAACAAATGAATGCATTTGAACTTTAAGGGTAATGGGTTTTAAATTACCTCTGTGAATGCCTTGCAAAGGATAAAATAAAACAATATATATAAAATAAAACAATGCACCCAGAATGATTCATGATGTATAGTGCACTGAATGTATATTACATTTTTAGTCTTTATTAGCTTTAAGTCTTTGAACAAGTTATTTTCACTTAAGTGATGATTTTAACTTTAGTAAAATGTGAAGGAACTGTCTTAGTTTCCCAGGGCTTCCATAACTAAATACCACAGATAGGGTGGTTTAAACAACAGAAATTTATTTTCTCACAGATCAAGAGGCTGGAAGTCTAAGATCAAAGTGCCAGCAGGGCAAGTTTCCCCTAGGTCTCTCTCCTTGGCTTGCAGATGACCATCTTCTCACTACTTCCTCACATGGCATTTTCTCTGTACACAAGCATCCCAGGTGTCTCTTTCTCTTCTTATAAGAGCACCATTCATACTGGATTATGGCCCTCCCTTTATGATTTCATTAACCCTAATTACCTCTTTAAAGGCCCTATCTCAAAATGCAGTCTCATTGAGAGTTAGGGCTTTAATACGTGAAATTTGGGAGGGCACAATCCAGTCCACATGAGGGACAAAATTAACTTGAAGTTTTCTTCCAGCTTCAATTTTCAAGGACTCATGAAATGTAGAAAACTATAAAGTTACTCAGCCTTGCATAAGCAAGAAGCATGACTTTCTCCTGTATAAATTTCTCCCCTTGTCAAACTTCAGGTTATAGACTCACATTTCATCCTGTCTTCCCATTGGTATCTCTAATCTCTAGCTTTCCTTGTTATTATTATCAGAGAATTTTAAATCATTACCTTCATGCATTTAGTTCTAGGGTAGCCTGAAGAAAGCCTTTTTATGTGGACCATGTAGTTGATCCTTAGACAATAGGAAAAGAGGAGGAAAAAAAACTTGAAGACTCTGAAGAGCAATAGATGTATAAATAGGTCTGAAGCCACTTCCTAGAAAGAAGCACTCTCGAAAACACCTAAGCACAGCTTAATTATATACAGTCACATGGCAAATCTTTTGAATTTTCATTCCATCCCAATCTACTAGACAGTCTAATCAAGTTTTATCTCTTATGAACTGAGATTGGAGGCAATTTCAATTTGGCTTTTCTGAATCCAAGATTCTTCTACAAAATGGAAATAATTACATCTAACCTACAGGAAAGGTTCTGAAGATTGAAGGCAATACTATATACAAAGGGTCTGACATATTATAGGCATGTAGCAAGTGTTAAGGATTTTACTCTGTTGAAGTATGATTAAGACCCATACAAAATTTTCGTGAAATAACTGGACTCTCATTGGAAACAAATTTTCTTATTATTCTGGGATGTTTGTTATGTTACTCTGTCATAGAAACAGTTATTAATTGTCATAAACAGCTTTATACCATAACTACTTTTCTTAAGCATTTCTCACCATAGCTCCTGGAGAACATTTTTTCAGCTACTAAGAAAGCATCAGGTAGCATAAGGCACACAACATGTTCACTGTTCTTATGCCTGGTGTTACTTTGATTTTAGATTAACACAGTATTGTTTTAGGTATTTTTTAAGTCATCCTTTTATTTTCATACTCTAAATGGAGGAGAGGATCAAGATAGCTTTCTAAGTTTTGAATCCATTTCAAAATGTGACACAAGTTGACCTCTTCTCCTCTCAAGGTAAAGAAACCCACTAAACTGTAAATTTATCATAATATGCCAGATATGTCATGAAGTTTCTCAATCATGCTGAAAGAAAGAAAAAACCCCAATAAATGTTTGTATCTCAAAATAGAGACCAAGTCCTGAAGGACAGACCAAGATTTATTTATAAAGAGAGAATCCATTACCACTACAAGTAATTTCCCTTTCAGGGCTTGATGGTTCAACTCAACCTAGTCCGAAAGATATTCTGAAAGATGCTGCTTAATGGGACACAAGTTATTGCTGAACAGAGTAATGTTTAACCTTTACTGCATATCAATAATTATTTCACAATGAGTATGGTTGATGTGACTAATTCTAGTTCACATGTATTGATATGTTTGTTGTTATCCTGCTGTGCTGATTAGATTTTAATGTGTCTTTGTCAATAAAATGGGGGTGATAAAAGTGCTTACCTCAAAGAGTTCTTATCACTGTTAAGTTGATACATAAAGTACATAGAATAGTTCTGGTCCACAGTAAATTTTAATAAGCTTTTTTTTCTATTACAAATATTGATTAAGCATGTTCCTAAATAAATCAAAATGTGTTTTCTTAATAAAATGTAATTTACTTTTTAAAAATAAAAACTCATTATTGAAAATATAATATTTGCCTTAACAAACTTTTTGTATTTTCACCTTATTTTAGCCTACCTTTCACAAGATCTGGGATTTGGAATGTGCCAAAATAAGAACACCTGCAATTAGGTATAAAATAACAAACTAACAGATGATTTTATGTGCTTGGTCATTTTAACATTAAAACCAGTTTTTGTTCAATTAATTCAGCCACAATAAATAGTGAGAGTTATTAAGATAGCAGAAATGTTTATCTTCACTGTCAAAGTTTTCTTTATGAATTACAGATATTATAAATAAAAGCTCCATCTTCTTGATTCATTCAGTTGAGTATATATAGTCAGTAACATTTCTAATCAGAACAAAACATCACAAGTACTCTATAAATATATGCAACTATAATGTACCTATAATAATTTAAAATAATTTAAAAATTAAATTATAACTTCTGTGCCTTGAATTTCCAGTATTTTTGTTTTGTTTTGTGTTTCCTGTTGTTTCTGAGACTAAAAGAGGTGTCTACAATGGCCAGGCTCAAATTCAAAAGCTCAAATTCTTAAATTAAACTATATGTCTTTTTCTTTCTTTTTCTTATCTATAATGTTGTAAGTTCCACCAAAGTCAGAAATTAATTGAATGCTGTTGTATCATTGGGTTTCTACTTTGAGGAAATGATTTTTAGTACTTAAATCTCAGGAGTGCTCTATGGAGACCCACACTTTCAATCTGATAAGCTAATTTTCTTTTTCAGTGTTTAAGCTCTTTTGTTTGAAAAGGAAACTTCATAATGAAAAAGAAAACCGTGCAGTTACCTGGGAGTGTGTTTATAGTTTCCCATCTTATACACTGGAATTTTTCAAATAAAGGGCAAACAAAAGCCACCTGTATGAAGCACCTGTTTATATCATATGGGCAAGCAAGCATACCTGCTTTAATGAATAATATTAACTTTTGGTGACAGTTGATACAAGGAGCCCATCCATTTCCTAGCCCAACCCCTTTTTGTGTGCACTTGTGCATTTGCAAATGTGTGCATAAGTATCAGTCAGAGTTCTCCAGAGAAACAGAATCAATAGGAGATGTGTACATGTGGAGAGAGAGAGAGAATTGAGAGAGAAATTGAGAAAGAGGGAGGTGGGATTTCTATTTTACAATCTTGAGGGGAAATTCTTCTTCTCTGGGAAACCTCAGTTTTTTGCTCTTATGGCCTTCAACTGATTGGATATGGTATACCGCCTTCATACCCCCCAGTGTAATCTCTTACAGTCAAAGACAGTTGATTGTAAATGTTACTCACCTATCCAAAGTGCCTTCACAGCAATAGCTACATTAGTGTTTGGTCAAATGACTGGGCACCATAGTGTAGTCAAGGTGACATATAAAACTAACCATCACAGCACATGTGTGTGGTCATGCCTTCACTTTGATTTAAAATAAGTGGGATCTTTACTTTTTCAATAAATGGGATCACCTGGGCATTCCATGTTCCTCAAGCAAAAAGTCTAATTCTCCAAAAATATCTTACCTTAAGGCATAATTAAGACTCATCTCTGCTCAATTCCAATCTTGTTGACTATGCTCCTAACATAATAATACCCACTATTGCCCTGAATTAGCAATACTTTTTCGCATATTTTCATAGGCTGTGCATTCCAACTGGAATGGCCTTTACCTGCTCATATAATATGATAACAAAGTCTGAATGACTGGGTATATTTCTACTGAACAAAGATGATGTATTTTTAAATTTTAAATTGGTGAATTAGAACTCCTGGGTACTTTCTTTATTTACTGAGTAGCTTGAGTCAAAAATATTGGGAGAAGGCAAAATTTACCTAATATGGGTCATGCCATATGACCTAGACAGTTCACTCTAGGTATATAACCCAAGAGAAATAAGCTACATGTCCATTATAGAGACTTGTGCACAAATGTTAATAGCAGCTTTATTCATAGTAGCCAAAATGTAGAAACAACCCAACTCCTCATAAGTAGGTAAATGGACAAATTGTGGGATATTTACAAAATTAAATACAACTCAGCAATAAAAATGAATAAACTATTGATATATCTATTAATATATCCTGAGATAGTTATGTTGAGTGAAAAAAAGTCAAATACAGTGGTTTCCTTTATATAAAATTCTAGAGAATGCAAATTATTCTATAGTAACAGAAAGTAGAGCATTGGTTCCCTATGAATGGAATGTGGGAGGGACAAGAAAAGTCAGGAGGGAGAGCTTACAGAATGGCTCAAGAAAAATATTGGAAGTGATGGATATGTTAATTATCTTAATTGTGGTAATGGTTTCATAGATGTATATAGAGATAAAAACTAATCAAATCACCTATGTTAAATATGTGTAGTTTGTCATATGTCAATTGTACCTCAGAGAAGATGCAAACAAAATATTAGGAGAAGACAAAATTTATGTCTTTTTCCTCTATCTACCTTTTTGTGGCCTGGTCATTCTAAGACAGACATAAGCGTGGCCTGGCTATTCTAGGAAGACTCCAATTGTTAATTTAGGATTGATATCATATCATTATTTTTGTATGTAGCTAAATAGGGATTTCTGAGAAGGAGCCCATATTTAACCAGATTTCACCAAATTTTAAAGTGCATTGAGTGATAAAGAAAAGAAAAAGAAAATTAAAGTAAGCATGGCCAATTTTGTAAGAAACCATCTGGAGATAAGGATAAGAATGGGTGGGTTTATATAAAAAGCATCTTTGGGAGCTTTTCATAAGGAATGAGAGAAACAAAAGAAAATATTAGCATCGTATCTGCTTTCCACCAAAAATACATGTATACAAAATATTTTAGATATTTTTATTTTTAACTATGTAAACTAGTCTGTATATTAGCATAAATCTTTTAGGAGGGTGTTTCCCTATTAAGTTAAGCTCTCTCTTACTGAAACAGGTATGTGACTAATTACAAGTTTCTTAAATCACAGAGTTCAGGATGGCAAGTGATATGCTTACCAAATTTCTATTATATCCATTGGGTTTCTCTTGACTTCTTACTATCATATTCTGATCATTCAACAAATAATTTTATTAGTCAAACTATATGCTGGCCATTGGTCATTTTCATTTTAAGACTCTGTGCTTAATTACTCAGCACTTTATTATAGTAGGGATTGGTGATATATAAGGCGATGTGCTTAGAATAGTTTTGTTTTGTTTATTGTAGTAAAATATATGTAAGATTTATGATTTTAACCACTTTTAAGTCTACGATTCAGAATTTTTTAAAATACTAAATTGCTTTGCAATTATCTGTATAAGTAGTTAGTCAACTAACTACCAATCTAGACTACCAGTAGTCAGCTCATTGACCAAATCCAGCCAGTTTTCTGCATTTGTAAATATATTCATTGGAAAAACCTGTTCACACTTATTTATATATTGGCTGTGGCTTCAGAGTTGAATAGTTGCAACAGAGTTCTTGTGGCCTGAAAGCCAAAAATATTTATTATCTGGCTCCCTGCAGAAAAATTTGCTAACCATTGGTATATAATAAATACGTTATTATTGTAACATAACAAGATAAAAAGATTATTATGTTAACATTCAACAAGACTAAGGTTTTTGAACCAGGTCTACCATTAACTGCTTGTGAAAATTGAAAAGTCTTACCATGTTTTTGATCCCCTATCCCCTCAAATTGTATGTATCGTATTAGATAATTTCTATGAACCCTTCAATTTTGAACATATGTTTACTAGAACATTTAATTCTCCTGTGGAGGTTGTTAATACTCCTAGCTCCACTGATAATGTCTTAAATCTTTGTTCTTAGGTCTTTTGGAGATTAAAGAACATATTCATAAATGAAAAATTTATAATGCAAACTATTGACATTTAAATTATTCAAGGAAGTTTACCATAACAATGAGCTAAATACAGAATGTTAAAATTTTAATATTGTATAATTAGCTTGATTTAAAATAACAAACTATTCATAGCTTAATTCCTATGCTTTCGGTAGCTCTACTGAAGTGTTGTTGTAGGTGGAAACAAAGGTTTGGCATATCTAGGTTGAGAATTACTTAGGATTATTTTTCTAGTTCTGGATCAGTCCGGACTACATAGTTTGGCATTCAGTAGGCTAATAGGCAAAATAAGTGAGTCTTATAAAACATATTAAAGACAAAAACAAAAGGCCTCACAGTCATGCTTAGAGTAAGAGGCAAAAGTAAGAAAGGAACATTGATAAATAATATTTGAAGTAGATAACATTGTTAAAATTTTAAAAACAGAAATCAGGAAACTCTCTGGCTATTATTTTATTTTCATGTTTTCTACAAATTATAATGATAATAAAATTGAAAATAGAATGTTTATGGTGTAGATGAAGGTATAATATGGGGATGATGGAAAGAAAGTATCTAGAGTTTCAATTTAAGAGTTTCAAGTCTTCAGTCAATGACAGTCCAAGGTACTGAGGTAACTTCTAGGAGGAAACACTCTTGGTCATGGTGACTTCTCACATATCATGGAAAAAAGAAAGATGATAGAAGATAGAAGAAATTTAAATGTTCTGATTTGCAAAGAGACCAAATAAGAAAATTCCAGAAATCAGAGATAAGGGAACTGGTTGTTTCTTTCTGACAAAATGTACTGTAATAAATACATTGTAACACAAGATTCATTTTTTGTGTGCACTTAGGAAAAGGTAATGAAACTCCTAGCCTCTAAGTTTGTCAAGAATATATCATAGCCCAAGCCCACAGCTAACATCATACTCAACAGTGAAAAATTGAAGGCTTTTTCTCTAAGCTCTGAAACTTAATAAGAATGCCCACTCTCACCACTTCTGTTTAATGTATTACTGGAAGTTCTAGCCAGAGCAATTATGCAAGAGAAAGAAATAAAATGCATCCAGATACAAAAGGAAAGTCACCTTGTCTCTGTTTGCTGAACAACATGGCATTATAAAAAATCCTGAAGATTCCACCAAAAAACTGTTAGAGCTGATAAACAAATTCAGTAAAGCTGCAGTATACAAAATAAATTTACAAAATTCAGTAGTGTTTCTATACATTAATGATGAAGTATTTGCAAAAGAAAGTAAGAAAACAATCCCATTTAAAATAACATAAAAAATTAATGAAATACTTAAAAGTAAATTTGACCTAGATCTGTATACTGAAAACTATAAAACATTAATGAAAGAAATTAAAGACAACACAAATAAATGGAAAGATATCCTGTGTTCATGGATTGGAAGAATTAATATTGTTAAAATGTCCATATTACCCACAGTAATCTATAGATTCAATGCATTCCCTATCAAAATTCCAATGTCATTCTTCATAGAAATAGAAAAAACAGCCCTAAAATTTGTATGGAACCAGAAAAGACCTCAAATAGCTAAAGCAATCTTGACCAAAAAGAACAAAGCTGGAAGCATCGCACTACTGTATTTGAAAATATATTACAAAACTATAGTAATCAAAATATCACTTAATATAATGTTTTCCAACTCCATCCATGTTGCAAATGGTAGGATTTCATTCCTTTTTGTGGCTATATATAACATTCCATTGTGTATGTGTACTGCAATGTCTTTATCCATTCATCCACTGATGGACACTTAGGTTGATTCCATATCTTGGCTATTGTGAATACTACTGCAATAAACACAGGAGTGTGGCTATCTTTTGGGGTTTATTTGTTTGTTTGTTTAATACTTTACAATTTATTCACGTGCAGCTATGTAATTGAATTCATTTACACATTGGATTCAGATACCCTAGATGTCATCTACTACTTTTATATTTTCTTCATAACCATTGTCTGTCATCTATGTATCTGTCTACCTACCTGTCTATCTATCCATCTTTAGTAGAAAACAGTATAATTATAGAACTTTAGTGCTAACTTATTATGAGGAAGAGATGAACATAAATCACTAGAGATAAATTATTAGTGTTCAGTAAATTTGCTTAATACTATTAACTCAGGTGCTTTCAGGTCTTTCCTCAGGTCCCATTTATTTATTTATTGTTGTTGCTGTGATTGCCTTTGGGGTCTTCTTCATAAATTCTTTGCCTAGGCCAATATCTATAAGAGTTTTTCTGATCTCCTCTTCTAGAACTCTTATAGTTTCATGCCTTAGGTTTAAGTCTATTATCTATAACAAATTTATTTTTGTGAGTGCTGAAAGGTGCAGATCCTGTTTCAGGCTCCTAACATGTAGCTATCCTATTTTCCCAGCACCTTTTATTGAATAGGAATTCTTTCCCCCAGTGTATGTTCTTGTCTGCTTTGCCAAAGACTAGATGGCAATATGATGATGGTTTTATAGCTGGGTTCTCTTCTCTGATCCATTGATCTAGTTCTCTGTCCTTGTGCCAATGCCATGCTGTTTTGGTTACTATAGCCTTGTAATATAGCTTGAAGTCTGGTAAAGTGATGCCTCACAATTTATTCTTTTTGCTTAAGGCTGCTTTGGCTATTTGGGGTCTTTTTTGGTTCCATACAAAGCATAGAATTATTTTTTCTAAATCTGCAAAAAATGACGTTGGTATTTTAATGAGGATTGCATAGTATCTATAAATCACTTTGGGTAGTATAGACATTTTAACAATGTTGATTTTGCTGATCCATGAGCATGATAAACTGAATTCTCCTCCTTTGGATATATATCTAACAAGGAGATTTTTGGCTTTTTAAGGTGCCTACATACTATTTTACCTAGTGCTTACAATAATTTGTATTCCCACATACTCACTAGCCTTTTTCATTGCCTGTGGTTTTGATAAAAAGCTATTTTAACCTGGGTGAGATGATATCTCATTGTAGTCTTGATCTGAATTTCTCTGATGACTAATGATGTTGAGCATTTTTTCATATACTTGTTAGCTATTTGTCTTCTTTTGAGAAATGCCTATTTAAGTATTTTGCTCATTTTTCAAATGGTCTCTTTGGGTTTTTTGGGGTTTTTTGTTTGTTTGTTTTTTGGCTATTGAATTATTTAAGTTCCTTATATTCTGGAAATTAACCCCTGACAGATGCATAGCTTGCAAATACTTTCTTCCATTCTCTAGGGTATCTCTTCACTCTGTTGATTATTTTGTTTTTTTATTGTTGCTGTGCTGAAGATTTTTAGTTTGATGTAATCCAATTTGTCTATTTTGCTTTTGTTATCTGTGCTTTTGAGGTTTCATTCAAAAAGTTTATAAAGAAAAATTATGAAAAAATTTAAATATGGGAAAAACAAAATCATATAATTTATTTCATAAATTAATTTAGGTAAAAATACTTATTTTAGAAGATAATTGATCTGAAATGTAGAACAGTGTTTGGTACATTGTATGTGCTTATGCTTAATAAATATTTATTGAATGAATGAATGAAGGTAATACTATTGTGATGAATAATCTGAATTCAGTGGAAAATCAGCTAAAAATATAGGCTTCTCCATATACTATAAGACCTATAGGATGTTCATCTATGAAGTAAGATTTTACAGCTTATAATTTAACCTACAGAATAAATACTGATCTGTTTTGAAACCCCATTTATAATGATTACTGTGGCATGTTATCCACATGTGTTTTACTTTGATTAATAAATTCCAATATTAATAAGTTAAAAATAGAAAATAATTTATAGAATGAGGATATTATGAGAGAAAATATTTTTGTACAACTATTCAATATGTTTATGTTTTAAGCTAGGTATTATTAAAAAGGAGTCCAAAAGGTAGAAAATTTAAAAGTTTATAAAATATATTAAAAAGTTACTATAGATAAGATAATGTATTGTTGAAGAAAGAAAAATATTTTTTTATAAATTTATGTAGCCAAAACATACGGTGTTTATAAAGTCTGCGGCAGTGTACAGTAATGTTCTAGGCCTTCACATTCACTTCCCACTCTCACTGACTCACCCAGAGCAACTCTCAGTCCTGCAAGCTCCATGTATGGTAAGTGTTGTATCCAGATGTATCATTTTTTATCTTTTACACCATATTTTTACTGTACTTTGTAATGTTTAAATATATTTTTATATATGAATACTTACCATTTTGTTAAGAATTGCGTACAGTATTCATACATATTTGTAGCTTAGGAGCAATAGACTGTACCATATAGCCCAAGTGTGTAATAGGCTATATCATCTAGGTTTGTGTAAGTACACTCTTTGATATTTGCACAAGGAAATCATGTAAGAACAAATTTGTCAGAACATATATCCCTGTCATTAAGCAGCAGATGATGCTATGCAATAATAAATACAGAGAAAGAGAGAGAGAGAGAGAAAGAGAGAGAGAGAGAGAGAGAGAGAGAATTAACAGAATAGGAGAGCAAAGGACATAATGTTGCTTTTATATTTACCAAGATATACAGAAACAGCAGCAAAAGAATGCCTAATAAAAAGGCCCATATAAACATACACAAACAATTGAAACTACCCCAAACTACAGCTGGCATATTTAGCCTTTTATCAGTGAAGAACAAACATGAAATCCAGAAATATTATAAAAGTTTTGAATAGATGAATAGCCTGATATTAATCAGAAAAATTTCTAAACATTACTGTTTAGTTGTATTAAGCGAATGCATGTGCATTTGTTGGGTAATATAGTAACATAATTCTCCAAATTTATAGGGATAGCCAAGCAGAACTAGAATCCCATGTCTATGTCCACTCCATTTAATCCTTTATATTAAAGGTGCTGGTTGGTTATAACATCTAAACTACAAAATATATTTAGGCAAAATATTCTAAACAAATTATACCTTTATTCACTATCTTTTCTATACATTTACATATTGAAGAGATTATATCACTCAAAACAAATCATCTTCCCTCCTATTTTACTCATTTTATAGTAGAGGAAGGGGAAGAATTTAATTCTAATGAGTCATCAGACTTAAGTCTCGTCACTAGTGGTCACTAAAGCTGTGCATATATGTCAGCCAAAAGTATGCCTAGAAAATTATAGGAAAGAGACATGACATAGAATGATTTATTTTTTAATTTAAACTGGCTAATCACTAGACAGAGGAGTGTTCACTTATGGGGACCTAAAACTAAGCATCAAAGTCTTTGAAAATTTTACTCTTAGTTTTTTTTTTTAGACAACTCCTAAACACGGGAGTAAAATTAAAGAAACTAAAGTTAGAAAGTAATCAACACTGTGTTTTCTCTTTTAATTGAAAAGGAAAATGCAGTTCTGGTTCAGTAACTGTGGCTTAGAATTTCTTTTAATCCCTCCCCCCACCTCCTTTCATTTCAACAAGGTTCTTCATTTAGCTGGTGGAGATAACTAGTAATGCAAGCTTCAGTTAACACACAAAAAAGGCATTATCAAAAAGCACTGCATCCTCATTTCTGATATCAGAATTATATTTTTTATTCAAATCAGAACAAAGGTCTTTACTCTTTTCAGAAATATGCTCGTTGTGATCTATATTTGTGTATTCTTTGGGATTACCTAGTTATTTTCTTCCCACTTTATTAGCTTCATGGTAAGTTTTTCTTTTGCTTTATGATTATTCATTTCACTACAGATTAATGTATCTTGATAGATAGCTTTAAAATTAGACATTTTAAACATCTCTGGGTTTTGCTCAGTGTTTTTAAAAGATAGTTTTTCTTTCTACCAATCTTTCCCCACCAAAGGAAAAAAAAAATAGGGAGAAGACATGCATGAAGGTCATCACTGAAGAGTCATAAACCATTGTGAATAATGTCAGAACTATAATTTAATTAGTGCCCCATCTGTCACTTTCTGTTTGACGAGCACTAAATGTCCAATTATCATTTAATATCTGCTCTAATCAGTTCTGGCAAATTTTGCAGGCACACAAGAGATGACATTAATAGATGAAAGTGAGGCTACTCTTGCCACATTATCAGAAGGAAATCTTGAGCAGTACTGACTTACAACCGGGAAGGTAAGAATTTATTCCAATTAGTGGTAACGACATTTTATATCAACGGTGTTGTGGGGTGTCTAAAACAAAGAATTTTCTTTGTTCTCACTGGGAGTTAACAAAATGGCCCTACCTGTAATTCTGCAGGAATTCTTGTATGGATTTTAAAATTTCACAAATATCATTTATGTACTTAGCCATTCTTGGTGCGTCTTTGAAAACCATCTACTTCTGGGTTAGTTTTCTGTCTTTTTGTAAACTAATTTTTCTTCAGGAAAAGGCATTGTTTGTGTAAACTGGATACTCAGGGAGTTTTGTAAGGCAAAGCATATGCTGAATTAAATTTTGGACATGGTCTTTTGTAAAATAGAAGCATAGTTCAGTCAGTGACTCTTCACTTAAAAATAATAATGTAGTAATTTTTATCTAATTTATGTGGCAGTGAAATAAATAGAAATATCATAAGTTTGTTTCCCATTGCTCAAAAATTATATCAGCACTCCATTTGTGGCTGCTGCTGATCCTTTGTTTTAATTAAAAAAAATGGAATTATAACTCAAAGACTCTTAACTATTGTCAAGTTATTAAATGCCTATAATAACCCATGTACCGTTCTTATTACTACTATTAACATTTTTCTAGTGATTCTTCTCTTTCCTCACTTTTAAGATGAGAAAAAATAGACTTTTATTATTGATTGAAAAGGTGATAATTATCAAGAAATTTCAGGTTTTCCAGAGAATAATTTCAGCAGAAGAAGTTATTTTAAATATAAGAAACTGAGGCCAAGAGAGTTGTTTGACTTGCTTAACACTGGAAAGAATAAATCAGCATTTTCTTTTACTACATCTTCCTATAATGATTCATATTATCAATAAATATCTATGCAATCAAAATTCATTATGAGGTATATATCCTCAAGATAAACAAAACTGAACTCTAGTCAATCAATATCTATTTTGTACCTGATGTGCTAGATGTTATAACCAGAAGAGAATGGGCTTAATTTCATTTGTATTACAAGTAATAAATTCTGAGTTTGAATTATTGGGATTATGGTCTAGTTGATTGGTTAATTAAAAAACTTTTTAATTCAGAAAAATAAAAAAATTTTAGATCACATAGGTTATATGTATAGGCTTATGAAGTAAATATATGTGAAATATTTGACACATTCTAATACCGTCTATTCATTGTGGTCTTTTGAGCCTACTCTTTCTTCAACCATGCCTCTCATCTTCTGTTCTATAATGTGTACACTTAAATGGAAAAGAACCAGTAACTCATGTCCATATGCCTAGAACCTAAGCAATAATAACAAGCAAATTCTCAAACCAAATCTCATGTATCCCCACATATGTTTATAGTCAAACACGAGAAATTAAAGTTCCTTCCTATTGATTCAAAAGTAAATTATTAATTTTCCCTAATATGTATTTTCACTGAGTAGTAAAGTCTTTACTTGACTGACTTTTTCCCTTAATGAGAAAGTACATTTCATAAAAAAAATTGGGAATCCAATCAGAATTTTCTTTCCCAATGAAGTGACTTGCATCTGCACAAAAGTGAACCTTTCTACAAAAAAGTTCATAGGAAACTGACTCTAAATGCTGCCTGGTAGTTACTAATAAGAACAAGAAAGGTTTCGGACAATTCCTCTTCAGTGATCATGACTAGAAATTTTTTAAAAAGCTTCTTGGCTTATAGTATATGTTTAAATTGTATTTCTTTTTTTATTCATTTTGTTGTTTTTTAATGAAAATTAGAAAATGCATTAAAAAGGCAGAAAATACACAAAGTTTAATATAACAAGTGTTCAAGAACCTGCCACCTTGATTGAGGAAATGGTAATATTTAGTGATAAAAATATGTCATTACCAATACATTTATATCCCTATAAGGTTGAATCTGGAATGAACTGACCCTGAATAGATTTCAGTAAAAATTTGTTAGATGGGTGTGCTTCTGTTTGACTCTTAATTATTCTGCCCACCCCAAAACACAATTTGGTTCAAAGAACTTAAAGAACAGAATCTTGTTTTCTATAACTTTGGCAGAGAAGGAGAAAGGGGTTGTCCCACTAGTGTACATGAGGGTGAGTTCTCATTATGCATGTTTCTGTGTGTATCCTTTGACCTATACCTTGTAAAAACCTGCTGAGCTCATGAGCCAGAACTCTAATTGTCAGGTTTTAAATACACTGACAGGGAGATCCCACGTCAAAACCAAAGAGAATTCTACTGGGGGGCGGGGGCAGGAGGAGAAAAGGTAAAATGAAACAGCAAATTTAAACCCCAAAGTAATATTTTCCCACAGGAACAGTTTATTATGTAAGCCCTTTCTGATTGATAAAGTATTATCAATCCAATACTACCTTTACATTGCATGCCACGAAGAGCAGCCTCAATTTCAAAAAATACTGCAGGACTCTATAAAAAATGTTTTCTAGACTCTTAACTCTTAATGTTATGAAATAAGTTTTATTATAAGTGTTTGGAACCAAGGAGCTCATTAAAGCGAACTCATTAGTTTTTGTTTCTGTAGTCCTTTAACTATATAATCATACTTGAAACATTTTTTTTCCCAAATATGTTGAGAAAGGCACAGTGAAGACACTTTCCTAACTAGAAAAAAATGTATGGGTTTCACCTTGGTTTAGAAATCTGTTTGGGCCCCTCTGGGTGTGTTGGCAGAGCAGCATCACCTTTGCAAGCAAACAGCTGTCAGAGACCAAAAGACAACCAGATAGAAACCTCTGCTTTCTCCACTGGTTTATTCACTAGCTTTTACATTCAGCTTCTCAGTGTCAACTTTTTGCCCATCTTTGATTTAAGATATTTACTTAGGGCCGAATATATTACACATGGGAAACTAGACAAAATACCCATGGTGTGTCAGAGAGCTGCAAACTCCTAGGAATGGGAAAAGTGATTCCTGCTGTCTGCGATTTCAGCGTTTCCAGAGACCAGTGATGTCCTCAAAGATATCATGGGAGGTGAGATGTTTTAGAAGAGGCCAGACCCCTTTGGTCAATAACCCTTCATTTCACTCCCTGTGAAAAGTGCCAAAGTGCCTCACAAACAGAGGGCATTCACTCCAGTTCTCTCCAGGCTATTGCATACTAATAATAACTAATTAAACACGAATTTATGTCAGAAAGCCAAATAACACAGTAGACAAAGTGTCAAGAGAGGGCATTTCTCAATTTTCTAAAGCTCTGTGAACTTTAATTAAAAACTCTGAAAATCTATATCATTCTGTAAATTTACTTTGATACTTTAATGACTTAAACTTTGTGTGATTATTTATTTGCAAAAGGGAAGTCCCTAAGAAAAACAGAACCTGTGAGCACCCATCTAAAACTTCCCTCTCTTGATAACTCTAGTCAAAGCCAAACCATTCTACCTCTCAAATAAAACAAAAAATTAGCTGAATGGAAACAGCATCAATATTAGAACACTATATGAGCCCTTTTCTAGGAGATAGAATATTTAGGCATGTAATAAAAATGTTAGAAAGTATTCTACCAATTCCTAAACTTTAGGAAAAATATAGATCTTAAATATTTGGACTATAATTTTCTCCTGATATATGACCTGATATAACCAAAAACTCTTCAAGACAGTCCTGCAAAGGGGTGAATTCAGCTCATGATTACCAAGTAAAGATATTTCATAACATAATTATTGTTGAGTGTAAATGCTATTCTATCACTATTTGTTTGAATTAACTCTGTAAAGCCCATAAACATGCTATTTAATGATTTTTTTCCTTCCTTAAATGTAACACTGTCCCAGGACTCTGAAATAACACAACTCCAGAGGGAGCTCATTTTACTATTTCAGGAGGCATCATGGTGACCAAATGAATCTGGTGTTTCTGTTTAAAATCTAGGGTACGTCACTTTGGATTTGTAAATATTAAGCTCTCATGAGCCTGACCACTACCTTATCCAGTGCCAACACTTATTTCCAAGATCTCCAGAAAGGCAAAGGTAATTTGACCCATTCACACAGAGAAATACCAAGACAGTGCAAACACTGAAAAATTTGCATGAACAAGTACAGTAAATAATATTGCCTCATTAAAATTCAAGCTGCGGCTTCTAAACCAGATGGGTTAGCAAAAATATCTACATAGCTCATGAAAGGAAATAGCTTATTTGCATTAAGAAAAAAAAGAGTTAGACAACATTCTGAAAAACAAAAATATCTTGATGATAATCATGAAAATTTACCTTAAAGAAACACAAACCCCATTTCTTTTAGGATAAATTTAGATTTTTTGAATTGTGTATAATTTTACCAGACTGAAAAATTGTTTACCTTGAGAGAAATAGGAAATAATTAAAAATGTAAAAGGCTTTTTCAATATCAATTTTAATGATCTAAGTTAAATGACTCTAGCATTTGAGGGTAAAAATAAACCAAATAGTAATGAGTACCATGCTTTATTAAAGTGAATAAATCTTAATGTAACTAAAGAAGTATTAAAAAAGCAAGATCTTTTTTATTCAGTGTGCCAATAAATAACTACCTCATAGCCAATGATGACATGCATATTTTGTAGGAAAATTTAGGAAAAATAGATTGATAATTTTTGGAAAGCCGTAAAAAACATTGATTTTTTAATTTTTTAATATGAAAAACAAAGAACTGTAACAAAATCCTACTGCTATATTTAAGTTTTTAAAAAGTTTTCATAGGTTTCAGAAACAAGATTCATTCTAAGCCACTTTTTAAATAATCAGGTGATTACAAATACATCACTTTAAATAAATGAATGAATAGATAAAATTAACATTTTAAGTTGCCCCTAGAATACCATTATTTAATTTGTTCAGATATTAAACTGCAGTTTAATCAATGGTGCAATAATTTGAATATAATTTTAACAGCTAATGAAATGATTAATTTTTGTCTCAAGTATAAATTTTTTCATACATAGAAGTATCTCTTTATTCCCCTCCCCCAAAAATTCAATATGATATAGAACTGATAAGTTTTAATGATAATAGTTTAGTAATATATTAATAATTATTTGTCAACTATTCTCAGCTAGGCACTGCTCTGGGCACTGGGAATAAAATAGTAAATGAGACCAAGTCCCCTGCTTCACGAAACTTACAGTTCAGTTTCCATTATTAATTCCTATTTACCCTTTACACGAAGATGCCCTTTTTAGTTATTTTTATTTTTAAATTGAGTGTACCAAAAAAATTTGTGATGTGGGAAGAAATAATTATTTTAAGGGTAAGGTTAGTTCAGGATTGCTATTTATAAACTGTTTCAATCTATGCAAATTAATATAGTCATTTTTCCCCTTTCACAATTAAGAAAATTATTTCTTTGGTGGGGTGATTAGAATTACTTCCTTAATACTTAATTTTGGTCTAACTTCATTTTGCCATAATTTCATTCTGTCATAAGAGGAAATGATTTTACATTCAAGAAGCATGAGCCACATAGAAAACTCAAATATAAAGTGAATAGGAAAATGAAAATGTACCCAAAGCTCAGGTGTAAATTACACATGATATAGTTTATTTCATGTTTTGAGTTTCTATCTTGTAATAAAAAAATACAAAGGAACATCTTACTCTTTCAAAAACTATAGGAGGTCTTTCAATTAAATGAAAAAAAGATTCTCACAATCAACTTACCTATTAATAACAACTGTTAGTCTCCACATTTTAAGGAAAAATAGCATGAATATATAACACATACATATTAGGAGTACTATTTTTGCTGTGGCACCTGTAATTTCTGTGGAACTGTTAAAGTGTGCATCTGTTATCTTATCTCCAATAAGGAGAAACATGAGCACTGTCTGAAACCATTTTAGTGTATTTTTTAATAAAGCATGCTTTTTACCCAGTAATTCACTGCGATAGGTAGAAAATGAAAATGAAAAGAGACACATGGGAATTTACAGCTTAAACACTGTGGCAAGTTTTCCACTTTCCTACATTAATAAAAGAGTTATTCATTTGTGTGAGTCTAGGCCTACTGTTGGCCTGTGAATTCATTATCCCATTCAGGGGTAGGAGCTACTATTAAGAAAAGAAGTTGCAAAAAAAAAAAAATTAAAGATATTCTTGTTTCCTTTTACTTATGTTGTAGGTTCTTCGCAAGTCCTCCTTTTTCACCCTTTATCTACTCTCCCTTTTAGTGCTATGACACCATCAAGTAATTCACATGCTTTCAGTCCCTTCTGCACATTTCCACCTCTCATCTCCCTAAATCCCATACATCAAAAAATATGTGGTAAGTCTTTCATTCTCTATGAATCTTTAAAATGACTGGTATGTTAATATCTTATACATTTAGGAATAAGAGTCCCACAGAGCTTTTTAACAGGCTTATGATTTATGTGTGTTGTCTGGAATCTTCACAAAGCATCTCTTCTTCCCTGAAATTATTGCATCAGTTATGAGTAGTGTTTTAATTTTCAAGTGATCTGCAGATCCTTAGAAATGAAACTGAGCTATCTGAAGCTAACTTTTGAGTTTCATGCAAATACTCTATCCTACATTCTTGGTTGTGGATCCACAGAGAGTAACAAAAATGGGGGATTAAAAAGAAGTAGAATGGATTCTTATTTGTGCCTTGAACAATGGTGCTAAAGAATTTTGTCATCCCATTTTTCATTTATCTTGAGTTATTTTCTTTTCCTTTTATTTCATCATATAATGGGGGTACAAATATTGTTAGGGTT
>VBSM01002217.1:38740126-38766246 GCA_008086735.1 Cheirogaleus medius
ATCTCTGGTATCTCAGATCTATTCCAAATATCGATGCTTCTGTTCTTGTGCCAACACCAAGCTGATTTAACTATTATTGCTTTATAGTACATCTTGAAGTCAGGAAGACTGATGCCTCCCAGGTTGTTCTTTTTACTACAGAATCAATGCAATCCCCATCAAATTACCATCAGCATTCTTTACAGAGCTAGAAAAAACAATTCTTCACTTTGTATGGAACCCGAAAAAACCTCGTATAGCCAAAGCAATCTTAAGTAAAAAGAACAACTTGAGTTCTTTTTTTTAAAAATCAGAAGGCCCTGTCTGCTTAAAGTGGTTTTAGACAAAAGGATACTATAATTGTCCTGATATCTCTCCCTCTCCCACAAACACATTTTAATTAATCATATAAATTCAAGTACATAAAATTTCAAAAGTATGAAATTTGCATTGCAATAAAATACCTTAAATTGGTCCTAGTACTGAGCCAATGAAAAAAATTTAAATCATCAAATATATTATTATAATCAGAAACTTCCCATGAGAGAAGGTGATAATAAAGATGAGAACAATTAGGATTAATTGAATTACTGAGCAATGAGAGCAGACACAGGGCTACCTGAGCAAAATACAAAAAAGTGGCAATATTCCCTTCTGAGAAGCAGCTCTGGCATCTAGAAACACAAGACTGAGCTAAAAGCATACAAGCTCACAAACCTTTTACAAGGGAAAGGAGACACTGTTTTGATAGATTCAAGTGATTTCTGAAGATCACAAAGATAATCTAAATATTTTCGATAATTACCTTGATCTCATGGGTACAGTATCTCAGAGCAAGTATGCAACACTAAGTAAAATATCTAAAGAATGGAAAAACAAATTCCACATGTACTCACTATTAAAGTGGAACTAATTGATGAGCACACATGTTCACAGAGGGAAGTAAAACTCAGTGGACATCAAGCAGTGGGGAGGAGAAAGGAGGGCATGGGCAAAAACCTACCTAACGGGTTCAGTGAACAATATCTGGGTGATGGGCACACTTATAGCCCTGACTCAAGCTTTGCAAAAGCAGTCCATGTAGCCAAAAACATTTGTACCCCTGTAATATTTTGAAATAAAAAAATGTTTGTACTCTCATATTTTCTTGAAACAAATAAAATATATATGTATATATAATGAAATATTACTCAATCATAAACAGAAATGAAATGTTGATATATGCTATGACATGGATGGACCCTGAAAACATTATGCTTAGTTAAATAAGCCAGAAGGATAGATACTGTATAAAGTACCTAGAATAGGCAAAATCATAGAGACAGAAAACAGAATAGAAGAGGTTAGCAGGGGCTACAAGGAGAAGGAAGGAAAAAATTGTCGTTTAATAGGTACAAGTTTATGTTTGGGATGAAAAAATGTTTTGAGTATAATAGTGGTGATGGGTACACAGCATTGGGAAGATATTTAATCCAATGAATTATATTCTTACAAATGTTTAAAATGGTAAAAATTCTTATGTATATTTTACCAAAATAAAAAAAATAAAAATAAAAAGCATGATATCCAAGCAAACCCAAGACAGTATTTCTTCAGGTTATTGATATCCACAGCACTCATATCAATCATTGCATAGGTTTCCATGGAACAAAATCTTGTTATGAGCTGGAAATTTTTAAAAACCCACTTGATGTTACTAATTTGTAGAGATAAGTTATGAAATGCTATACATTTACATATAGATAGCTAAAGTTTATTGTAAATGTAAAAGAAAAAGGATGTGTCCTTATATTTCACAAAGTACATTTATTACTTCCAGTATAAACACTGTATTCAAAAAGATGAGAACGAATATCTAAATACCAAGAAATATGTAGACTAGGAATAAATACCATGAGCACAGGTGCTTAATGGTTTACTGGACACATTCTTGTTTATCTTGTGTACGTAACATCATCAGAGCTAGTAAGCAAGAAAATTTGAATTCTAAAAGTCTTCTCAAAGTAAGAAAAAAATTGAAAATATTGAGAAAAAAATCACGAAAATGATGAATGCTAAACCATCTGCCTTCACATACATGTGACCTACTTATAATTTGCCTACATCCTGATATTTGGATTAGATAGAATAAGGACAAATTGATACAGCATATAAATAAATGATAGCTAACCATATTTAGTATTTTTTCTTTTAGACATGTTAGATTTTATGGAATGCTCTTATGTTTTAGTCTGAAGGAAAGAAATACATTTTAGGAAAGAAAAATTTATAGCTAAACAGAATTAAAAATAATTTTACTAATAGAAACTTATGTGAAATAGGAAGTTAAAGAGATGTAGGTAAAAATAAAGAAGGTTAAGTAAATTATTTAAAAAGGCATAGTCAATAGAAAATGAGAATAATTGAATGAAAAAAGGAGAAGGAATCATTAATAGCAAATGCCTATGTACCATTCACTATTATGTCTCAGAGTTATGGGCTTATTTATATATGTATATGTGTGTGTGTATATTTCTATTACTAATAACAAACCTATTATTCCCATTTTGCAGATAAGGAAATTAAAATATAGAGATATTCACTAAGTACCTCTTCACTGGTGTGGACCTGGGATAGAACCCAGGAAGCTGGCTCCTGAGTATGTAGTTTCATTCTCTATAATATGCTGACCCTCAAGTAATACTGTTAAAGAGGATTTATAAAAGAGGATTTAGCAAACCAAGGTAATGGAAAAATATGCAAAGATCAAATGTGACTTTGGGATTTATTATTAAAACAAGAAAAATAGTTAATATCATGTACCATAAAGCACTGTTAAAGTTGTGTCAATGTCAAAGAAAGGCCAGACAATTTTGTCCTTTCCCTTTGAAATCCAATTTATGATGTCCAATGCTGTAAATATTCAGCAATAGCTATGATCTATAAATATTTAATTCAAATGAAGTCATGAGTATAACTCAGACTAAATGCTAATTAAAAAATATAAAGAAGATTGGTAGTTACTTTTCCCCAAAAAACTTCCAGATGGTGTTTAATAGGTATACGTGACTATGTTTAAGAATGGCATAATTTAAATAATAATTCAAAAGCAATTTGTCAGTTATAGGAAGCAGCATTGGTAAAGATTCTATGACTTTATCATAGTCCTTTTACTAAATAGTTCTCCTTGTTTAATTATCCACTTTACTACCAACTTTCTTGCCTCTGGTTTAATATGGATAATTCCACAGTATTTTGTGGCCTTGAGAAAACTTAAGTAATATATAAACCACAGAGAGTTTTAAGGAAGCTAGACTTAACTGCAAGCAACCTAAGAGGATTCCAATCATTGCCTTAATACCCTACTGATGTTAAATAATAATCCCAAAGATAGCAAATCATCTCACAAAAAAAACTTAAGTGGAACCCATAGGAATACATATAATCAGTTAAAAAACCATCCCAAAGCAATTATTAGCTGACATATTATTATGTCAATAAGGTGCCCACACATGTTCTGCATAATTGGGATGAGAGAAATCAAGTGTAATTGGTTTAGTTATTGGTTATCCTTTGTTTGATTAGTTGTTAAGAAGTATGTATGTATATATATAAATGTGTGTATGTATGTATGTATTTTATAGATTTCTGAATTTTTAATACCAATTTCATCTCTAGCTAAGCTTCTTAAAACATAAACATGTACAATCAATTAACTAAAATTAATGATAGCATGTATGTAAACTCTAACTTATATCTACCCAGATGATTATATACACTCTGAATTTTATATATAACATATATGAATATATATAATACAATGTTGCTTTTTTTTTAGAAAAAGTTAGCTTTTTTTATTCCATTAGTTAAAATAAAGGGGTGGCTTTGGTTTTTTGAGTCTTCTATCTCAGCCATAACTAAAATTATGCAAGTTGAAAAAATAAGAGATTGAAAATTTATAAATGCTTTGACAGAATGAGTATCTTGTATTATGACTAAGAAAATAATGTTTCACAGTGTTAGAATGAAAAGTGAAAAGAACCTTAGGAATCACCTAATATGATGACTTCATTGTACAAATTTTAAAATTAAATCTAGAAAAGTCAAGTGATTCAATGAAGTGTCAAAACAAATTTTTTATTAGAATTGTAACTGAATACCACATCCACTGAGTAACATTCCATGGCTCTTTGAAGTACTCCAGTTTCCTAAATGAGGGTCCTTGCAACAGTAGGGTTCTAACAGATGTTAATATTAATAGTTATTCTGGAAAAAAAAATTTAAACAAAATCTCATCAGTAAGAATAATGTCCAGGATAGCTCAACTATACTAAACTGTGAACAGATTATAAAGAAGCCAAAGAGATAATTCAGTAACCCAGGGCTATGAACTGTTACTGATACAAGATAAAGAGATAACAGGAGGGGACTCTATCCTGAACATAGAAGAAAAGAGTCATGTATGGAAGACCTTGTTGAGAGAAGATAGGATGTTCAACTGGGGACAAAACCAGATGAGGTAATCAATTAGAGTTGGAACTGAGAGAACTAACCCCTCAATCTTTTCCTTTCCCCTTATTAGAATTAAGTCAAAAACCCATAGAAAAGTTAGTGGCTGGGAAACCTGTTACTACAACTCATACAGGTCAGCCTCTGAAGGCAGAGATCAAGGTAGAGAAGGATAGATGAGAAATCTAGGTAAGAAAAACAGAAGATATATAGCAATATAGCCATATAAGTTTTGAAAACAGATTTAAAAAATTAAAAGATTTGTTCTTAGAACCTCTTTACTGAGAATCTTGAAATCTTGACTCAGAATCTTTACTAAGAATCTCTAAGATCAGAATAAAGCAATCAGAGTGTTCAAAATCAATTTGGGTCCAAAATTTTTTTTTTTCAAGAGATGAATATTTACATCTTACATGTAAAATAACATCTCACTTTCCATAAAAATTTGAGATGTTATCAGTAAAATTCTCTATAATTCAAATGTAGTAATTTCTAGAAAGTTTCTGGCATTTTAGAGGCATTTAATCTACTTTCAGAATTCTTGCTCCAGAAGAACCAAGTTAATAAGATGGTGGTGATTTGCTCCTGGTTCTAAAAAAGGGCAAAAATATAACAAATCTAATGGCAGTTATAAAGCAAAGTTATACCTATCTTTTTTCATTACTCCAAAACTCTTCACCAATCTTCCAAAAAAAAAAAAAAAAGTCTACAGTTATATAGCGTGTGTCTACCTCAAATTTTATATTGAAACCTTATCACCAAGGTTATGATTTGAATTGGAGCCTTTTGGGAGGTGGTTAGGTCATGAAGGCAGAACCTCATGAGTGGATAGTGTCCTTAAAAAAGAGCAGTCTTGCCCTTGAACCATGAAGGGACACAGCTAGAAAGCACCACAAGGAAATGGGTGTTCATCAGACACTGAATCTGACAGTGCCTTGATCTTGGACTTTCCAGCCTTCATAACTTTAAGAAATAAATTGCTGTGATTTATAAGCTAACCAGTCTATGGCATTTTGTTAAGTAGTCCAATCTGACTAAGACATACAGTTACTCTAACACTAAATTTTTCAAAGTTTCTTATGCTATACATGAAGTGATATAGTATCACTTGAGGAGCAAGTGTTAAAGATGTTTACACTAAATCCTAAAACAATCGCTAAAATAACAAAGCCAAAAAAGTTAACAAGACAACAAAGGAAATAAAATTTAATCATAAAAAATCCCCTAAAAGGGAGAAAAAGTAGAAAAAAGGAACAAAGAACAGATGAAACAGATAAAAACAACAACAACAACAACAAACAAAAACCCCAGCAAGTTAAGAGAATAAAATCTAACTATATCAATAGTCATACTAAATTACTGTGGTATAAACACTCCAATTAAAAGAAATTTTCAGATTGGATAAAGTCACAAGTTATAATATGATATGTAACTATATTTAACACTTTATAAAGACACAAATGGGTTTAAAGTAAAATGATAGAAAAAGGTAAATCATGCTAACACCACATCAAAAACAAACTGTAGTAGCTAGTGTCAGAGAAGTAGATTCATCAACTCATCACAAGTACATAATATTACCAAATATTTATTCCCTTAATAATTGAGCTTCAAAATGCATAAAGAAAAAAACTGATAGAACTACCAGGAGAAACAAACAAGTCCACCAATAGAGCCAGATATCCCAATATACCATTTTCAACAATTAATAAAAAATGTATTAATAGACAGAGTATCAGTAAAATTATAGAAAAGTTAAGAAAATGTTTGACCAACTGGACATAATTAACGCTTATCTGACCACTCCACCCAAAAACAGCAGGACATACATTCTTTTTAACTGTACCTGGAACATTTAGTAAGATAGACCATACCCTGAGGCACAAAATAAGTTTTAAGATGTTTAAAAGGATTCAAGTCTTAGAAAGACTGTTCTCCACTCACAATGAAATTAAATTAGAGATTGATTAGTAAAAGATATCTGAAAAAATCCTCAATGTTTGGAAATTAAACAAATTAGTTTTAAATAACCTATGGGTCATAGAAGAAATAGAAAGAAAATCAGTATTTTGAACTGAATGGTGAGAAAAACACAGAATATGAAAATATATCATTTGCCACTAAAGCAGTACATGGAGGGAATTTTTAGCACTAAACACTTATATGAGAAAAGAATAAGGTCCTCAGATCAATAACTTCGACTTAAGAAATAGGAAAAATATCATTAAAATAGACTCAAAGCAAGGAGAATTAATGAAATAATTAGAAGTTGAAATCCATAAAATGGAAAAATGAAAAGGATAGAAAATCAATGAAACTAAAAATGATTTATTTGATTCAATCAAAATTGATAAAGTTCTAGCCAGACTTATCAGAAAAAGAATAAAGAATAAACACATTATCCATGTAAGGAAGGCAATAGGTGGTATCAGTACACATTCTACAGATGTTTACAGAGTAATAAGAAAATATTCTGAATAAATCCATGGTTTTAGCTTTGATGAAATGGAAATGTTCCTTGAAAGATACAAACTATGAAAGTTCACTTGAGAATAGATATCATGAATAGTTTCATAGCTACTAAAGAAATTAAATCTATAGTTAAAAACCTACCAAGAAAGAAAATTCCAGGCTGGATGACTGTGTGAGTTCTACTAAACATTTAAGAAAGCAATAATATCAATTCCACACAATCTCTTCCAGAAAATTGAAAAACAGAGAACACTCCAGAACTCATTCTATGAAGGCAACAATGCGTTGATACCAAAATCAGACAAAGGTGCTTACGTACAACAAATTGAAGCAGACCAAATTATATTCTTCATTAATATAGATGCAAAAATTTTAAATAAAACTTTAGAAAATTGAATATAACAATATATAAAAAGAATAAGACATGCCAAGTTGAGTTTACCATAGGAATGCAAATTTGATTTAAAATGAAAAAATCAGTCAATGTAATTAACCATATTAACAATAGAAACGAAAGTATGATCATCTCAATATACTCAGTAAGAAAAACTTAGACAAAATCCAACATCCATTTCTGATAAAAAGTACATCAAAAGGAAAATACTCAATATGATGAAGAGATTCTATAAATATGCTATAGCTAACATTATAGTTAATGTTGATAAATTAGACTTTTTATTCCTAAGTTTGGGAAGAAGGGAAGGATGTCTGCTAGCAGCACATCAACTAGAGGTTTTAATATCAAACTTAGGCAAGAAAAAGATGAAAACAGTATTGGGATTGGAAAAGGAAAAGTAAAACTGTCTTTTGAAGCTGATGATGTGAAAATCTATGTAGAATATTCAATAGAATCTAGAAAAATACCTCCTAGACTATTACATAAGTTTAACAATATTGCAAGATGCAAGATCAATGTATTAAAATAAACTGAATTTGTACATATCACTAATGATTAATCAGAAATTGAAATTTGAAAACACCCTCTACAATTTGACATACAAAAAGATGTTCAATATCTGTAAATTAAAACCTATAAAATAATAATGAGATAAATTAATGAAAATTCAATAAAAGGAGAGATACAAAGGAGAGGTACATACAGAGATGCTTATGGGCTATTAATTTAAGATATCAGTTTTCCCTAAATTGATGTTTATATTTAATGCAAATTGAAAGTGTTTTCAGAAATTTACAAACTGACTTTAAAATTCATATGATAATATAAAGGTCCCAGAATAGCCAAAACGAATTTGTACAAGAAGAACAAGAGGATGTATTGATTTCTACCTGTAAAACAAAATCAAGGTTACTACCTGACTTCAAGACTTATAAAACCATAGTAATGAAGACAGGTGGTAATGGCTCAAAGATAGGAAAAATAAATCAATAGAGCTTAGTAGAGAGTCCAGTAAGAGAGAAACATATGTGAAGAATTGATTTATGACAATGGTGCAAATACAGTTCAGTAAAGAAAAAGTAGTCTTTTCAACAAACAATGTTAAAATAATCAGATACCTATAGGCAAAAAGGTGTAATCTATTCTTTGTGTAACATATAAAAATTACCTTAAAATTGATCATAGACATCAACATTTTAAGACAACAAAACTTAAAACTATATAATTCATAGAAGAAAACTAGAAAAAAAGCTTTTTGACCTTGGGTTACACAAAAGTTTCTTGGACATGACTTAAAAAACACAGTCCATGAAAGAATAAATTGTTTAATTGGATTTCATCAAAACTAAAAACCTCTACATTTTCAAAGGAACAGCTAAAAGAAAAAAAAGACAAGCTACCTACTGGAAGAACATATTTGCAAAGCATATATTTGATAATAGTATTTATTTCATGAATTCATAACTTTCAAAAATCAATCTTTGAAACACACAATTAAAAATGATCAAGTATTTTAAAAACATCAACCAAAAAGGTATATGAATAGCAAATAAACACAGAAGAGATGCTCAAGTTATCAGTCATTAGGGAAATGCAAATTAAAACTATGTCCACTACACATTTAGTAAAATGGCTAAAATGAGAAAGACTGACTATACCAAGTATTGGTGAGCATGTGGAACAACTAGAACTTTCATTAGACTTGACAAATCTTTCAGAATCATCATTTTGCATGTTTGGCAATTTTCCATTGACAAATTTCTCTTTTTTCTGTTTTCATTACCCTAGGAAATTATGGTTTACTTATCTCCTTCTTAATGTTTCAGTGTTGAACTACCTTTGGAAAACCTGAAATAAATACCATTTGATAATGCTGTATATTTCTTTTTATACACTGTTCAGTTTGATTTGCTAATATTTGGTGGAGAGCTTTTGCATCTGTATTCATGAGAAATATATGTCTGTAATTTTTATTTCTTGTAATGTCTTTGTATGGTCTTTGTATTAGGGTAACTCTGACCTCATAGAATAAGAAATGTTCCTTTGCTTCAATTTTTCTGGAAAATATATTAGAAAAGTTGTATCATATTTTCCCTATTGTTTAGCAGAATTCACCAGTAACATTATCTGGACCTGGTGATTTTCATGTTAGAAGGTTATTAATTACTGAGTCAATTTCTTTAACAGATATAAGTCTATCCAAATTATTTCCCTTTGTGTTAGTTTAGGTAATTTTTTTTTCAAGGAATTTGTACATATCACCCAGGTTATCAAGTTTGAGGGCAGAGAGTTGTTCCTTTATTTCTTTAAATTCTTCTTAATACTCATAGGAACAATGGTGATAGCCCCTATTTCATTTCTGATATTACAAATTTGAGACTTCTCTACTTTTTCTTGGTTAGCCTTTGCTATGGACCAAATTGTGGGCCCTCAAATTCATATGCTAGAACAATCCCTCAGCATGTGACTACATTTGAAGACAAAGCCTTTAAAGAGGTGATTATACAAAAATGAGGCCATTACAGTAGGACTCTAATTTAATATAATTGGTGTCCTTAATTTTCACCAAGAGTCTACAGGTTACATTAGAATTCACTTGTGGTGTTGTACATTCACTGAGTGTAGACGCATGTATTATAACATGCCTCCATAATTATAATATCATACAAAATAGTTTTATTGCCCTAAAAATCTTCCGTGATCTACTCATTTATTCCTCTCTCTTTCCTAAGCCACTAGCAACCACCAATCATTTTACTCTCACCATAGTTTTATCCTTTTCAGAATTTCATGTAGTTGGACTCATAGAGCATGTTTTCAGAATGGAATCTTTCACACAATGATATGCAGTTAAGCTTTCTCCATGTCTTTTTATAGATTAATAGCTAATTTATTTTTAGCACTGAATAAAATTCCACTGTCTGGATGTATCAAAGTTATTTTATCCATTTATCTACTGAAGCATATCTTGGATGCATCCAAGTTTTGGTAATTATGTATGAAGATGCTATAAACATCTGTGTGCAGGCTTTTGTGTGGACATAAGTTTTTACCTCATTTAGGCAAATATGAATAAATGATTTCTAGATTATATGTAAATATACATTTGGTTTTCTAAGAAAATACAAAAACATTTTCTAAGGTGACTGCACCATTTTGCATTCATACCAGCAAGCAATGAGAATTTCTGTTGCTCCATATTCTCACCAGCATTTGGTGTTTTCAGTGTTATGAGTTTTGACCCTTTTAATAGATGTATAGTGGTACCTCATTGTTGTTTTAATTAGCATTTTCCTGATGACATGTGATGTGGAGCATCTTTTCCTATGCTTGTTTCCAATCTGTATATCTTGTTTGGTGAAGTGTCCATTAAAGTCTTTGGCCCATTTTTTACTAGGAATATTTTTTTAATTTTTTTAAATTTCAAAATATTAAAGGGGTACAGATTTTTTTGATACATGGCTTGAATCAGGGCTATAAATGTGCCATCACCTGAATAGTGTCCATTGTACCTGTTAGGTGGATTTTTCCTCCTACCTTCCTTCCCCTGCCCCCTGCTTAATTTCCAATGACTATTACTTGCCTCTATGTACTTGTGTGCCCATTAGTTAGTTCCAATTTATTAGAGAATTGCCCATCAATTCATGAGTGGATTAACAAAATGTGGTATATGTATGCCATGCAGTATTACTCAGCCATAAAAAAGGATGAACTAATGCCATTTATAGCAATTTGGAAGCAAATGGAGACCATTATCCTAAGTGAAGTACAAGATCTGTCAAGAAGGTATCTGGTGATGTAATATGAAAAATAGAGACATTTATTTAAGAAGATACAAGATACAGGAAACATTGTACATAGGACAATTATGCCTCATCCCCTTCAAAGTAGGCACCTTAGGACCTCACACAGTTCTCCCAGCATCTTTTAAGCTAACCCATATACATTCAATGTTCTCAGGTGATCTGCTTGTTGCAGGTCTTCCAGAACGTAGATCACTTTCAATAGAATTTTTACCATCTTCGAAGCACTTGTGCCACACTTTTATTAGTGTTACATTCATTGTATCATCCCTAAAAGCCTTCTGAATAATCTGAATAGTTTCCGCAGAGGAATATTCAATCTTAATGCAAACTTTGATGCAGGTTCTTTGCTCTACTTGCTTAGTAATTTTGAATGCTATGGCCACACAGTACACATGCTCACTTAATGGCATCTAGTGCCCGATTGCCTAGAACAGTGAAGTTGTCATTGTTCATGCATGTGTGTTATAGTCCATTCTCCTTGCCTGCCAGGTTACATTGATGTTACACAAACTGTTCTCCTTATATTAACAATGGCTGGATACTTTCTGGACACCCTGTCGTATCTCAAGTGTGGAGGGTTTTTTTATTGTTGAGATTTAGGGGTTCTTTGTACATATCGAATAATAGTTTTTGTCAGATATGTCTTTTGCAAATATTTTCTCCCAGGCTATATCTTATCTTTACATACTCTTGATTTTGTTTTTTTGCAGAGCAGAAATTTTTAATTTTAACAAAGTCCAGCCAATTAATTCTTTTCATATTGGATCATGCCTATGATGCTATTTCTAAAAAGTTATTACCAAACAAAGTGATCTAGATTTTCTCTATTGTCTTCTTGAAATTTTATTTTGCACTTTACGTTTAGGTCAGTTATCTATTTTGAGTTAATTATTGTGAAAAGTGTAAAGTCTGTGTCTAGATTCATATTTTTGTATGTGCATTTGTTTAAAAGACTGTATTTCTCCATTGCATTCTTTTTGCTCCTTTGTCAAATATTAGTTGACTATATTCATATAGATCTATTTTTAAGCTCTCTATTCTGTTCCATTGATGTATTTGGAACAGATGTACTCCATTCTTTCACCAATACCACACTGCCTTGATTACTGTAGCTTTATAGTAATTCTTACAGTTGGGTAGTGCTGTTCTTTCCTTGAATATCAAGTTGGCCATTGTAGCTCTCTTAACATAAACTTTAAAGTTAGTATGTTGACACTCACAAAATAATTTATTAGAATTGTGTTGAATCTGTAGATACAATTAGGAAAAACTGACATCTTGATAATATTGAGTCTTCCTGTCCATGAATTTGAAATATTGTTCCATTTCTTTGGTTTCTTTCTTCAGGGTTTTCTAATTTTCCTCATATAGATCTTCTATATATTTTGTTAGATTTATATCTAAGTATTTTAATTTTAGTGGTAATGTAAATAATAGTCTTTTAAGTTTCAAATTCTACATTTTCCTTGCTGGTATATACAAAAGCAATTAACTTTTATGTATTAAGCTTATATTTTGCAACTGTACTATAATTACTATTACTTTTAAGAGGTTCTTTTGTCTAATCTTTTAGATTTCTACATAGTGGAGTAGTGGATCATGTTATCTGCAAAAAAAAGGGACAGTTTTACTACTTCCTTCCCATTCTATATACTTATTTTTATTTACTTATTTTTTTTAGTGTTCTTATCTTATTATATCGGCTGGGATTTCTAGTAGGACATTGAAAATCAGTGGTGAGGGGACATTCTTAAATTTTTTATGATCTTGGTTGGTAAGCTTCTAGTTACTCACCATTAAGTAGGATGCTAGTTGTAGGTTTTCTTTAGATATTCTTTAGTAAGCAGAGAAAATTCTCCCTATCCCTTTACCTTTAAATATATTTTTATATTTAAAGTGGGTTTATTGTAGACAAAATATAATTGGGTCCTGAGTTTTATCCACTTGGACAGTCTTTGTCTTTTAATTGGCACTCTCAGACCATCCACATTTAAAGTGATTTTTTAAGTAAATGAAATAATGTGATCATACTTTCAACTTTTCTATGTGTTGCCTTTTTTTCACATTGTTTTGTCTTCTACTCTTTTTTTGGCTTCTGTAGTTTCAATTGATTTTATTTCACTTTTTTGTGATTTCATTTTTTCTCCTCTTAACATATCAACTATATTTTAGTGTTTGGCCTTGCATTTACAATATAAACTTAAAACTAATCTAAGTCCCCTTTCAAATAACACTGTACTACTTCATGGGTACTATAAAAATTTTATAGCTGAGTTTTCCCAATTTCTCTCTTCTGCTCCTTACATCACTGTGATTCATTTCACTTATTCCTATGCTATAATCATGTTATAATGTTATTATTTTTAAAAGCTACCTGTTAGATATATTAAGAATAAGAATACTAAAAAATATATTATTGATAGATAATAGTTATACATATTTACAGGGTACATGTGATATTTTGATACATACATACAATACATCATGATCAAATCAGGATATTTAGGGCATTCATCATCTATCATATCTTTGTGCTTGACATATTTCAAATCTTCACTTCTACCCATTTTGAAATATACAATAAATTATATTTTGTACTGTAAACTGTAGTCATCCTACTGTGCTATTAAACACTAGAACTTTTATTCCTTCTTTCTAACTGTATGTTTGTACTGATTAATCAGCCTCTTCACTGCTTCCCACTTCCCAACCTCTGGTAACCATCATTCTACTCTTACATTCATGAGATCAACTTTTTAAGCTTCCATATATGGGAGAGATATTATATATGCCTTTCTGTGCCCAGCTTATTTCACTTAACCTCCAGTTTTATCCATGTCACTGGGAATGACAGGATTTTATTTTTTATGGCTGGATAGTATTCCATTGTGTATATATACCACAATTTTTAAATCCATTCATACTTTAGTATACATTTATGCTGATTATGTGTCTTGGCCATGGTGGATAGTGCTGCAATAAATGTGGAAGTACAAGTATCTGTTTAATGTACTGATTTCCTTTCCTTTGGATAAGTATCCAGAAGTAGGATTGCTGGATCATATGGTGGTCCTACTTTTAGTTCTTCATGAAATTTCCATACTGGTTTGCACAGTGGCTGTACTAATTTACATTCCCATCAAGAGCATATAAGAATTTCCTTTTCTTCTCATTCTTGCTAGCTTTAGTTATTTTATCTTTTTGATAATAGCTATTCTAATTAGGGTGCGATAATGTATCATTTTGGTTTGAGTTTGCATTTTCCTGATGATTAGTGATGTTGAGATATTTTTTCATATACCTCTTGGCCATTTGTATATTTTCTTTTGATAAATATTGATTTAGATCCTTTACTCACTTTTAGTTGGATTATTTGTTTGTTTTCTGAGTTGAGTTCCTCATATATTCTGTGTATTAGTCCCTCATCAGATAATAGTGTGCAAATATTTTATCCCCTTCTACAAGTTACCTCTTCATTATGCTGTTTCCTTTGCTGATTTGTTTATTTTTATTAATATTTTTGTATCCTGTGCTTTTAAAGTCTTAGTCATAAAATCAGTACCTTGACGAATGTCTTGAAGTATTTCCCCTATGTTTTCTTCTAGTAATTTTATTTTGGGGGTCATATGTTGAAGTCTTTAATTCATTTTGAGTTGATTTTTGTATATGGTGAAAGATAAGGGTTTAATTTAATTCTTTTGCATGTGGATATCCAGTTTTCCCAGTACCCTTTATCAAAGAGGGCTTCCTTTCACAATAAATGTTCTTGGCACCTTTGTCAAAAATCACATGGCTGTAAATATGTGGATTTATTTCTGCATTCTGTATTCTGTTCCATTAGTTTGCACATCTGTTTTCATATCAATTTCATGCTGTTTTGATTACTATAGCTTTGTAGTATATTTTGAAGTCAGCCAGGTAGTGTAATGCTTCCAGCTTTGTCCCTTTTGCTCATTATTGCTTCGGCTATTTGAGTTTTTTTGTTGTTCCATACAAATTGTTTTTTTCTGTTTATGTAAAGAATGTCATTGGTATTTTGATAAGGATTACATTAAAGCTGTAGATTGCTTTGAGGAGGATGGTCATTTTAACCATATTAATTCTTCTAATCCATGAGCATGTAGCCAAAGATGTCTTTCCATTTGTTTGTGTCCTCTTCAATTACTTTCATCATTGTTTTGTACTTTTTGTTGTAAAGATCTTTCACCTCCTTGGTTAAATTTATTCCTAGGTATTTTTTTTTGTAGCTATTGTAAATGAAATTGCTTTCTTGATTTTATTTTCAGCTATTGTTACTGCTATTGTGAAAGGCTACTAATTTTTATATGTTGATTTTGTATTCTGTAACTTTACTGAATTTGTTTATCAGTCCTGAAAGTTTTTTGGTATAGTCTTTAGTTTTTTTCCTATATATAAGAACAATTCATGTACAAAGAGGCACAATTTTTCTTTCCTTTTCCCCAGTTTGATACATTTTGTTTCTTTCTTTTGCATGGTTGTTCTGGCTAGGGCTTCTAATACTATGTTGAATAAGAATGATGAAAGTGGACATCCTTGTCTTGTTTTTATTCTTGAGGAAAACCATTGACTTTGATATTAGCTGTGGGTTTTTCATATAAAGCTCAAAAGAGTTTATTTTATCTTAATTTATTTCTTCTCTAATGCTTTTCTTCTTTTAAAATATAGGTTTGAGTTTTTGTCTTATATTGCTTTCCTTATTTATAAAAAATTTCTTATAGCATTTCTTGCAAGGCAGATCTTTAGACAATAGATGCCCTCAATTTTGTTTTTTTGAGAACGTCTTTATTTTTCCTTTACATTTAAAGAATATTGCCCGGATTCAGAATTTGAAGTTGTTTCTTTCATTCAACAATTTAGATATTTACTCTATCATCCTGCTTGCATGATTTTTAAAGAGAATTCAATATAATTCTTATCATTTTTCTCTATAGGTAAGACATTTCACCTCTACCTTTCAGCTTCTTTTAAAAATTATCTCATAGTCTTTAATTTTCTGTAGTTTCAATGTGATATGCTTAGGTATAGATTTTTGGTATTTATCCTGCTTTATTTCTCTCAGATTCCTAGATCTGTGGTTTGATGTATATCATTATTGTTAGAAAATTCTCTTCGATTATAACTTCAAATATTTCTTCAATTCCTTTCTCTTCTCTCCTTCTGGTATTCCCATTATATATACCATTATACTTTTTGCAGTTGTCCCTCAGTTCTTGGAGATTCTGTATTTTTCATTCTTTTTTCTGCTTGCTTTTCAATTATGGCGGTTTCTATTGACATATCTTCAAGCTCAGAGATTCTTTCCTCAGCCATGTCCAGTCAACTCATGAGTCCACTGAAAGAATTCTTTATTTCTATTACATTGGATTGATTTCTAGAATTTCTCAATTCTTTTTAGTTTTCATCTCTCTGCTTACATTACCCATCTGCTTTGTCATGCTGTCCATTTTTTATTAGAGCCCTTAGAGTATTAATCACAGTTGTTATAAACTCCCCATCTTATAATTCCAACATCTCTGCCATGTCTATTTCTGCTTCTGATCTCTGTGCTTTCTCTTCCAACAATTTATTTATTTTTGATATTCAATATAACTTTTAGTTTTTTGTTGAAAGCTGGATATGATTATTTGGTAAAAGAAACTGAGGCAAATAAACCTTTAGTGTGAGGTTTTATGTTTATCTCGTTAGAAATTGAGCTCTGTTTGCCCTTTGCTATAACTAGGGTTATAGCTAGGGTTATAGCAAACTATAGCTAGGGTTATAGCAAACTATAACTAGTATTATAGCAAAGGTGTCAGAGAGTAAATGTTTGTCTAATATCCTTATTTTGGTCTTCTCTGTTTTGTTTGGGTGTTCCTAGAGAATCTTTCTTAGATAAAGTATGAGTATTGAAGTTATTATCCGTTGTAATCCCCTGTTCTCATACAGGAGCACTATTGATTTTGTAGTAAGGGGAGAAGGAGGGGAAGCATCCTACTTTTATGATTAGGTCTCATTCTTTCTGTGGGCCTGCAAGCCTGGACTGTGGCCTTCACAAGTGCTTGCAGATATTTTTTTTTCTTTTAGATAAGACAGGAAGGCTATAGGGGACTGGATTTAGTAATTTCTCTTCCATCACATTGGTTAGCCAATGGTAAAACCCACCTTGGCTAGGCTGTGATAAAATAAATTTCTTTGAGGCTCAATCTTTGTTAATGTAAACAGACTACTCTGAATGTATTTCAAAATGATTACTTTTCCTCTCCCTCTGCAAGAAGTAGAAAAGGATTTTCCTCTAATCTTTATCGTGAGAACCTGGCCAACTTCCTGGAGCTAAAACTCACAAAATTGTGGGGGCCCTCCAAAAGCTAGGCCCCCAAGAGATTTTATCTCTCAATTTAGTCCAAGCTCAGTCACCATCAATTAGTCAGTTACCCTTTAGCTGTGGCTTCCAGGCTCCATCTGAAGCTTCTGCACATGCTAGTCTCTGATTCTATGTATTCACCTGTCTCTCTGGTTTTTGTGGCAGTGCATTGCCCTGTAACCTCAATGCTCTGAAAATATCTAAGAATAGTGACTGATAATCAGTTTATTCAGATTATTATTTTTTGTTGTTGTTGTAAGGACAAGAGTTAAAAACTTCTAAGCTTTTTACATATCAGACTAGAGCTCTTTCTCATTCTTTAATATCACCCTTATAACCATTTCTCTCACAATGCCTTTTCATATTCTTGATTAATGACTTTATCCCATCTTCTGTAAATGTCTGGTATGCTGATATCTATTATCATATGTCTATCATAATACCTCTATTATCTGCCTTATACTAAATCTTCTGTATCTCTCTCTTTCTCTCTCTCTCAAATTTGATTCAAAGTTCCAGGAAGTGTTAAATGTATCTTTAATTTCCCCTTGACCATGAGATTCTCACCTGTACCCCATACCCTGCCCCTACCACAACAGGGTCTAATATTATTCCTCAGCCCTGAGCTACATTTTATGTGCAGGTTCTACCAAGTGCTTACCTATGCTACATTATTTAATCCTAACAAGAATTTTATTTTTTTAGATTTCACTATTCACATGGCAGAATCCTAAAGTGATTCCTATGATCTCCTCCCCGTGGTGCTAATATTCTGAATAATCCTCTTCCTTTAGATGGGGGTGGGATCTATGACTTGCTTCTACAGACAGAATATGGAAAAGGTGAAAGGATTTTGCAGATGTAATTAAGGTCTCTGATCAATCAAATGGGATATAATCCTGGGTGGGCCTGACTTAATCAAGTGAAATTTCTTAAAAGAGGGACCAAGCTCTCTGAAGTGAAAAATTCTCCTTTTGGTCTTGACAAATTAAAAAGGAATGGTAGCAGAAGCCAGAAGAAAGCTGGGGCCCTCTGTCATACCTATACTGTTGCAAGATAAGGAATTCTGTTCAACAACTAAATGAGCTTAGAAGTGAATGCCTCTCCAGGTAAGAATGCAGCAAATTAGTTGTTTTTGTTTGTTTGTTTTTGCAGGCTGTGAGACCCTGAACAGAGGAGTCAGCTAGGCCATGTCTGGGCTCTTGACTCATGGAAATTGTCTGGTAATAAATGGTGTTGTTTTAATCAACAATAATATTGATATTGTTGCTCTGATACATTTGTGTATGTGAAATAGTTTTGTGTGTTAGAATAAATAAGTACTGATTTTAGTGTCATCAAGAATAAAGATTTTAATGAGAAAGATTATAAATATAAAATCAAAGATGTAACAAAAAATCCTAAATGTAAATTAACATATCTTATCCTAAAAATAACAAAGGTACATATTTCCTACTTCTGTCTACTGAAGAAGTCTGTACCCAATGACCAACCTAATAAAAGTGAATATTCCTGTTGTAATACTAGAGTCTCAATATCAAACTCCATTAAAAGTAACCCAAGTTCCTGGGATAAATGGCTGATCCCAGGCATATATAAGGTAAGCCTGGTCACTTTGTCATAGCAGAAAACAAAAAAAGCTTTCAAAAATACTGGGATTGACTCTTAAAGACCCAAGAGCCAACTTGAAGAAATCTCTTCTGATGAAAGAAGGAAAAATTTGAATATCCATTGAGAGAATAACTTCAAGAAGTTGAAACATGTTAAATATATTATAATTTTAATGATGTGGTAGATAAAACCAAAAAAAAAACAACCTTACTGATGGTCACATTTCAAAGATGTTACAAAACCAAAAATGTATTCTGTAAACACATTTAAGAGGAAAGAATCCATCATTCCATCAGTATTCTTTGTAAAAATGTATGCTACAATAATGATGAGAGCAAGTTCCTCTCTAGAGATACAGTCCACATAATAATAAAAATAAAATGATATAGTCTCATCATTTTGTTAACCCATCATGAGCAATTGAAAATAATGTCACTAAAAGGAGAGATAACTAGCAATTGTGGGATTATTGATTGACCAGCACCCAATTACACATGAAGTATTGTTGTTTTTTTAAAAAATTCAAACCTGTATCAGGTAGAGCTTCTAGATCTACATACAAGAAAAGCAAATCACCTCATTGTTTTCAACAAATACATTGCAAAAGGGAAAAAAGATGGAGCAGAAACCAATTAATTAAAAGACTTTTAGGAGACATATTTATTAACTACCATGTTTGGGCTTTGATCGAATACTGACTTGAAATAATCAAATACAAAATTAGCAAAATATAAAAAAAGCAAAACAAAATTAAGCGAACGTAAACTCTGAACTGGGTACCTGATGATATAAAGAATTTAGCCAAGTTTTTATAAGCAATATTTACATAATGATTAGGGTTTCAAAAAAAGTTGTTCTTGTTTAGAGATAAATTTTGAAATATTTACAGATGATAATAAATTAAGTTTGGTATTTTTAAAATAATCCAATGGAGTGAGGAGGAGAGTAGGATGTTAGAAGATATAGATGAAACATTTGTAAAATATATACATGGGTGTCCAATGTTATTGACTTTTATATACATATGAAATTTTCTGTAATGTAATTGTAAATTAAAAAATTGCTTCAAATTTCAAGAGAATGGGAAGATAAGCCAGAGACTGGAAGAAAAATATTTGAAGAAAAAAATAAAGTCACATCTAATAAAGGACTATTAAGAAAATATACAAAGAACTGTTAAAGTTCAACAATAAAAAAGAAACAACCCAATTTAAAAATAGGCAAAAGATCTATTAATAACTGAATATCTCACCAAGGCTGATATACAGATGATAAATAAGCATATGAAAAATGCTCAGCATCATATGTTATTAGTGAATTGCAAATTAAAACACTAATGTGGTAGCACTGCACACCTATTAAAATGACCCAAATCCAAAACGCTGAAAAGATCAAATGCTGGTAAGGAGATGGAGCAACAGAAACTCTCATTCATTGCTGGAGGGAATGCAAAATGGAACAGCCACTTTTGAAAATAGTTTGGCAGTTTCTTACAAAACTAAATCTACTCTTACCATGCAATCCAGAAATCATGTTCCTTGATATTTACTCAAATAAATTAAAAACTTATTTCCACACAAAAACATGCACACAGATCTTTATTCATTATTGTCAAAACGTGGAAGCAACCCAAGATGTGCTTCATTCAGTAGATGAATGGATAAAATAACCTTGGTACATCGAGACAATGGAATATAATTCAGTACTAAAAATAAATGAGCTATTAACCCATGAAAAGTCATGGAGAAACCTTAAATGCATATTATTATGTGAAAGAGTCCAATCTGGAAAAGTCTACACATTGTATGAGCCCAACTATATGACTTTATGAAAAAGACAAAACTGTGGAGACAGTAAAAAGATTAGTGGTTGCCGGTGATTTGTGAGAAATGAGGACTGGGACTTTTAGGGCAGTGAAAATAAATGGTGAGTACATGTCATTAAACACTTTGTCCAAACTCATAGAATATTCAAGACCAAAAGCAAACCCTGATGTTAACTCTGGACTTTGTATGATAAAGATGTGTCAATATATATGTTCACATCAACTGTAACAAAGGTACTGTTCTGGTAGGAGATATTGATAATGGAAGAGGTGGTGAATGTGTGGGGCCAGGGAGTATTTGAGAACCCTTTGTATTTTCCACTCAATTTTGCTGTGAACCTAAAACTTCTCTAAAATATAAAGTCTGTAAAAAAGTTACTGCAAATTACTTGCAATTTTTAATATTACAGCCTCAATATGCATTTTGACCTGAATAATCAAAAACAAAAGTAAAAGCAATTCATGGGTTGGTAGTTTCTTCACTAATGGTCAAAGAATCCTACCTCAAGTGTACAGGTGCTCCTTGGGAGCTGTTTGAACTAAATGCACCAACCAGAGAAAATCAATAAAACTGTTTAAATGATTAACCAGGGACATTTCTGATGATGAAATATTACTTGACAAAACAATAGCTGGACATATTTTATATTTTTATTTTTTGATCTAGGAACAAAGATTATACTTATTCAAACAGACAACTTGAGATCTGGAGAAACTGCAAAGCAAAGCTGGGTGTAGGACCTTCTCACTGTTGAAACTGGCTGAAAAATAGCTTTAATTTCTATTTTACTTACATATAATAAATCATTAAAATTCTTAAGGGCAGCATCTTTAGAATAGCCTTTGTTTCCTGTTTTTAATTTAGTGCAGAAGAACCTATAGACACCAATATTCTTAAAAAAACAAGTGAGACAATATTCTGTTTGATATGGGATATTATATTACATAAGACTATACTGAATTGTGAGTCATCATTTCAGTTGCTAGTCTAAAAATTAACGAAAAGTCTGATAATACGAGAGCAAATTTTCTCTTCACAATGAAAACTAAAGCTCTGACTCTTGTTCTTAAATACTGCTTTACACAGGTCAATCAATGATAAGATAAATCAATATATTATCACATATTTATTATTTTATACACATCACAGTTCTGAATTTTATCTATATGATGTCATTTAAAAGAAACAAGGCATAATCTATTAGCTAGAGATGAGATGAGCTATATACATTATCCTCAGAACTCAATTTATACTTCCACTTGACAAGTACATATTAATATAAAGAGTTACTGTATTCAACACAATGGTCAGTATTGATGTAGATACAATCACATCTGTGAGAAAAAAAGAGAAATAATATTTGCAGAATATTCATTCTGTGCCAACACCTGCTATGCAATTTTTATGTGCTATTTATTTAATTTTATAAAATCAAAATTTGAAAAGCAACTAGGTGTTCTATAAATTTTTAGTCATATTTGTATTGATAGATAATTTGTTCAAGTGTTTTTGTACCCTTACTTATTTTCTATTTGTTCTATTATTTATTGAAAGAGAGGTATTGAAATCTCCTATTATAATTTTGAATTTGTCTATTTCTCCTTAAAATTCTATCATTTTTGCTTCATGCATTTTCAAATTATGTGATTAGGTGCATAAAAATTTAGAATTATGTCTTCTTTTTATGAAATTGTGGTCTTTATCTTTGATAATATTCTTTTCTCTGAAGTCACTTTGTCCAACATTAATATAGTGTGAATTATACCCATTAGGTATGAATTAACCTATCCCCTTCTCCCCTCCCACCTGCTTGATTTACATTGAATTTTACTACCATGTATACATACCAGTGTTGAGCATTTAGTTCCAGTTTAAAAGTGACTACATGTGGTGTTTGTATTTCCATTCTTGTGATACTTCACTTAGGAGAATGGTCTCCAGTTCCATCCAGGTTGATACAAATGGTGTTAGTTCCCCATTTTTTATGGCTGAGTAATACTCCATAGTATACATAGACCACATTTATCAATCCACTCATGTATTGATGTGCAATTGGATTGATTACACATCTTTGCAATTGTGAATTGTGCTGCTATAAACATTTGAGTACAGGTGTCTTTTTTTATAAAATGTCTTTTTTTTTTCCTTTGGATAAATACCCAGTAGTGAGATTGCAGGATAAAATGGTAGGTCTACTTTTAGTTCTTTGAGGTATTTCCATACTACTTTCAATAGAGGTTGTGCTAGTTTGCAGTCCTACCACCAATGTATAAGTGTTCCTTTCTCTCCGTATCCATGCCAGCATCTGTTGTTTTGGGACTCTTTGATAAAAGCCATTCTCACTGGAGTTAGGTGGTATCTCATTGTGGTTTGATTTGCATTTCCCTGATGATTAGAAACATTGAGCATTTTTCATATGTTTATTGGCTATTTGTCTATCTTCTTTTGAAAAGCTTCTGTTCAGGTCTTATGTCCATTTTTTACTGGGGTTACTTGCTCTTTTCTTGCTGATTCACATGAGGTCTTTGTAGATTCTGGTTATTAGCCCTTTATCAGATGCATAGTATGCAAATACTTTCTCTCATTTTGTAGGTTGTCTATTTGCTCTATTGGTTGTTTCCTTGGGTTGTACAAAAGCTTTTTAATTTAATCAGGTCCCATTTATTATTTTTGTTGTTGCTGTCTTTGCCTTTTGGGTCTGAGTCATAAATTCTTTTCTTAAGATGATATCTAGAAGAGTTTTTCTACATTTTCTTCTAGAATTGCTATGGTTTTAGGCCTTACATTTAAGTCTTTTATTCATTGTGAATTAATTTTTGTGAGTGGTGAGAGGTGCAGATCTTGTTTCAGTCTTCTACATGTGGCTATTCAATTTTCCCAGCACCATTTATTGTATAGGGATTCTTATCCCTATTGTATGTTTTTGTTTGTTTTGTCAAAGATCAGATACCAACATGAGGATGGTTTTATATCTAGGTTCTCTGTTCTGATTCATTGGTCTATGTCTCTGTTCTTGTGCCAATACCATGGTATAAAGCTGGAAGTCTGGTAAAGTAATGCCTTCTAATTTGTTCTTTTTGCTTAAGGTTGCTTTGGCTATTCAGGGTTTTTCTTGTTTTATATGAAGTGTGGAATTATTTTTTCTAGATCTGCAAAAAATGACATTGTTATATTAATGGGAATTTCAATGAATCTGTTAATCACTTTGGGTACTATAGACAGTTTAACAATGTTGATTCTGCTGGTCTGTGAGGTAATACATTTGTCCATTTGTTTATATCCTCTGCAATTTCCTTCCTCAGTGTTTCATAGTTCTACCTGTAGAAAGGTCTTTATACCCTCCTTGGTTAAATATATTCCTAGGTATTTTATTTTCTTTATTGCTATTGTGAAAGTTATTAAGTCTTTGTTTTGATACTCAACTTGACTGTTGTTGGTGTACAGGAATGCTACTGATTTGTGTACATTGATTTTGTAACTTGAGACTTTGCTAAATTTATTTATCAATCCCAGGAGTCTCTTGGCAGAATCTTTGCGATTTTCTAGATACAAGATTATGTCATCGGCAAATAGTGATAGTTTGACCTCTCTTTTTCCCATTTGGATACCCTTGATTTCCTTCTCTTGCCTGATTTCTCTGGCTAGGACTTCTAGCATTATGTTGAACAGAAGTGGTGACAGTGGGCAACTTCGTATGTTTTCAGTTCTAAGTGGGAATGGTTTCAATTTTTCCCCATTTAGTATGATGTTGGCTGTGAGTTTGTCCTATATGGCTTTTATAATTTTCAGGTATATTCCATCTATGCCTATGTTGTAAAGAAATCTTATGATAAGAGGCTGCTGAATTTTGTGAAACATTTTTTCTGCATCTAACAAAAGGATCATATGGTCTATGCTTTTGCTTCTATTTGTGTGGTGAAGCACACATTTATATATTTGTGTATGTTGAACCATCCTTGCATCTCTGGGATGTAGACCACTTGATTGTGGTGTGTCATATTTTTGATGTGCACCTGAATTGGTTTGCTAGGATTTTATTAAGGATATTTGTATCTGTATTCATAAGGAAGATCGATCTGTAGTTTTTCTTTTTTCTTGTGTCCTTTTCTGGCTCTGTTAAATGCTTGTATTGGCTTTGTAGAATGAGTTGGGGAGGATTCTGCCTCTCTTTATGTTATGAAGTAATTTCTGCAGTATAGGTACCAGTTCTTCTTTGTGTTAAAATCCCAGGCTATTACAATGCTGCTATTTATCATTTTGTTTAAATCTAGTGGTGTTTGCTTTATGAATCTGGGTGCACCTGTGTTAGGTGTGTAAATATTTAGTATTGCTACATCTTACTGTTCAATTGTTCCCTTCACCATTATATAATAGCTATCTTTGTCTTTCTTTACTTTTTTTCATTTGATGTCTATGTTATCTGATGTAAGAATGGCTACACCAGCTTTCTTTTGGTTTTCATTTGCATGGAATGTTGTTTTCCATCCCTTCACCTTAAGTCTGAATGAGTACTTGTGGGTTAGATGTGTTTTCTGGAGACAGCTGATACTTTGCTTGGAGTTCTGGAGGCTGCAGGTTCTCTACCCTGCGTGAGAGAAAAAATTTCAAAGTAAATTTGAATATTCTTTAGAATTTTTGCTTCTGTGCCCCATGGTATTAATTAATTGATTCATTCCTTCAACAAATACTACACAAGTGCCTATTGTGTACAATTACACTACTAGATACTGGGAATACCCACATGAACAAGATGGCTAAAGTCCCTGTGTTGATGAAAATAATAGTTTTTTTGTAGTATATATCACTTAAGGTTCATTTTAATTTAGAGTTTATTAAGTAATTTTGCCCTATCAGTGAACTAAATCCTAATAGATTTAGAATCCAAAAATCAAACCCTGTTACAACAAATAAATTGAATTGTTTTCATAATTTTTGACAACAATAACACATATTCTGCAGGTTGAAGTCACTTCTGAATCATGAAATATTCACTTATTTACATCGTCATCACTTTTGTGTAAATGTGTTACACTATATAGTCCTTTGCATAAATTTTAGCCAAATGCTTTCAATTGTTTGTAATAGTCTATTCCAGGTAAATGAGAACTTATTTTCATCAAAATTTCCATAAATAGGCCGGGCGCGGTGGCTCACGCCTGTAATCCTAGCACTCTGGGAGG
>VBSM01002217.1:38766346-38778866 GCA_008086735.1 Cheirogaleus medius
AAAAAAAAAAAAAAAAAAATTTCCATAAATAAAATTGTAATCTAGTAAAGCAAAACTGTTTTGAAGCAATTATTGTATATAGTAAATGTTGAACATTATATATATATATATCAGTTACTACTGTTATTGGAACAATTCTACATAGGTATTAGAATGTTGAAAAATGTAAACAATTTTGAAAGTGTTTCTGAGTTTTATCCCTTAGCAGCTTACAGAGAGCATTGTTAAGACATATCATACTATTTTTGGAAGTGAAATAATGATATAAATATAAGATTGTGACTTCATATAAAGGATTTGTCACTGAAAAATGTTATAAGACTATTTTTTTTATTGCTAATCAAATAGAAAACTGAGTGGTATCTAATACATATAAAGTGGGCATGCTTATTTCTCTTATTATAAGTCATAATTATGAAATTATTCTTTTCCTATATGTTTAGAGTCACCCACTTTGCCTACTCAAACTTAGGTTGGACAGTATGAAATTGATCATTGGTAATTGAGTTAGGTTATAAATGTTATAAATGAATATGTAGCCAATCAAGATGTTGTTTTACCAAAAATTAATGTGAAACGTACACATTTAGATTCCCTTAGTTGCATATTTTATAGCAATTATAGCATTTCTGATATAAGAATTACCCTAGAGCCAAAATGTCTTATTGTTATCCTTTAATGCTAAGAATATCCTATATGCTTTGAATAGTGCAATTAATAAAAAATTCCTCAAGTTTAAGTTGGAAATAAAAAATATTTTTCTGTTTCTTTGGAGTCATGGAGATATTTATTTTTCCTGAAATCTTATCTTTACAAAATATTCAGAGCCAAATAAATAAACAATTCAGAAAGCAAAGAAAGTCATTTTAATTAAAACAAGTGCATGTCTTTTGTTTGATTTTCCTTTTTGAAAAATTCCAAGACTTACAATAAACCTTAATATCCAGATTGTCTTATATGTGACATTTGCTTTCATAAATCATGCAGTTATCAGGAGCTAATCCTGTAGAGAAACTAATCAAGGAAGGTGTTACACAAATGCAAAACATATGATTAAAGAGGGGGAAGGCAAATCTCATGCAAAGAACTGAATATTATAATGAAATTGCCATTGAATGGAGATGTGAAGACTTCAAGCTCAATTTAATTAGGCCACTGAGTGGAATCCCCTAAGACCAACAAGAATTGAACAGCTAATAATCAGTTTGTTCTTTACTGATTACCAGTTAATCATGTCCCAAACACAACTCTGGTCCCTTCTCTAATTATGAATACATTTTCAGATCTCTACTTTAATCTCTACACTTTCTATGGGTGCACAAATCTAATCAGCTAACTGTAAGAGTGCCTACAACCAGTGAGTGTCTTGAAAGGCTTTCCTACTGTTTAGGAAGTAAATATTTGCATCCTTTTGTGTCACAGTGGTAAACATTAGCTGATCTTGTGAGGGAAAAAAGGAGCATAGGAGGCAAGTGCACATCAACATAGAGCAGACCCTTTCTAAATAAAGATTATTTGTCTTTATAAAGTGCTTATTCCTTATGGAAACTTTGAACATCACACATGCACACACATACACATACCCACACATACACAAATAGAAAGGAGCAATACAAATTGCTCATGATTCTACCATGAAAAGAAAATCACTGATAATAGTTTTATTTTTTCCCATATTTATTTGGGGTGGAGATATAGGATTACCATGTATGTGCTTATACTTTTTATAAATAATAATGATCCTAATATTAAAATTGAACAATCTATCCACTCTCAAAATTTGCGTCTTAAATATTTAATACCTGCATATGTTTCTATAACATAATTTAGTAGTTAGTTATTAGTAACCATGTAGTTTGTATCTCTTTTAATATTATTTATAACTGATTTTAAATCCTAAATGCCTTCAGATTTAAAAATCATTTTTTATTTATGATTATTTCCTACAGATGTTTTCAAAAGGAATGACTTGAATGAACTTAATCATTGTTTAAATATCCTTCCAAACACTGGCATTCAAGGAAGCACTTTAGCTTTGTGGGCCTAGGATTTTATTTAGTTATAACAATTTCCTTCTGTAGAAGTCTATTAAAATTTTCTACATTTTTAAAATTTTATTGTCTGTTGTTTTTTATTTTTTAGTTCAGTTATCTAGACTCTGAACTCCATAGTTGATATCTCTTGCAAGTATCCTAAACTCAATATTCTGCTCATCTTTATTCTGGGAATAACATCCATGTGAGTGCACTCGTTCACTAGTTGAGGATTTGGCAGAGTGAGTCAATGCAATCACTTAATACTCACAAAATAATTGTCAAAATATCTTTATTGATAGCAACAAGTCTTTTTAATTTTTATTTTTTTATTGTAAATTAATAAATTATAGCTTCTTACTTGAGTGCCCATTATGTACCAGAAAGCTTACAGGTACTTTTTATTAGGAAGGTTTTACTGTCATCATTTTTTTTCAGATGGTGAAACTGAGGTACCAAGATATAAAATAATTTGCCTACTTAATCAAGCTACCAGACAAAGACATTTTCCAAACATAGACTTATGAGTCAAAAGCTTATGCTAACTTCATTGCATGTAATATCCTCTCAACCAGATGGTGAACGATCTATTGGTATAGGAGGATGATTAGGCATGGGGAAGCGAAAGTGAAAAATGAAGTGGTGGGTTACTTAGGAGATAAAGAAGCAATACAAGCACACATATTGTTTCAGACAGCAGACTCTATGCAGACTTGAGTCAAATAACTATTTTTTTAAATAATAGCCATCCTAACAGATCTGAGGTAATATTACATGGTGATTTTGATTTACATTTTGCTAATGCCTAATGATGTTGAGCACCTTTTAATATATCTGGTGGTATTTTGTATGTCTTCTTTGGAGAACCACCTCTTCAAACCCTTTGCCATTTTTTTAATCTGCTTGTTTAGATTTTTGCTCTTATATTCTAGTAGCTTTTTAAATACATTTTAGATATTCATCCCTTATCAGATAAATGATTTGCAACTATTTTCTCCCATTCTGTAGATTACCTTTTCATTCGGTTTATTGTTTCCTTTGCTGTGTTGAAGATTTTTAGTTTGATGTAGTCCCACTTGTCTATTTTTGCTTTTATTACCTGTGCTTTTTATGCCATATCCAAGAAAATATTGCCAAGACCAACGTCTAGAAACCTTTTTTCTATGTTTACTTCTAATACTTTTGGAGTTTAAAGTCTTACATTTAAATCTTCAATGCATTTTGAGTTGATTATTGTATATGGTATAAGACAGTGGTCCAATTTCTTTCCTTTGCATGTGGATATCTTGCTTTCACAATACTATTTGCAGAAGAGACTATCTTTTCCTCAATGTGTATTCTTGGGCTCCTTTTGAAAGATCAATGGATCATTTATGTGTAAGTTTAATTTGGGGCTCACTATTCTATTCCATTGGTTTTATATCTGTCTTTCCAGTAGTATACTATATTAATTATTCTAGCTTTGTAATATATTTTGAGATCAGGAAGTGTGATGCTTTCACCTTTGTTCTTTCTCAGGATTGCCTGGCTATTCTAGGTCTTTTGTGGTTCTGTATAGATTTTATAATCGTGCTATTTTTGCAAAAATGCTACTGGAATTTTGATTGGTATATCATTGAATCTGTAGGACACTTGGGTAGTACGAACATTTTAACAATATTAAATCTTCTAATCCTTGCAAAACAGATGTCTTTCCATTTATTTGCATCATCTTTCATTTCTTTCATCAATGTTTTATAGTTTTCAGTATTCAAGTCTTTTACTTCCTACATTGTTTATTTCTAAGTATTTCATTATTTTAAAAGAATATTTACTTTTATATTTGATAAATTTAAAAAGTGGTAAGTATATGAGAAAATGTATATGTTAATTAGCTTGATTAGCCATCTCACAATATATGCATATTTTAAAACATCATGTTGTATTAAGTATGTTATTTTGTTGACACTATTGTAAATGGAATTATTTTCTTAATTTCTTTTGGATATTTCATTGTTAGTGTACAGAAACACAACTGTATTTTTGTATGCTGATTTTGCATGCTGTGACTTCCCTTAATTTATTGATTAGTTCTAACAGTTTTTGGTGAAATCCTTAGAGTTTTGATATACTATATAAGATTATCTCTTTCAAATTTAATTATCAAGGGAGATAGCACCCCTGTCTTCCAGTTTCTGTGTGAGGGTACGGGCCTAACTTTGGTGGACCCTGACTTCAAGTTGCAAATCTGTCTCATGTCATACATATATGAGAAGTTTATTTTGCAAGCTAATTAGCTAACACAGAAAATCACCCTAATTACCAAGAGAATTTAGTATGAACTATGTGCTATTAAGTCCTCTTACTTGAGGACTAGTTATTATTTATATTGGGAGCATGTATTTAATGGATTATATTTGCTTGTCTATATAAAAGGGTAGGATTTCTTTGTCTTTGCATTCTCTTTAGTGGATTTCCTTTCATGCATGTCACATTTGGCCTATTCACCATGGTACTGCTTTCCTTTCTATTCACTCAAAATTTCCTAAAACTGGTCAATTTTTATTCAGAATAAACTAAGAGTATTATCTCCAGAAACCCCCACAAGTTGAAGAATTTGTAAAGCATGAGAAGGGTGTATAGGACTTAAGGCTATTTCATGTGGAGAGTTTTGTTTATGCAGGGCTCCAAATTCTGATGATAAGGCTGTCCTCCCACAGCCTTGGCAAATAGCAGTGAGTAATCACAGTTCTCTTTCTTATTGAGCTGGGTTGTGGCCTCAGATCCATTCTTAATACAGGATTATAGACACCTATTACCTAAAAATCAGCATTGGATCTTGAGATAAAGCCTATGTCAAATTTCAGATCTTACATGCAAGATTATTTTTAGAACAAAATTTACACTTCAGGTGGGTGTCTTAGTCTATCTGGGATGCTATAACAGAATAGCATTACTGGTGGCTTCTAAACAATAGAAAAGTGTTTCTCATAGATCTGGAGCCTGGGAAGTCCAAGATCAAGATCCTGGCAGATTTGATGTCTGGTGATTACCAACTTCCTGATTTATAGAATATGTCTTCTCACTTTATCCTCACATGTAAGGGAAACTCTGGTCTTTTCACCCCTTATAAAGGCATTAATCCTATTTAAGAGGGCTATACCTTCCTGAACTGATCACTCCCAAAAGCCCCATCTCCAAATACTATTATATTGGGGATTGGGCTTCATTCAACATATGAATTTTGGGGGTGGAACAACATTCATTTCATACCAGTGAAGTACTTTTGTAATTTGCCCCCCTAGGAATTAAGCAGACAAATTGATAGCAGCAGTTCCCAACCTTTTTGGCACCAAGCATCGGTTTCATGGAAGACAATTTTTCCATGGACCAGACTGGGGATTGGGAGTCCAGAGTGGCAGAGCTCTGTGACCCAGTCCCTAACATGCCATGGACTGGTACCAGTCAGCGGCCTAGGGGTTGAGGACCACAGTCCCAGAGGAAAGATCAGCAAACTCGTTCTGTAAAGAGCCAGATAGTAAATACTTTTGGCTCTACATGCCACACAGCCTGTAATATCTACTTTACCCTACTGTTGTACTACAAAAGCAATGAAAAACAATAGATGAACGAATGGGTGTGGCTGTGTTCAAATAAAATTTTAGTTATAAAACAAATGTGAAGCCAGATTTGGCCCATAGGCTATAGTTTGCTGACCTCTGACCTAGAGAATATATCAATACAAATTTAAGAATTATAATGATGACATACAATAATAATGTGGGAATATCTTTTGGAATATAAGCTAAGTAATAGGGAATCTTTATACAAAATACAGTTATCTAATGAATTGAAATTGCGCTCACTATAGACTTTAAATTAAACAATTGGTTTAATATGCATCCATTATTTTTGAAAATAAGTTTCTTATGTAGAATGTACAATCTGTTAAAATAATCAATAAGATGAGAATGACAATGCAAGCTTTTCCAGAGATTACATCTCCCAAAAGAAAAAGAAGTTGTGAGCTTTCAGACATTTATAGAAAGCACATAATTGTGTTCTGTGTATCTCCATTACTTGTAGAGCTCCTTTCTCTTTAAAGGCTACCTAAGTGTTGGGTTAATTACAAAGGAAACACTAGCGCAGTTTCACTTGTGACTTTTACCTGTCTTGTTCATTTACTAAAAGCAGTAGGATATAAACCTAATAACTCCTTCCATTCACCTCTCTCTGAACAAAGATGTAAGTATACAGCTTGAATTTTATCAATAGGACCAACTATATTGCAAACAGGCAGTTTTAAACTTTGTAAAAGTAATGATCAAGATATATTTTCTTTTCTGATTTTGCCTTTTCTTTCTTATACCAGAAGAGACAAGTGTAACCTCCTCTTTTTTTCTCCCATTCCTTCTTCATGCGTCAATAATTTTAGTGTTCAATTTCGGTGGCGTAGAAAATGAACTGCTCATTTGTTGGATGGAGGCTCTTACCTGAATGGACATATATCCTCTCCCAGGGAACAGCCTGCACCTGTAAAACTCATCTATAAGTGATTTCAGGGTAATAGAAGACAGTCCACAGATGGCATCATAGAGGAGATGCTTTCTGCTTCCATTTACTGTTCATATAGTTCTGGAGGTCAGAAGGGGCCTAAGACAAAGATGTATAATCAATAAATATAAGACCAGAGTACCTAAACCCTAATTTTTTTTTATTCTTCTCACTTAATTCAAGAAACATAACTACTCATCCTCTGCCTTCTCACTATTTAAACTCATTCATATCAAGAGACTTTGAAAAGACTTGGAGTCAAACATAGGTTCTTCTATACCCTAGCTCTATGACATTGAGAAGAATTTATATTCTGCTATAGTTGGGCAAAATCAATTTCTCTCTCTCTCCTGTCTCTCATACCTAAAGCGATTTCTGTCTTCCTAACATGATTCTATCTAATATTCTTACCTAGTAAAGATAAGGTGAGTATGGATAGTATTAAAGTGAGCAAAAAACCATGCCCAGAAGATGACATGTGGTAGGCACTACCAATCCTACTTTTAGGAAGTAAAAACCATGGATCTTTACCTTCTGTGGTTCCCCCATAAGAATTAAACCCTTTTTTTCTTTATGGCATACAAATAACTCAGTAGTATCTCCATTATAATACTTAAGGTGTAGTTTTAAAATTAATCTACTTACACATATGCATCCCCATTAAAATATGAACTCCTTCAGGTCAGGAATTTTGTTTCTTTATGTCTACAGTACCTAGCACAGTGTGTGGTTCATAATATGCAATCAGCAAATGAGGAGGGGAGAGGAATGTGTGGGCTGAAGGTAGGAAGAGGAGGGGAGGGGTGGCATTTCTAATGCCCTCCTAAATGAAAAAGGAATATGTGAATAGAATTGAAAATATGGAGATTACTTAATGAACAATTTCTGAGGGAGTAATATTTAGACAATTTCTAATCTTTGTACCAAAAAGGGAGGTAGAAATATTTTTTTTCTGTTTTCTATTCTAAAACTTAAATGTGCCTTTTCAAAATTACTTCAGTATGCAATTATGCTTATAGAAAGATAATTTTTATTTCAGGTAGTCAAATAATAAAATGTTGGAGTGGGAGGAAGGCAAAAACAGGACTTATGCTTTTTCCAATCTTTTTCATAAAGCAACCTAGAGATTGGAGCTCCCTTTGAAACTATTCATCAGTTTCGAAGCACCTGGAGTAAAATGGTGAATAGAAACTGTGTGATTCAGGACTATCTGGTTATCTCTTTTGATTAAATACTATCTTGTATAGATGACTCAACTCATCTTATTGTCAAGGAGTGAAGAGTCCATCTCAAGACCTTACCAAAATGTCAGTGTGTGTATGTGTGTGTTTATGTGTGTGTGTGTGTGTGTGCACATGCACACATGAGGTTCTCAGTATTAATAGGGAAAGTGGTCTAGCCAGTTTTGTGGATATACTCATTGCCTAAAAATTACAGGATAAAGGGAATGGCATCAGCAACATGGCAAAATGGGAAGCTCTTGATTTTTTTTTTCTTTCACAGACACAATGAATAAACAGCCACACATGGATCAATTCCTTGGGAGAGAAATTCAGAACCTAGTTGAGAGACTCTATGCATCAGGTCACAAAAAAAAAACCTTCACATCAAAACAGGTAGGAAAAGTAAGAAAAGATGAGACTTACTTATGCCACAAACCCCATCCTGGGCACAGAACCTTACAGTTAGGGGCAATCCCCAACTCCCAGCTCCTACTTGAGTAGTGAAGGGATTGGACCACACATATAGCATCCCAATTTTTGCAGCTCTTTCCTGGGGGACTGGCTCCTAGATCACTTGATTCTGGGAACAAAAAGAGTTCAGCAATTGCAAGTACCCTGAAACCAAAGAGAACATAAAGGTGGTCTTAAATTGCAGGGAAGCACTCCCTCCTGCAATACTCTCTGTGCCCAATGAAACAAACATGAACAGGCAATAATGTCCAGCTTCCAGTTTCTCTTAGAAGAGGCTTAACTGTACACTTTCCCAACTGCTATCTTAAAGTCAGGCCCCTAATTAGACTTAATCTTGGAGTTGGCAGGGGAGGGATTTAGTAAGACCACTGAAAACCTGAACAGGTATGTTGGAATTTTGTGCACCTGCTCCCCTTCACTTATGGCAATGATAAAACCAAATTTCTCCCTGGAAGAAGTTGGTCCACCCACAGAGCACTTCAGTTTTTAAAATTTGCACCAAGGAAACTGACTCCTACATCATCTAGTTCTGGGAGGTGACAGGGCTTGAAAATCATGAGTTCCACAAAATCACAGAAAACAAAGAGGTGATTTTAAACAGTTGTGGGAGCACTACCAGTGACTATTTCTATTAGCTCAGCACAGAGAAAGTGGGAAAAACACCTAACACCAAGCTTATAACCAGAAGGGGTTTGACTGCATACCTAATATTCCAACTTTCTCAGCTGCTGCTGTCCATATGTTAGCTTTCTTTTTTTATTTCAGAATATTATGGGGGTACAAATGCTTTGGTTACATAAATTGCTTATGTATCATTTGAGTCAAAATCATAAGTATCTCCATTCTTCAGATAGTGTGCATTTTACCTGTTAGGTATGAATTTACCCATCACCTCTTTCTCTCTTCCACCTGGTTGATTTCCAATGAATGTTATTTCCTTATGTGCATATAATTGTTGCTCAATTGGTTCCAATTTAATGATGAGTACATGTGGTGCTTGTTTTTCTATTCTCGTGATACTTCACCCAGAACAATGGTCTCCAGTTCCATTCAGGTTAATGTAACAGGTATTAGTTCACCATTTTTTATGGTTGAGTAGTACTCCATGGTATACAGATACCACATTTCATTAATCTACTCATTTACTGATGGACATTCATCTTTGCAGTTGTGAATTGTGCTGCTATAAACATTTGAATATAGGTGTCTTTTTTATAGAATGTCTTTATAGAATGTTTTTATAGAATGTCTTACTGGATCAAATGGTAATTCTACTTTTAGTTCTTTGAGGTATCTCCATACTACTTTCCACAGAGGTTGTACAGGTTGGCAGTCCCATCAGTAGCATATGGATGTTCCTATCTCTCTGCATCCACACCAACATTTGTTGCTTTGTCAGGTTTCTAATGAGCTTGCAACTGGGACCTGATAGAGAAGGCAATTATTAGTTTTCTCAGAGCCTGAATGAGTGTGTGGGCATTTCCACAACCCCTCTCCGTGGCTTGCTCCAATGATAGAACCAAGTGTCCAGCTAACCCACTTATCTCTGACTGCTTATGGGACTCAGAATTTTCTAGGAGCATGGGGTGACAAAGAGCAAAGCAATGTATTGAAGGAATGTGCAGTTGGAGTGATAGTGCAAGATTTGCCATAGATCTTCTACCCTGCTCAGTATATAGTGAGTTAGAGATAAATACCAACTCTCAGCTTATCCCTGAAAAGAGAAGGCAATGGACCACACACCTATCTTTACTTCTATCTTGCCTGTCTTGGGGCACTAATAGGATTTGGAACACTCTGATATCATGAGATCAACTAAGAACTAAGTTGGTGGTTTAGATAAGCATTAAAGTTTGAGAGGCACTCAGATCTCTGAACAGGATGATTAAATGAAGAAACAGAAAATGTGTTTAAAAAATAAGATAAATCTTCAGAAACCAACACTAATGAAGGGAGATAAGTGATTTACATGACAGAAAATTCAAGATAGAAGTCATTAAGCTACTCACTGAGGTCAGGAGAACAATGTATGTGGAAAGTGAGAATTTAAACAAAGTAAAAATACAAAAGTAGCAAATAGAAATCATAGAGCTGAAGAATACAATGGCTGAAATAAAAAATTTAATGAGTGGGTTCAACAACAAACTACATCAAGCAAAAGAAAAGATTAGTGAACTCAAAGACTGATCATTGGAAATCCTACAATCAGAAACAAAATGAAAAGGAATGAAAAAAAGTAAAGATAACTGCTTAAAGAACATATCCGAAACAATACATCAGGCTAATGTACATATTATAGGAGTAAAAGGAAAAGAGAGAGACACAAAGCAGAAGAAAGCATTTTCAAAAAATAGTAGCTGAAAACTTCCCAAACCTTGGACAGAAAATAAGCACCTGAATCCAGGAAGCCCAAAAAGCACCAATAAAATGAATCAAAAAAGGACCCACACTAAGGCACATTATAATCAAATTGTTAAAAGTTAAAGCCAAAGAGATAATTTTGAAAGTTGCAGGAGATAAGTGACTTTTAATGTATAAAAGAACCTCTAGTGATTGTCAGTATATTTTTCAGCAGAAACTTTTCAGGAGAGAGGGGAAAGGGATGATATATTCAAAGTGCTGAAAGAAAAACAAAAAAACTGACAACCAAGAATACTAAGTTTAGCAAATATATTTTTCAAAAATAAAAGAGAGATAAAGACTTTCTCAGACAAACAAGGATGAGAAAATTATCACCACTAGACATGTCTTAAAAAAAATGTTAAGGTTTTTCAAGTTGAAACAAAAGAACAATAAACAGCAAAAGAACACATAAGAAAGTAAGAAACTCATTGGTAAAGGTAAATACATAGAAAAATAAAAAATACTATATTACATAACCATGATAGATATATCACTTTTAATTCTACTATAAAAGTTAAAAGACAAAAGTATTTAAAAACATATAAATAATTCTGTTGATTGACAAATAATACAGACAGACATAATTTGGGACATAGAATATAATGTTGGGGAGGAGAGGTAAATGTGTAGGGTTCTTGTATGTAAGTGAAATTAAGTAGTTATCAGCTTAAAATAGGCTATTAAAACTATAAGACATTTAATATTAGCCCCTTGGTAACCACGCACAGAGAATAAAACCTATAGATTTACAAAAAAGAAACAAGAGAAAGTAATCAAAATTGATGAATATAATGAAAACAACAATACCCTAAAGTAGTATTCCATGGCGTGCATATATATGTATATATATATATATATATATATATATATATATGCCATGATGGTGAATGAGAAAAAGAGGGGAAAAAATAATGGCAACACAAACAGAAAACAATTAAAATGACAATAGTAAGTCCATCCCTATCAATAATTATTTTAAGTGCAATGGGACTTAACTTCCAATAAAAAGATACAAAATGATTGCAAGGATTTTAAAAAAGAAACAAAATCCAAATATATGCTCTCTACAAGAAACTCAACTTAGAACCAAGGACATACATAGGTTAAAACAGAAAGGATGGACAAAGATATTTCATGCAAATAAAAACTTTTAAACAAAGAGTAGTGGCTACATCAGACAAAGTAAATGTTAAGTCAAAACTGTCTTTAGAGACAGACAAAGGCATTACATAATGATAAAAGCATCAATTCAACTAGAACATATAACAATTATAAATAAATATGCACTCAATATCAAAGCACTTAATTATATAAAAGAAATACTGACAATATTGAAAGAAGAAATTGAAAGAAGATTGAATTGAAAGAAGAAATTGACAGCAATACAATAATGGTAGGAAGCTTCAATGTTCTACTTTCAATAATGGATGAAGGTGGGGCACAGTGGCTCATGCCTGTAAATCTATCACTCTGTGAGGCCAAGGAGGGAGGATTTCTTGATGCCAGGAGTTGAAGACCAGCCTGAACAAGAGTGAAACACCATCACTACAAAAAATATAAAAATTAGCTAGTGTGGTGGTGCATGCCTATAGTTCCAGCTACTCAGGAGGCTAAGGGAGGAAGATCACTTGAGGCCAGGAGCTTGAGGTTGCAGAAGACTATGATGATGCCACTGCACTTTAGCTTAGACAACAGAGTGAAACCCTATCTAAAATAACAATAACAACAACAAAATGTAAGCAATGGAACAGATATGCAAAACATCAATAAAGAAGTAACAGATTTGAACATTATAGAACAAATGGAAGCCGGGCGTGGTGGCTCACGCCTGTAATCCTAGCACTCTGGGAGGCTGAG
>VBSM01002217.1:38778966-38803512 GCA_008086735.1 Cheirogaleus medius
AAAAAAAAAAAAAAAAAAAAATATAGAACAAATGGACACAACAGAAATATACAGAATTTTCCAACCAACAGCAGAAGAATAGACACTTTTCTAAAGCACACATGGAACATTCTCCAGGATAGATTGCATGCTGAATCAAAAAACAAATCATAACAAGTTTAAGTGAAATTACACCAACTATTTTGCTAGCAGAGAATAAAACTATAAATAACAGCAAGGAAATAGAAAATTTGCTAATTCCATGGAAGCTAAATAACACACTTTGTACCCATAACTTTAATTACAAGGGAATCTGATAAATAGAATTTATTTTTTAATCATTCTAATCTCTGGAACACAACAAGGCCCATAGAAGAAAGTGGAATATGGATTCAAAGTGCCAGTAGAACATACCTCACACATCTTAAGTTAAAAATTAAACTTTATCTACAACTGTATAACACTAACTTTTTAAATTCCAATTCTAATGTTTTGTTTTCATCTGGTTACACAACTATAATTAATTAACAAGCTTAATTCACAGTTTGACATAGCACTGTATCTTTTCTAAAGGTAAATTAATTTTTCAGGGAAAATTCAAGAATTTCTTTGTGCTACATTTTAAAATTTCACATACAATTAGAAGGTTAACTTTCCATGTTTGAACTAAAATTATAGCAGAGAATACTGTCCAATTTTTTTTAATTCTTAAAAAAGAACCTTAGCTGAATACATTTCTGCTCACCCAAAGACCATAGTAAACAGCCTCTTTTGCAACTAGGTAAGATCACAACTGCTCACTGATATGAAGGTAGAAATGTATGATTATTCCAAGGCATTTCCTTAAAAGGGACTGAGTATGCCCATCTATGCCTTTCTCTGTATAACTGTCTGATACTTGAATGCGGCACCTAAAACTAGCTCTATCATTCATACTGAGTTGTGAACAACAAACCTACACCCTGGGAATGGTGAACAGTGACCTGGAAGGTGTATGAGTTCATAATTGCAAAAGGCTATCTGGGGGTTTTATTGTTGTTGTTCTAATATATTTAAAAAAAGAGAAGTGCATGATCTTTGAAACTTAAATCTTGCATTTGTTCCCTGTCTTAGACCCAATGTAATATTTCTCTTATCAAGTAATTATTGGAAGCTAGCTAAATTGGATGCTTACTGAGGAATAACTTGCTTCACATAGCATGAGCTTACACATTACATAAGCCATTCATTCATTCATTCATTCACTTGTTTTTTTAGTCAGCAACCATATGTCAAGTGTTTCAATATATCAGGCATTGCACTAGGTTGTAGTCATTCATGTATATATTTCAAGCATCACATGGAAATCTAAATATTGTATGTAAGAGCATGATACCTTTCTAAGCGATCAAGTCAAGTATGCAACCCAAGATGCCATATTTGTAAGGAATATGGACAGCCACTTCTGTATTATAATCTAAAGGACATCTAAAGTATTAGGATTTCAAATCTTTGAAATGGGAACAAAGGGAAGGATAAACAGAAAAGCCAAATCCTCAGATTTCTTTCATTAAACAAATAGAATATTCTAATTTAAATATCTATCCTACCTGATTGCCAAGAACCTCAAAATCCCATTCCATAAATTCTGTTGCCTGGGAAAAATATATTCTGCTGTTACACAATCTCTAATATTAGGAAAGAATTGAGTTCTGAATGAATGTGGAAAATCTACGTATCGAGGCAGGGAAAAACTGGAAAATTGTGGAAGCAAAAGACCAGCCTGGTGGCTATTGGCAGAAAAAGCAGACTGGTTCCAAATAATTCAATAGAGAAGAAGAGACAGCTGAAAAATATTTCTTTCTTTAAATTTTGTTAATGCCTGATTGTTAGACTTTTACATATGATCAATTAATTTCTTCAAAGTTAAATTTGAGGACAGGGGTCCTTATCTTAGGAGAAATCCATGTGCTTAAGGGTGAGGATCTTTGGTGATTACACTTATAAAATTAAGAACTGTGAGTATGTGTTTATGTGGCTATGTGCATTTTAGGGGTCTGTGACTCCCCAAAATTTAAAACTTCCCTTTATATAGATATTTCGTATATTCAATGTAGAGATGATACAACCTTCTTTATTTGAATCTGTGATGACTTCATGCCCAGATCTTCAGAACTAAACAAATTATTTTTAAGGTAAATAATGTTAACAGCCTAGGAAGAATCCACTAGATAAATGATCTCCTAGGAGAGTTACAGAAGGCATTGCTCTATCATAGAGCTGACAGGATGCCTCTGTTAACTGAAAATGACAGGCAGAAGGAAAGGTTTGCAACACACAGTGAGTCATGGCCCTTAAAGTCATTGATGCAGGGACAACTTAAGCCTGATGAGACAGAGCCTTTATACAAGTTCAAAGCTATATCCTCCCAGGATTGCTTTTCATATTGACTGACACCTGGAACATGGGGATCAACACTGGAACTTTGTAGTGATGAAAAAGGAAGGAAGATGGGAGGCAAAAATGACAAACTGAATTAGTGGGATGTGCCATATATTCAGCTTCCTGGAGACACAAAACCCTTGTAAGACAAGATTATAAATCTTTAGCCCTGAAGAGAGGAGATTTATACAATCATTATGGGGGAAAAATAAATTATTCAATGTAGGAAAAAATAGAACACTTATACAGGAAAATTTCCATCAACATTTCAAAGGTAATCTTACTCTAAGTCGTGGCAGTCTTTACAAATAATTGCATTTTACAGTTTTTATTTACCTATTCACATTGCAGCTTGTGTAACAATTGGTGTTCTTTAGGGTCATATAACACATGACAATTCCACTCACAAAAATGGGCAAGCCACATAGCCACATCTAAGTTGAACAGAGAAGGAAAGCAAAAACTTACCACACACCTGAAAGAAGGCACAGGACAAAATATTTGTGAAGAGACATAATGGTTACCAAAAATTGTATATAAATTTCAATGAGGAAAAAATAACTAGGAACAAAAAGTAAAAACAAAACAAACAAGCAATTTATAAAATAATTTTCTAAGTTATATTTTTAAAAATGGGATTATATAAGATATTTATAAATCTTTACACACATACATGGACACACACACAAAGAACAAAAAGGAGAGAGGAGCAAATAGAAAAATATTGACTACAATACAACTACAGAAAAACACTTTGATAATATCGTTGTAGTTTTTCTATCATGTAAAATGCAACACAGAGAATTGGGGCAGAGCAAGATGGCCAAATAGAATCCTCCAGTGATTGTCCCTCTGCATGAACACCGAATTCAACACCTATCCATGCAAGGTGACACCGTCAGAGGACACTTTCTTTGCTGTAACTTTCTATGTTTCCTTTTGGTTCAGGTTTTTGTAAATGGCCATTGAAGCCTTTTTATGAAGGCTGCTTTAAAATCTTTGTCAGATAATTCTAACATCTCTTCCATTTAGGTGATGGAATCTATGGCTTGTCTTTTCTCATTTAGTTTGAGATATTCGTGGTTCTTGATATGATGAATGATTTTAATTAAAACCTATACATTTTTGTATTACTTTATGATACTCTAAATCTTATTTTATTTAAAAACTTCTATTCCTAGCTGGTTTCCTCTGACACTACTCTAACAGTGGGAGAGGGAGGCCACAAAATCATTAATGCCAAGAGAGGGTGAAGTGCAAGTCCCCCACTGGGCCTCTTTTGGGCCCATACTGATGGGTGAGGGTAGAAGTTCTGGCTCCCCACTAGGCCTCTACTGATATTTTCCTGGCTGGGAGAGATATTATAGAAATGCCTCATTAAAGGCCAGGTATAGTGGCTCACACCTGTAATCACAGCACTTTGAGAGTCTGAGGTGAGAGGATTACTGGAGGCAAGGAGTTCTAGATCAGCCTGGGCAATATAGCAAGACCCTTGTCTCTAAGAATAACAACAAAAACTAGCCAGGCATGGTGGCAGATGCTTACAGTTCCAGCTACTCAGGAGGCTGAGGCAGGAAGATTGCTTGAGTCCAGGAATGTGAGATTATATGAGCTGTGATCATGCCACTATACTCTAGCCTGGGTAACAGAGTGAGAACTTGTTCCTTAAAAAAAAAAAAAAAAAAAAAAGGAATGCCTTACTATTACTCCCCAAGTAGTCTTCACTGACACATGGTGGGTGGCCTTGTTACTTCTGGGCATTGATGAAAGTCTTGACTCTCTCCTAATCTTCCTCTGGTATCCTCCCAGCAGGAAGAGGAAAGGATATCTTATTACTGCTGGGTGGAGTGGAAGTTCTGCTCTCTGCTGACATTGATGTGGGGTGTAGATGAGATCTTGCTACTACCCAATGGGAATGAAAGCCTTGGATCCCTACTCAGCCTTTTCTGACCTTATCTGGGGGGAGGAGGAGGAGATTGGCCTCCGTGTTACATTCTGGTTGTCTAGGCTTCCTATTAGGTCTTTGCTGGCATGGGTCCAGGGTGGAGGGGTGGCAACAGCTTTTTTGTGATGTTTGGCTGGAATAGAGCAATTACTGTCTAAATATTTTCTGTCTTTCTACGCTCTCTCTGTGCTAATGCTTTGACTAGAGAGAGCAGATTTTCGTTAAGACTGTTTTTTTAAATCTGTGTCCATTGATATTTCCTAGCTGTTAGCTTCTCTGAGTTCAGATCTTCGATATCTAAGAAAACCCAGGAAATACACCACCAAGATGCTCCAACCTACTAATGTCCCTAGCCAGTCTGCCTCTTCTCTCTGTCTTTCAGAGTCATATTATGTTTGTCCATTATGTTACTTACAGCTATTTTAATTGTATTTAATGGGAGGACTAGAGAGAAAAGTATGTTTATGTTATCTTCTTGGAAATGAAAGGAATATGTATTCATCTTACATCCTTGATACAGGATGTTTCTAATCACAGAAAACCAGTAACTTGGCTGATATTTCTTGCATTCCAGCACATCTAAAATGAAGGAAATATGTGCGTTGCCTTTTGTTAACTGAGTTAACGTTTTGGATACAAGTTCATATTTTGAAATGTTAATTTTACTTCTATGAATTTATGAAAATAGCTTTGCTGGTTTTGTCTCATACCACAGTTATGGAAACAGTTTATAATCATGGTAAAGAATGAGAGATTCTCTGTATGGCAGCAAAGTATCTTCTAAAGTGGAATGAAATATTGTTTACTTTTCATAGCCTTTGGAAATTTAAGTGTAAATGGCTGCTTTAAGTCAAATACTTATAGTGTGAACTGTCTAAATATGGACAATAATTGATTTTTACTGTTTTTTCTCATTTGCATTTGAGATACTTCAGCAACTTTCCCCCCCATTTACTTAAAGCCATTAGCAGCAAACTGCAAAGACAGGATAAAAGTCACTAATTCAGCAGCTGCATGCCCTCAGTCAGAATGATAACATGATGATGATGATGATGATGAGATGATGATGATGATTAGATATTCTTTGTGGACCCTAAGCCTTTAAAGAGTTTGTGGCATATATAATGTTAAAAGTAATGAAAACAAAGCCTCCCTAAGATGGCAAATGTGCGTCTAGCTTTAAGATTCCTTTTTAAATCATTGATTTTGTTGGAGGGTGAGAGTTATTTCAAACTTTCTTATTTCCTTGCTAAAAATGGGTGTCATTGTGCAGGCCAAATTTACCAATAAATAAGCCATATCTAAAATATCTAGTTCCCTGATTTGCCATTCACTCACTCAGTGGTACTTTTTTGACATCTTCTCTAAAGGGAATACATATTTAAGACTATGGGATAGACAAAAGTGAAATGAAAATGTAGGTACCTATTTATTAACTTATCTGTCTCATTTTCTCCCTAAGAGGAATGGGTTTGTGGAGATAGGGTAGGCTTCAATCTCAGAGAGATGTCGGCTCAGCTCCCCAGTTGATTACTAACATTTTGCATCATTGCAGACAGATAATTTAGCTTTAGTTTTCCCTCCAGCAGAAAGATATTGCCTAAAATTCAAGGAAGAATAAGACTATTCAGAACAAGTACAGGTAGAGAAACTGACATAGGAATCATATAATCATACTTATTGATGTTACTATTATCTATATATTTGAAATTTATTCAGTTTTTTTTATTCCACAAAACATTGAACTGCTTAAGAGAAGAGGCCCAGGATTACTCAACTTTTGTATTCCTAGCTCCTAGTACAGTGCCAGGAACCCAGTAAATGCTTGGCAAATGATCATTATTATTAGTACTGCCACTTTAGCACAAAATATTAATGTTATAGTTTGTTTGTTAGTAGATCATTAGTGAATATATATGAAGAATAGTTAAAAATATGTGTAGACTATAAAGAATAAAAATATGAAGAATACTTATGTACTTACCTTCCAGTTTAATGAAATCAAGCACAGACTTTATCTTGAGGTTTTACATCCTCCTCCCAGATCCCTTGCTCATCTCTCTCTTCTCAGTGGTAATCTCAATTCTAAATGAATTTTTTATCCCTTTTTTCTTCTTTCTAGCTTCAATAAATGTATTTAGAGCCTTAATATTTTTTGTTCTTTCAAGTTTATGAAATTTTATTAAGTGAAACTAAATTGTATTCTTCTATGACTTTCCTGTCTTTACATAAAATTATACTGAGATTTATCCATTTATTACATGTAACTGTACTTTATACCTTTTTTAGAACTGTGTAATATTCCATCATATAAATTTATCGTATTTATTCATTTCACTCAATGGCTTTGGGGTATTTTCAGGTTTTATGTTAAAATAAAAAATCAATGAAAATGTGAACATGCTTGTATGTCTCCCAGAACACATGTGCAAGATTCTCTCTATTATATTTACCTGTGTAATTTTTAGATCACAGCATAGCCTCAAATGAACTACATAATGCTTTGAATAAAGCATTTTTTGCAGACCTCTCTTTCAATCATGAGAAGTAAACTGCTACAGAAATTGTTCTCTTGTTATAAGCAGCAATAAAAACCAGACAAATAGGATCAGGTGTGGTGGCTCACGCCTGTAATCTTATTACTCCTGGAAGTGGAGGCAGGAGGATGGCTTCAGGTCAGGAGTTCGAGACCAGCCTCAGCAAGAGCAAGACTCCACCTCTATTAAAAATAGAAAAACTTAGCCAGATGTGATGGGATATGCCTATAATCCCAGCTACTTGGGAAACTGAGGCAGGAGGATCGTTTGAGCCCAGGAGTTGGAAATTGCTCTGAGTTAGGCTGATGCCACAGCACTCTAGCAGGGGCTACAGAAAGATTCTGTCTCAAAAAAAAACAAAACAATATAAGTATCAATTTTCCATAACCTGACAGTAGATAGCAGAATGCTATAATCCCTGGGGAAGGGAAACAAATTAAGTGAGCCATACTTGTTGACTGCAAGAATTTTTCTGGTCACAGTAATGGAAAGAGGAAGAAAAACAGAGTGCAATAATCTTAAATGATGAGACATAGATCAAGTGCAGGGAATCTGAAACAGCTGGAAAGGAAGACTCAGAGAGAATTTCAGAGATAAGTAGATGTCTTGTTGACCCCTCCGAGTCTGAATGTAAGAGGAAAGTACCTTAAGTCAGGTTAAGAACCACTGGAAAACAGTCAACCAAACAATTCACAGAAATCACAAAAGACTGAGAGGGATTTGTATTCTTTCCAGTAGAGTTTGTCACTGGATGCTCCACAAAAGTGTCATGCCTTAGTTGTGGTCCTCACTTAGTTTTATAATAAAGGATCTTCTTGACCCATTATAGCAAACTAAACATCAAGCCTTAAAAGGGTCAAGTTGATATGCCAGTTACTTAACTGTGCCAGGACAAAATCCAATATTCTTCCGAGCAATACAACACAATAGAGCATATTGCAATATCAAAATCAAAATTTCTAGGGTCCAACAAAAAATTTCCAGCCTAGTAAAAGGCATGTCATTTGTTTTAAGTCGTGGGGAATACGGAGAAGGGGTTTGCTACAGTGGATCGTGAGGGAAGATTTTGTGGTGATAGAAATATTCTATATTTTGATTGCCATAGGAATTACATACCATATACTTAAATTTGTATATTGTATAAATGAAATTATTAAAATTTAATATAAATAATAATCTACATTATATGTAAATTATAAAATATGATTTAATAAAGGCAATTTTTAAAAGAGTGTTTTTACATGATTACATTTCTACCAACAATGGATGAGTTTTTCAGATGCTCTAAATCCTCAGCCAAACTTTGTTGTGAATGACTTTTTGTAAGTAGCCAATCTGGTAGATTCAATCCCGTAATTTTGGTTCAATTGTTTTTCCCTCATTACTGATCAGGGTGAACAACATTTCAGCTGTTTATTGGACATTTTCATGTACTCTTTTTAAAAGTGTCCTTTCAATTTTTTGCTTATTTTGTTATAGGTTTGTATAATCTTTTCATATTGAGTTGTAAGAATTATATTCTGGATACTACATATTCATTAAATATATGCATTTCATATATGGCTTTTTATTTTATTTATTGTGCCTTTTGATGAATAGTTCTTAATTTTAATGTAATCAAATTGATCTATATTTTCATATTAATTTTATTAATTTAGGCTTTCTCTCTAGGTAAGATATCATCTCATGCCTAATTTCAAAAGAAATTCATGTATGGTATTTCCAAATAAATACGTTTCACCTTTAAGTTTTAATCCAATAAAATGGAATTTTGGCTGTAAATGAGGTAGGATATGAGTTTCTTTATATTCTTCCTGTGTATAATCAACTGTATAAGCCATACTATTGGAAAAATATTATTGCTTATTTGTAACATCAGTATTTATTATATCATATTATCTTATTATACATTATTTATTATATCATATTATATCATATGTTTATTAATATCAGTCACATATTAATTTCTATATATATGTGGATGTATTTGGATTTTCTATTCTGTTTCACAGATCTATTTATCTATTCAATGCTATTATCATAGAATTTTAATTATTATTTCATGAGTAAATTTCCATTGTCTCATATAATGTTTAATATAAAAATTTCCATCACTGTGCTTTAACTATTCTTGCCTTCTTCTCTTCTAAATAAATTATAGAATGAGGTTGGTAAGTTTCACAATCAAACTTTGAGTTTTTGATTGCAATGACATTGACATTAAACGTCCATTTCTGAAGAATTTATTTTGGCTTTCTATTTTTTTATTATTTTTGATATTTTTATAATTATTATGAGATTTGTCAAGATATGTAGTTTACCATGCTGCAAGGAACAAATGTCTCAACACAATCTGATAATGTTTATAATGAAATAGAGAAAATTTTAGTTCCATAAAATACATGTAGCAATTTTTACATTTACTAGTTTTTTTTTATTTCAGCATAATATGGAGGTACAGATGTTAAAGTTACAGACACTGCTCTTGCCTTCCCTCCCCCCTCGAGTCAGAGCTTCAAGCGTGTCCATTCCCCTGACAATGCACATCACACTTGTAATGTATATATATATACCCATCTCCTCATCCCCCCTTCCATCTGCCTGACACCCGATAAATGATTTTGTTTTGTTTTTATAACATTTTGGTTAGGTTTTATAACTTTGCCTTTACCTAGCAAGGGTTAGAGGTATGCCCTTCCCCTCCACACTGTTCGCCACATCCCTCAGATGTGGGTCTAAGAAAATTTCAACTTTTTTTCTTGCTCTGATGGTTTGATATAGGTAAATCTGATGACAAAGTAGCTATATAGAGCATAAATAAAATCTTTTTAAATTTTTTCAATGATCTTAAAATTTAAATTATGTGCAAAGCAAAAGAAGTGTTACTTCAACCTTGAATCTTGGATTTGATATCACTATTGTTCAAGTTACCTATATGACCTACATGTTATTCATCTTTCAATGTTGTTGTATGCCTGGTAGATAAATGAAGCAGAGAGATAGATTAAGTTGTATATATACATATACACAATGACCATTAGGGGATTGTAAAAGAGCAAACACTACTGTGTATTCATACGAATTAATAAAAATAAAATATACATCAAGAGGGCAGTAATTTATATACACTAGGGGCCAAGGCAAAAGAAAAAGCAAAATGCCTGTCTCTTAAATATTATTAAATTTAAATTGAATTGAATAAATTGGAGAAAATAATTCTATGATCACAGTTAAAAATGAAAATAACTAATAGAAGTTACTTAAATGCTAAAGTTACTTGCAACATATCTGATATCAAATTATTTTATTAAAATTATCATATATCTTTGAGAAGATAACTTTAGAAAAGAATCATGAGATTTGGCTTACTCTATATAATTAATCCAATTGATGATTTTTTTGCTGGATTCTTTATAAGAATCAATTTTCACCATAAAAAATTAAACTTTAGCTTTCTGACTTTCAACAATGTGCCTGGTACAAAATTAAATACTTAATGAAATATAAATATCATTATTATTGTTGTTGCTAACATGTTGAATTCTATGCCCATTGGCTTGGTACAAATAACTCAAAACATAAGGCAATGAATAGAAGACCTGGGGTTTGAATCCTGGTTCCATAATTTAGTAGGTACAGAACTTTGGGAAATTTTGCATTTTTTTTTCCATTTTAAAAATGGAGATGCCTTTTGGATTGTCTAATGAATAAAATTGTTATAGAGTAATCCAATGTCATAATGTGTGAGATATCATTTTCTAAATTATAAAACAGTTCAAAAATGTTAAGATATTATGATTAGCCATGGCTAAGGGAGTAAAAGAAAAGTAAGTTAATTGTCATAGTTAAAAAGATAGCAAGAATACTTTAAAAAAACAAATTTGTACCTTAAAGCCTAGGTTTTCTTCAAAAGGACAATTGTTCTAAGTCACTAAAACAAATTTTAACTATTCTAAAATATTTATAGTTTTATTATTTTAAATTATACCCTTAACATTCACTGCTATTCTTTGACAGTGGCTGCAATGTAAACACAAAGCTTTTAAAAATATTTTGTTAAACATAAAAAGAAATTAAATAATTATCTTAACCTCATAGAAATGTTTTATATTTGTTTTTGATATATAGTATATGTGTGGCCTTTAAATTATCTTTTATTTGTACACTAAATAAAAATTAAAAAGCTTTTTATACCAAAAAGGGACCCTTTTCAGATGCATTCCCTGTTCTTCTCTACCTTTCAAAAGCTTGACTAAATAATGACAATATTAGTGCCTTGAATAAGATTTTAGGAAAATATTAACATCAGGGAAAGTATATTACACACTCTCTATTCTCAGAATTTCAGCCTACAGTAATTTTTTCAAGATAATTCTGTCCATAATCATAAATATTTTGATGTGTTAATATTATTCATCTAAAAGCACATACTCTTTGTTATTGTTGAAATATAGATTTATAAAATAATTTCATAATTCACTAGCTTTGCAAGCTCTATTATATAAAAAATTCATCTTCTATCATTCCAGAAGGTAAAAAAATTATGAATATATTTTAAAGAAAACTTTGAATACTGAATAAAACCTAATTTAGCTACAGCTCAGTTGCTCCTTTCCTCTATTTAATTTACCTCAATTATGTCACTTGCATTAAGGTAAATAGTGTAATTTATTAAAAATGTCAAACTTCACATTTCACTTCCTTGATTGATTTCAGCTATTTAGATATTATGGCATTGTACTTGTTGCCACATTTTAGCAAATACCACAGCTTGCAGCACTCTTTTCATTCTCTATTTTTGAACTAATCTAAAGACACTTTATGGTGTATTACTTTCTTTTATAAAAATATTTTTAATTTTTAAAAGGCATACACGTTGACTGTGTTTCTTTTAATGACATTTGTTTCCATCATTTCACAATAACTAGTAATCTTTTCCCACAGGGAAGATACTCAGATAGGTTAAAGTAAGCTCTTATTTTTCCTACTCAGAATTTGAGGTATTTACTAATACAGGATGCAAGGAGAGAAATAAAGCAGAGTCTATGTCCAAATATCTTATAAATGCCAGACACAGAAATTATCTCTTCATCATGAAGTACCCCGTGTCTGAAGAAGAAATAAAACATACAGAGATCAGCTATCCGAGAAATAGAAATTCACACATTTTACATTTCACAGTAATAGCCACATTCAACTAATAAGAGCTGTAATATTAATACAGAATTTTGCTCCACCTAAAATGAAACATCATACTTAAACATACAATTGCAATCATAATTCTCTTTATAAATTTATAAATCATTTTTAATTCAAAGTACCAGCATCTGCTTGAGCTGACTAGTGTACGTGGTATAAAATATCCTCTTTGACAGTTTAAAGACCACAGTATTCACAGATGAAGGTTGACTAATAGTAATAATGATAATAATATTTTGCTATATTGTTTCTAAATAGGTCTGAATGTTTGTTAATCAGGAAAGAGCTGGAATTCATTGTTGTTATATTTTTAAGTGCCCAATAATTATTATTATATTTAGAAGTGATTGGATTCATCAATCTGCTAAAATAATACTGTCCTAGTAAAAACACTTTTTAAAGATTATTATCTAGCCTAGCCAATCCTTCTAACAGTAACATAAAATTACTTTCTATCTTGAATTTAAAATTTAGATGAATTATCTACAATCAGAACTCCTCTACAATGTTTTCTTCTAAGAAACTTTCTTTGATTAAGAAAGGCGAGATAAGATCAAAAGACAAGAATTTTTCTCACTGCCTCTCAAATAATGCCTTCTTCCTATTAAGATGTTGCTTTTTCCAAAATGCCAACCATGGCATGTATTGTGTGTTAGTTCACTCTCAATACCCTTTTCAATCCCCTTCCCCCTTGCCTTCTTAAACCATGGAATAGAAAATGAATTATCCGACTTCCCTGTGCTTATGTAGCTTACAGGAATGGAAAAGTCTATACAATCTAATTCTGATCAATAGATGGAAGCTTAAGTCCCTGTCTCCTGAGCATACATTTGCCCTCATTTTCCTCCTGCCTCCTTCTTACTGTCTAAAATGCAGCCCTGATGTCTGGAAGTATAGTAACTCCACTGTGGACACAGGCACTGTGTGAAGAAAGACAGAGAAGAAAGGAATAAGCTTGCATCTTTGATGAATATATTGAGCACTTTTTTTCAGACATTCTGTTACAGGCCCAAATAGAATTCCAGCCAAAGGGTAAGAAGATGATGGAGAGAAGAACTAGAGGGATAAGACATGACTCATGAGAATCTCTAACTTCAGTACAACTATAGAGAACTGGAAGAGACCTTAGAAATATTTTTGAGACTTCTCATTTCATAAAAGAGGAAATGAATGCCTACAGTAACGAGAGAAGTTGTCATGTCTATATAACAAGGTAAAATCTGAGTCTCTGGACCATCAATCCTTCCCACTCCCCTTATCACCCGCGCAAGTGAGCTAAGAGTTAGTATGGATCTTCAACTCCTCTCCCCGACACTGTGGTTTCCACTCCACCATTGCACACACAGGAGTGATGGGAGATTTCTAGGCACATGTTGGGGTGCACTGCAAAGGGGTTGAGAGGGTTATTGTGGCATTAAGAGATTTTTTTAACTTGCAAAACACTTGTCCTACACCTACCTCCCCTTCTGCCTGGAAATTTAATTTTCTTTGGGTAAAATGCTACACAAATCCTGCTTTTAAAAAAAAAACAAACATTCTATTTTTTGAGGAAAAAGAGAGGTATATCTAATTTAAACAGTAGTGATTATCACTTTACCATCCCTTAACTAGATGTATGTGTACAGATATGTCTGGATACATATGAAGATAGTTGGGGAGAGAGGAAGGGAGAGAGAAATAGGTTGAGAGAGAGAGAGAGAATGGGGGTGGAGAGAGAACCTCTTGACTCTGTCACTCTATCACATTTGAAAGCTAAAGTTATTAAAAATCTCTAGGTCTCTCTCCCTCTACTTTGTTTGAAGTTAGTTATTGCCCATCAATAATCTGAGAGCCAGGGAAGAGCAAGACTGCTGATGAGCACATGACAAGCAGGATGCTGACTTCTGGGCTTGGGATCAGCACTGTAGCTCCTGGGAGACTAGAGAGATCAGGGAAACGTCCACCTACAGTTCTCAAGGGACTGGGAAACTTGGCAGATTATTGAGGCAAAACATTCAGGCACAAGAAGACAAGATGGTTTATTTATTTATTTTGGATAGTCTAATGCTTTGTCTGTTTTTGAACAAATAACAAATTGTTTAATTGTTTATATGCTAGAGCAGATGCTATTTGTGCTCAACCTAAGTCTTCTCAACCCACCCGAGAGTCACTTGCTGTTGTGGTGGGCAGTGCTGTACGTGCTGATGGATTTCTAGCTCGAGCTCCTGTGTCTCACTGCTTAAAGGCCTTGCCTTGTCACAGGATAAACAAGCAGTATCATATAGGTGAGGTCCAAGTTATTTCCACTGTGACAGGAGGTTCCTAGATGCAAGTTTCAGGTAGAACATAGGTGAGATGAAAGAGCTCATGATGTATTACTTTACTGAGGGATGAGGCAATAGAGTTGGAAACAAATCCTCTTTTCTCTTTACCTTTCTGATTTCAGATAGTCGGGTTCATTAAACCGAAGTATCCAACCGCTGGAGCAATGCAGTGATGGGGACAGTGGGAGGGAATTAAGACTGTTGAAAAGAGCAAAAAACAATTAATAATTAGCTTCTGATCCTCAAAGTACAGCAAGCTCAAGACAAAAGCTTTGCAAACGAGGCTATTAAGTAGAGTGAGGGATTTCTAAATACATTTCTCTCCCCTTTTAAATATCAAAAAGCAGGCTTGGAGGAATCACATCCTAACTTTTTCTCTGGACAATAGAAAAAACAGACAAACAAAAACTTTTGTAAATCATGTAAGCCTTGCCTTTAGCCTCAAACAGAAGACAGAGATAGTTATGAGATGGAGGTAGAACAAAAATAAATATTTTCTTTTTTAGTAGTTTCTTGAGAGGAAAAGAGACAGAAAAGGGGAAATTACAAAAGTAAAATATGTGACCCCTTTTCCACAAAGTTTTGTGGTTTTTTAAAATTATTTAAAAGATATTTATTTACCTTTTTAAAAATAGAATTTATTGGAGAAGCATATAAAAAGAGAACATTTCATAGACCATTTTACACAACAAAATAGTCAACAATATCATACATATTATTGCAAACATAAACACGCAGGTATACTGATGACAGTTACACAGGTATAATAGTTATGAGTAGATAAACTATATTCACAAAGAAATACGTCAAAAACTGAAATGTAGAAATGTATATCATTATGGTTGGTAATTGTGTGCACCCAGCTTTATAACTATGGTCATCTGAAATATTGTGTCTGACAACATAAATCTTTTGACAAGATAAATCAAAAACCAAGACAGGTAATAATTCCACCTAACATGATACAACTAACATGATGCTACTATTCTATGTACAACTGAAAACTCACTAATCCCTTCCCAAGAATTTGGCTTTCAGGATTTCAACATTTGAAATTTTAGTATTTTGGGATTATGATTTGGGGGATATTAGATATCAGGGATTTTAGACTTTAGAGATTTTGATCTTTTGGAATTTTCAGTATTTGGGATTATGGCATTCAAGATTGTGCATTTTTTATTTCAGAATATTAAGGGAGTAAAAATGATTTTGGCTACATGAATCACTTTTGTAATAACTGAGTCAGAGCTATATATATATATATAGGAGTGCCCATCACTCAAATAGTGTTTATTGTACCCATTAAGAAGGTTTGTGCCCCTCCCTTGTCCTTCCCTTGCTTAATTCCCACTGAGTTTTACCTTCCTCTGTGCATGTGTGCACCCATCAGTTAGTTCCAATTTAATAATGAGTACCTGTGGTGTTCGTTTTCCCAATCTTGAGATAGTTCACTTAGGAGAATGGTCTCCAGTTCCATCCAAATTGTCATGAATGGCATTAATTCATCCTTTTTTATGATTGAGTCATACACCACGGTATGCATATACATTTTATTAATCCACTCATGAATTGATGGACACCTGAGTTAATTCCACATTTTTGCAATTGTGAACTGTGCTGCAATAACCATTTGAGTGCAGGTGTCTTTTTAATAGAAAGACGTCTTTTCCTTTGGACAGATACCCAGTAGTGGGATTGCTGTATCAAATGGTAGGTCTACTTTTAGTTCTTTGAGGAATCTCCATGCTGTTTTTCATAGAGGTTGTACTAATTTGCAGTCCCACCAAGAGTGTATAAGTGTCTCTTTCTATCTGCATCCATACCAGCATCTCTTGTTTTGGACTTTTAATAAAAACCATTCTAACAGGATAAGATGATATCTCATTGTAGTTTTAATTTGAATTTTTCTAATGATTAGTGAGGTTGAACATTTTGTCATTTGTTAATTGGCCATTTGTCTATCTTCTTTTGAAAACTTCTGTTTATGTCTTTTGCCCACTTTTTAATGGGATTATTTCTTTTTTCTTGCTAATGTGCTTGAGTTCTTTGTAGAATCTGATAATTAGCCCTTTATCAAATGCATAGCTTGCAAATATTTTCTCCCATTCTGTAGTTTGTCTGTTTGTTCTGTTGATTGTTAGCTGTCTAGAAGCGTTTTAGTTTAATCAAATCCCATTTATTTATTTTTGTTGTTGCTGTAATTGTCATTGGGGTCTTTTTCATAAATTCTTTGCCTAGGCCGATATCTAGAAGAGATTTCCCTACATTTTCCTCTTACACAACTCTGCAAATGCAGAACAACAACAACATAATCATTGAATTTAAATGGATGAAACTTATGGAAAGTAAATAATATCTCAATAAAGCTATTTATAAAAACAAAGTCCACAGTAGTGGTTTTCAACTAGGGGCAATTTTGCCATCCAGGGGACATGTACCAATGTATGGACACACTTTGGGTTGTCACAGCAAGTAATTATCCAACCCAAGATGTCAACAGTGGAGACTGAGAAGCCCTGGACTCAAGAAGGGGTCCTAAAATTTTATTGTTTCTCTCCTACTCCCTCATGTCTGCTTCTACATTTCCACAGAGTCATGGTTTCTTGGTCTCAACAATGAATGACACAGTGCTCTATTTTTCCTTTTTTTTTACATTCTAAATTTTAAGTAATTGATTTATTTTTGTCAACACCCTTTGAATATGGTGGCTTGATTTTTTTCTGATATTTAAAATATATTTAATTTTGTAGAGCAGTTTTAGGATCACAGCAAAATTGAGCAGAGTTATAGAGGTTTCCCATATACCTTCTGTCTTTTCCCACACACAGTCTCCCCACTGTTAACATCCCCCACAGAGTTAGACATTTGTTACACTCGATGAACCTACAGTGACATGCCATTATCACTCAAGTCCGTAGTTTACATTAGGGTTAGTTCTTGGTGTTGTACATTTTATGTTTTTTTTCTTGTCTTCAGTGTCCCTTGGAACATTTTACAGGTTTTGACAAATGTGTAATGACATATATTTACCATTACAGTACCATACAGAGTAGTTTCACTGCCCTATAATTCCTCCGTGCTTCACCTATTCATTCCTTTCTCCCTCCTAACCACTGGCAACCACTGATCTTTTTATTCTCTATATAGTTTTGCCTTTTCCAAAATGTCACATAGTTGGAATCATATAGTGTGTAGCCTTTTCTTATTATATTCTTTTACTTAGTAATATTCATCTAAGGTTCCTCCATGTCCCTTCATACATTGACAGTTTGCTTATTTTAGCACTAAACAATATTCCACTATCTTGATGTATCAAGTTCTTATATATTTATTTTATATTTTGGTAGGAACATTTAATATGAAGTCTACCCACAAACAAATTTCTAAGTATATGATGCAGTCTTGTTAAGTAGGGAACCTGCAGCCTTCTGATTTTAAGATTGTTCTTTTTTATTTTATTTTATTTTATTTTATTTTATTTTTTGATACAGAGTCTCACTCTGTTCCCTGGGCTAGAGTGCCGTGGCGTCAGCCTAGCTCACAGCAACTTCAAGCTCCTGGGCTCGAGTGATCCTTCTGCCTCAGCCTCCCGAGTAGCTGGGACTACAGGCATGCGCCACTATGCCTGGCTAATTTTTTCTATATATTTTTAGTTGGCCGATTAATTTCTTTCTATTTTTAGTAGAGATGGGGTCTCGCTCTGGTTTCGAACTCCTGACCTTGAGCAATCCGCCCACCTCGGCCTCCCAGAGTGCTAGGATTACAGGCGTGAGCCACCGCACCCTGACTAAGATTGTTCTTTTTTAAGCACCAAAGGAGGCAAGAAAAGCTTCATCTTTCTCTGCTGCACCCCTTTTAATAAAAAAGATTTGTTCTGTAAAATTTGGATTCAGTCAAAAGGCTCCACTTAAGGACATAGAAGGCCACAGGTTCCCCACCCCTGTGTGGGTTTTACTGTATTAGATACCTCATATAAGTGGAATTATGCAGTTTGTCCTTCTGTAACTGGCTTAATTCACTCAGCATAATGTCCTCAAGGTTTATCCATGTTGTTGTATACCACAGGATTTCTCTTTTTTAAGGCAAATATACTTACAAGATTTTATTTATCCATTCAACTACTGAAGGGCATCGTGATTGCACCAAGTGTTGGCAATTATGAATAAAGATGCTATAAATATCCATGTGCAAGTTTTTGTGTGGGCATAGTTTTCAAATCATTTGGGTAAATACCAAGAAGTGCAATTGCTGGATTATATGGGAAGAGTATGTTCACTTTTGTAAGGAACTGACAAAGTGTCTTGTAAAGTGGCTGTGCCATCTTGCAATTACACCAGTGATGATTGAGAGTTACTGTTGCCTCACATCTTTGCCAGCATTGGTGCTGTCAGCATTTTGTATTTTAGTCATTCTAACAGGTAGGTAGTGGTATTTCATTGTTGCTCTAATTCACAATTTCCTAATGACATATGATGTTGATCATCTTTTCATATGCTTATTGGCCATCTGTATGTCTCTTATTTGTGAGATGTCTGTTCTGGTCTTTGGCCCATTTTTTCATCTGGGTTATTCATTTTTTATTATTGAATTTTAGGAGTTCTTTGTATGTTTTTGTAGCAGTCCTTTATCAGAAAAAATTAAATTTGAGAGGGTAAGAATATGAACTCTTCCTCATTGAAAAAAAAAAAAGAGGTGCTTTCCTTTAAGAATGAGGAAGATAGTGGCTAACAAATTGTAAAAAGGTATTTCAAAAGCTAAATCAATATGAGAATAAGATGAAAGACAAAAAAAGTAAGCTTGATAACTCATGGGTATTTCCTGAAGCAACTTTCCCCACAACCTGGCTGTTACATATTACAGCCCAGTCTGTGGGGTGATTGCTTCTGACTTGCCTGATACAACACAGCACCCTGGTCCACTATGGCTGCCAAGGCAGTCATCTGAAAAATCTTTCTGTAAACATCCACATACTAAATATTTTAGGCTTTGTGGGCCATAAGGTCTCTGTCATAACTATTCAACTCTGTCCTTGTAGTGCTAAAGCCTTGTAGCAGACTTTGAAAGTAGGCAAGATTCTGAATAATACTATAGACAATACAAAAAGAATGAGTGGGGCTCTTCCAATAAAACTGTATTTAGCAAAACACACATCTTGCCAAACTGGGCCTGTGGGCCATAGTTTGCTGACACTCGGTCTAAGGCATCCAGCTCCTAGAGATACCCCTGCCTGAGAGAGATGCTTACTTTACTCCCACACTCGTTGAAGCTATTACAACTTGTGTATCTTGATGCTGCCACTTTTCCTGAGCTGCTGTTTCTGAAGCAGATGCCTTTACATGAGTTACAAGGAATTCATCACAGTAGTGCACATCCATTTTCTTCCCACCTCCAGTTAGCCTTTCTCATTCTGTTGTGATCACCACAGATTGAAATCCTACTCAAATGTTTAAATTTTTCCAAAGCTCAGGTTCCATGACAGACAACTTCTTGTGTGACAGTGCTTTTGTTTTTGTCCTATCTTTTTACCCTAAGAAAAGAATAAAGTCCTCCTCTCTTTTGCCTTTGTCCTACCAATGATAAGATTGGTGGGGACCGTCACCAACTTCTTCTACAACTTTTCTATTGTTTTTCTTCTAGCTCAGCATCTCCCTCCAGAGTTCACTCACCAGATTTCAAAGCTTTTGCTGGATAGTATCACGTTTGCAGTTTTGTTTGAGTTGTTCAAGGATCCACAGGAGAGGATTTAGCCTGAGTGATCTAGCTTGAAATTCCTGCCTCCATCCTCACAGAAGCTGGGCAGATGATCAAGGTACATAATGAATAGAGAACAATTTCCAAGAGCATCACTTGTGTTTCTTCTATTCATTTAACCATAAGGTTATTTTCATTTCCACAAAAGCCAAAACGCATCTTCCATTAAGATGAGGTATTGATTTGTTTATATTAATCTATCCATGGGGAGGAATATAAGGCCCAGAGCAGCTAACAGAGGATGAAGCCTCACCTCTCTTTAGAAAATGTCTGAAAAAGTTAGACTTTTCTAGGTTTCAAAATTGCCTTGGATCTCTAATTTAAGCATTACAACACAAGGGTATCTTGCCATCTAGAGAGAGAAAGATAAAATTATCAGGAGCACGTGATCATATATGATACATTCTCAAATGCACCCTGGAAAACTCATTAAATATCCTCTAGTCTTCTCTAATTATCCCAGTGGCCTACCAGCAGTTTCTTGTAACATCATAATAAAAAAGATATTTTTAACTGGCAAATGTTCAAGCTTTCATAAAATTATTTGGGGGCAAGAATTCTGTTTCTTGCTAAATAAAAAGATTTCATGTACAGGAGATTCAACATAAAGTAGCAAAGAGCTTTGATTATTATATTTCAGAGCCTGGGAGTCAAATGTAAAAGCTAAAAGAAAATTCTGTTCCTCTGTGGGAGAACACTCTGCAGAACAAAGACCTTTTACTACCCAGGACTTTTCTGAGTTTTAGATGTTGATTTTCCTCACTTTTCTTTTCAAGATCAGAATGTCTCTATTAGTGCCTTTTAGACAGGAATATCATGCAGAGAATTGAAAGGGCACCACAGACTGGAAAACATGACTTATTGTATAGATTACAAGCATTGCAATTTATTTAATTATAAAGTTACTCCAATTCACGTATTTTGCATTGGCTAACAGTATCTGTTAAAAGCCCCAAAACTGAGTAACAAACGTGAAAATTGAGTTGATGGTTTGTTAAAGACCCTGAAATATTGAAATCATCTTTAAGTGAGAGAGGGAAAAAAGAGGAACACATAATTTTATATGCTACCAAATGTATATAATGTACTTGCATATCTGCATAGACATACATATGCATATAGGTATATATGCACATTTGAATATGTATGCACATACACAAAGAATGGACATATATGGATGGCTCTGTGTTTATATGTATATATGTATTTAAAGAGATATATAGGTAGAGGCTTTTCCTGATTTAAAAAGTCCATGGATTAAGCATTTAAAATTTTCTAGTTTAATTAAAACTGAAGCATTAGAGTAAATCATATGCAAAGAAAAATAGTACTTTATGGAAGCTTCAAAACCTGAATATAAGTGGCAATTTCAGTTTTGAGCACTGATATATTTTAATTCTGTACGATTGACTTATTGATTTTAAATTTAAATAGAATATAATAAGATACTTCTAAATTCATTCTTTCTTAAGGAAAAGGAACTATTATAAAGCTTCTGAATTATATTGAGATGTGAGGGAAAGGAATACAGGAAAGTTATAACCGATTTACTTGTACTAAATTTGTCTCTCATAAGAGACATCTAATGTTTCTGTAAGTCATAAAACATTGGCAGCCTCTACTATCCAAATAAGCCTCCCTAGGAGTTTTGTGTTGCAAGAAAATATGACAGAGCATCCCTAATGATCACTGACTACATTTCAGAAGCTGACACAACTGTCATCATACATGATATGGGTGTTGTTGTGACTGCCAAGAAAAATGTAGTCTTGAAAAGACCTAGGGTTTGTTGCAATGGTTAATGTTCCATAGCCATGTCAGAGACACGGTGCAAGGACATACCAAAATGTCCCAGAACATTTGCTTCCAGGCCAAAGCAAAATCCATAGGAGTCATTGTATCAAAACCCCAGCAGTGACTCTGAGAGCCCTCAGAGAAACAAGGTACAAGCCAAGAGTGAAAATAACAGACTAGTTAGTCCCATGGAAAAAAAGAAAACTTTGCCAAATTTTCACAGAGAGGAAAAAACATTTTTTTTCTTCCCCCTTTGTTTTTGGTGACAGTGGAAAGAGAAGGCTCCCTATTTTCTCTCTTTGATGGTAAAGACAGAAGCCTCTTAGGAGAGTGTCTATTGGAGCTCCCAGTAGGTGCTACTGGAAAAAGCATGAGAAAAAAGCCAGCTCAAATGTTCTTCTTATGGAACCAAGAGGTAAACTTGGTTCCTACTAATGATCTAACTGTAGCAAAGGGAAAGGTCTGCTTCATACAAAGAAACAAACAACACAAGATATTTTAGGGTTCATTATATTCAGAAGAAAATTATTATGATGATTAAACACATGAGCTCTGGAATCACACACTTGAGTTGTCATAAAGCCTCAGACAAATAACTCAACATTTCTAACCATTAGATCCTACATCTGTAAAATTGGAATAAAATAGTACCTAAACCATGGGGCTGTTGAAAGAATAAAATGAGTAAATGCATCTAAAGTTTTTCTTTAAAAGTGTTTGGTACATAGTAAGTCTTTTATTAAAATTGGCTATTTCTATGACTAGCACTCTTTGCCTAAATTGATAAGTGCATAGTACTTTTTGCTGAAAACAGTAAATATGTAGGCATTTAAAGTACCAGTATTTCAAGGCAAATGGGAAATTAGGAAATAATTAAGAAGGACTCCATGTGTAATCTCCTACCCATAACTCAGAAAATAAAATCACTATTTCTAATGCTTTCTCACCTTAATAAGAATGTAAATAACTCTTTAAGAATAACACTATCTTCTTGCATATTGGTAAGTCAAAGGTAATTTCTGACACACACATGTACACAAATTCTCTACCACCTGCTAGCCTCCTATTTTTAAGTCCAATTTTTTTTACCTAAAATTATAATTTTAGATTCCATTGATAGACTGTCCTATTGTTATGATTTATGTTCATTTTTATTGTTTTTCCTTTTATTTCATCATATAATAGGGGTACAAATATTGTTAGGGTTACATACATTGCCCCTACCACCCCTCCCCCACCACATGTCAGAGCTTCAAGCGAGGCCAATCACCAGGTGGCGTGCACAGCTCACATTATGTAACTCTACACTTCAAGATACCTTTAAACATCTCCAAATCAGTCTTTCTCAATAAAAATGATTTCATGTTTTTCTGAGCACTGTCAATGACTTCATTACAAACTGTGATATTTTACATTTTTTCCTATAAGCAATCCATAAAATCTGTCACTTCCCTTCATGATAATTTCTGTGACTTTTTTACATGGGACTTTACTTATGAGGTCATTTGTAATAAATGTATCATAAAAAGTATCATTATTATGCGTTTGAAGACATCTTATAGCTGAGGCAAAGCAACGGTGGCTCTCTTTACAGGGATTTTTATTTAACATCTGTTTTTTGAGGACCCTATTGCCTCTAAACCTGTGACTTACCTGGAGTTTTTAGAGACATGCTCACCAATAATGACTAAAAGAGAGGTTAATTTCAGTCTAAAAGGGGAAAAATGTATTGTCTCTTCTCACATTTCCAATGATTTCCAAATAGATGTCATCTCATCATCTAGGAAATGAGGCCTCACGTTTCCAGTATATGCCATAGTTTCTATTGTAAAGTCTTTGAAAAGATATGGTCCAATAAACTTCAGGAAGATGCTCCTTGGCTGTTTTCATAGGCCAGGGAGAGAGAGAGAGAGAGAGAGAGATCAATTTTATTACTTTTGTAACTTTAGATCTATGTAGAATGACCAAAATGACCAATATTTCCCAGGACATTTCTGATTTCTAACATTTTTTGCTCCTTTACCCATAAGTCACAGTGGTCTAAATATTGTCTCTATTAGCATAACGTGGCTGAGGCTACACAGTATTTTCTTTGTCGACACTTTAATATGTGAATTTTGATGCCTAGACTACAAAACTCTTTCTTGGTCTGATATTTACCACAAGGTAGGATTTTTTCTTTCTTTTTTTTTTTTGTTTTTTGCCTCCTTTGCTTTTTTCATTTATCATAAAAAAGAAAACAGGCAGTTATGCAGCTATTTCTCATTTTAGTTTCCCCAAATCCTGACAGGAAAAAAGACAAGAAGAGGACTGAAGGGATTGGCACTTTTCTCCTCTACTAACAGAGGATGTAAACAGGTGGAAGAATATGCTCATGGGTCGGCAGAATCAACATTGTTAAAATGTCTATACTACCCAAAGTGACCTACAGAGTCAATGCAATCCCTATTAAAATACCATCATCATTTTTCACAGACATAGAAAGAATAATTTTACACTTCGTATGGAACCAGAGAAGACCCCGTATAGCAAAAGCAATCATAGGCAATAAAAACAAAATACTAGGCATCAATTAACCAGACTTCAAACTATACTACAAGGCTATAGTAATTAAAAC
>VBSM01002217.1:38812907-38847289 GCA_008086735.1 Cheirogaleus medius
GAAGAGAGATTCTATTCCCCATTGTATATTTTTGTCTGGTTTATCAAAGATTAGTTTACTGTGTACTGAGGGTTTCATCTCTGGTATCTCAGATCTATCCCAGATATCGATGCTTCTGTTCTTGTGCCAGTACCAGGCTGATTTAAAATGTCAAAAAAACAAAAAACAAAAAACTTTTATCGGGTGGTGGGCAGGTGGGGAGAGGGGAAGAGTGTATACTTACATAATGGGTGTGACACGCACCACCAGGGGGTTGACATGCTTGAAGCTCTAGCACAGCGGGGGTGGGGGCAGGATTGGCAGGGGCAATATATGTAACCCTAACAATATCTGTACCCCCATAATATAATGAAATTAAAAAAAAGAAAACTACAATGACTGTTATGAAAAATGTACTAGTTGGACTCAACAGCAGATTTGAAATGGTAGTAGAAAAAATAGCAAATGTGAATATAGGACAATAGAGATTACCAAGCCTGAGAAACAGAAAGAAAAAAGAATGAAGAATGAACAGAACCTCAGCTCCTTAAGTGCACCAATATGTGCATAATGGGAATCCTAGAAGGATTAAGAAAAAAGAAAAGGGAATGATCAATAGAATAAACTCAAAGACATCATCACCTAGAAACATCACAGTCAAATTGTCAATTGAATGTTTAAAATTTTTGAATAATAACTAATACATTTGATTTCAAGGCAGAAAGAACCTCAGAACCTCAAAGACTAGAAAGACTACTTTTTCTCATCTGCTTTCCAATAGAACACATTATAAACAAAATAATCCTAGAACTTATAAATTAAATTTCTAGCACTGTTTACCATTGAACTCTTCATTAATTTCTCAGCTATATTTATGATAAATCAGAGCATATGTAGCAATAGTGATCATATCTAAAAACTTTTTGATCCCAAAGTAGTATAGATATGGAGAATATATTTTTCTTATCTTTAGAAACCTATTATCTTGCTTCATTCTGTTTATAAAATAGCAATAAAACCATATCATTTACCAAATATGATTCCTACTAGTTGGCAGGAGATAAAGGCCCAATTTTTACAATCACATCTCCTTAAGATCAACCCCCATCTCTGCCCCATGTACCCTGAGCTCCTATCATTTGAAACAACTTCTGTATTTTTCTGCCTTCCATAGCACAGACTTGGCTTTGAATATTCTTTCTGGAATGCTCTTCCTTTCTACATATGTTATGTTACTTTCTTATTCATGATTCAGGACTAGCTCAAATGCTATCTTGCCAGAAGAATCCTCCATTTACCTTCTCAGTTTAAAAAAAAAATTAAACATTTCCTCTCTGCCAATAGCACTTATATGTATCATTAGAACACACATCACATTGCTGTACTTATTTATATATCTATTTTCCTGATTAAACTGAGAAAAAAGAATGAAAAGAATAACTTTCTATTTAGTTTCCTCAGAATCTACTCTTAATGTTTTTGCTCAAATAAATGTAAATTAATATTATTTAAATTAATTAAGGATGAACAATTTTAAACCAACAAATATATAACTATATCCTATGTCTTGCTCCAATTGAGAAATATATAAGCTGGGTTGCTTTAGAGAATAACTGAGAAAGCAAAGGAGTGTTCAGTGTCCTTTATCCCCCAAAACATCAGCAACAAAATGGGAAAAATGATATCTGCAGAAATGAATGTGGTCTGCTTATACACACACATCCACACATACTTCAGCCATACACAGTTGCATTTTATTTTTCCTTATCTGAAAATAACAGTAATGTGTGTGTGTGTGTGTGTGTGTGTGTGTCTGTATGTGAGAAAGAAAGACAAAGAAAGACAGGCCATTTCAAAAGGCAATGATAAAATCCACTGTTTCAATTTAATCTGAAATTTAGGCTGAGGTTTGGAAGAAGCATCATATTTAGAAAAATGTGAAAACTTCAATCTCATGACTACTTCTGCAACCAAAGTTACATTTTCCTGTAAAAATACAAATGCCAAGCTTGATCATAAATATGACATTTTCAAGTCATCTAACTATAGGTGTTTGAGAAGTATAGAAAGCATATGTTTTCCCACCCTTCAATTTGAGGGAAATTTTTCTATAGATCTCCTGAATATAAAATGTTTGTTACTACTAGGAGGAATTACAAAATATTGGTGAAATGCATGCAAGCATGTAACATATTATACAGAGCAAAGGGGGATTATCTAAATAGTTAAGGAACTGACTGCATTACCAGTTGTCTCTTCTAAGTTTCAAAATTAAAAGATAATTATTTTTAGAGTTTAATTTGCTTACAGGGACTTGGAACTTAAGTGCACTATAAGAACATTTGTTTTCTCCTTGAAAACTAACTTTGCAGAAAGTCATAGGACAAACTGGATTTCAAAATCTGCTACCAACTTGAATTTGAGTTTTCAGTTAAAAGACTTTCTGGAGGTTTCTCAAGAAAATACCTTTTTAATGAATCGAGTTCAACTCAAACTTTCATACCCAGACAGATAAAATCAGAAGGCTCAATTTTTAATTAAGTGGGTTCAGAATCTCTATACTTTTAGTCTCCTTGTCATATTTGGTGGTCTTTTGCTTAATATGTGGGCCAGCAAATAGGATAATGGAAAACTTTAAAAGTTAGAAGGCACTGCTTCTAAAATTAGAAATACTATTTATTTTTCTATTTAAAGAAGCAAAAAGATGATTATAAAAATAAAAGTGTATGATGTATATGGAACAAAACTCACTCTTGGCACAGTGTTATTCTACATAGTATGTGTTAAACTCTTACTATGTTCTAGGCATTGATGATAAAATAGTGAACAAATTTGAAAAAAAAGAATACTTGTCCTCTGAGAACTTATATCCTAAATGGGACAAGTAATAAGAAAATGCATTTATAAAATATATGGTATGTTACATTGTATTAATTATTTAGAAAAATAAAGCTAGAGAGAAGGATACTAAATACTGGGGAGAAGAGATATAGTTTTAAATAAAGAGGAAATGGAAGGCTGAGGGCAATATCTCAGTATCAAATAAAGGAGGTATTTGAGGGAAGAACAGTCTAAAGTGTTAGCAAGTACAAAAGTCCTAATATGTTGGCAGAATTACAAGAACTGAAATAAATCAAAATATTTCAAATATTATTTTAGAAAGTGATGAGGCAAATGCATATATATTTAATAGCCTGAGATAGCTATAAGATATATCCCTTGTCCTAATCTATTAAAATTAAAGTATCTCAATCTATAGATTGACAAATCATCTAATTGATAAATTTTCATTGTGTATATATAATGAATATGGAATATGTATATGGAAGATATGTTCTTAGTTATTCAAAAATCAGGTTAGAGTCCTAGTACCAAACATGCTACCAATTAACTGTGACTTTGAATGAGTCAAATAAACTCTGAGCTTCCTCAGTCAGAAAATAATGCTGAATGTACTCTCAAATTTCTTCTACCTCATCCACTGCATAAACTGGAAACTCTGAATATCGATTGGCCATCTATTTTGAACAATTATTGATATTGAGGTATAATGTGCCCTTCCTTGTGTTTAGGGGCCTACCTTGGGGAATAGTATGGAGTGAGGGAAAGACAGACAGACTCAGCCCAAGGCAAAAAGTGATGTCCTCAGAAAGATGCTGGCAGTAAGGACTTTAGGAGTTCAGAGCAAGAAAGATCACGTAAGGCCAAATAAACCTATAGTTCTTCATGGGGAAGATACTATTTTATCTTGAGGAATGATGGATTTGGGATAAGTTCAAATCTGTGGGAAATTATTTGAGCCAAGGGAAACGATATGACCAAGGCCACGATGGAGGAATAGAGGTTTCAGTGTGGTGGAGAGGGCTGAGGCTACAAGGAGGACAGAGCAGAGAGATGTTCAGGCTGCAGAGTGACTACATAGGGAAAAATAATTTGGCCATAGAGTGTAAATATAAGTTACAGATAGTTTTTAGAGGGTTTTGAGATGGAAAATATCATAAAAATAGAATTTGAAAAGAAAAGCCTTCAAAACCAAACATCCCAAAAACAAACCATTACAACAATCAAAGTATGAGATCACAAGGTCATAAATTTGAAACTAGAAAAAAGAAAAGCATTCAGCTGACTGAGAAAGGGTAAAAGACTCTGGATATCACTAAACTTTTCAGTCTAATGACTAAAATAGTAAGCACAAGAATGTTTGGAATACAATTTACCTTGTTTTTTAACAATTAGGTGGTAACATCTAGCAGGTATTTGGGAGTAAGACTGGCCTTAAACAAAAATCAGACTAGATCTTACAATAGCAATATCTAATCTACGTTGACAACCTACTACCTCATAGGTACTTTTCTATTCCTACACCAACCCTATTAACTTTTTTCTTTTATTAGAAAAAGGATTTTCAGGTTTGCATAATTCCATACCTTACTTATAGTCACTCTCTAGTGGTGAAACTATTATAGGATTTGGCCTGACCCAAGGGCCATCTTTCTATTGAGGCTAAGAGCAATAAATATAAAATCCAGATGAACATATTTACAAAAACTCAAGCATGCGCTGAATGTGATGAATCAAGAATTAAATGGTAGGTTTAGAAAATTAGTGGTATTAAATCAAGGAAGTGGGCCTGATCTACAATTTAAAAGGAAAGAACACTGGGAAGCAATTAAGGGGAAGGAAGTTGTTTGGTACGTTTAGGATCAGCTGGATGAAGGCTTGCAGGTGGTAGAGGGGGATATTGACTGTGAACAGAAGAAACTGCAAAGCTAAGCTCTGCTAAGACAATAAAGTGATCTGGTCAAAAGCTGGAAAGGCCTTACTCAGATATTGATTTGTCCTGCAAGATGATGATAAACTCTATTGTCTTAGAGACTTCAAGGCCTTGGGTAATGACTATGAAGACATAATTTTAAGGAAGATTTTAATAACTGATTTTAAATTGCTCAAGCTTAATTTTGATAAATCACCTTCACATAAAATAACTTTTTATAAATCATGGAAACTTTGTAAGTAAAAATAACTCCAATTTTAAACTCCCTATTTTTCTTTACTAATCTTTACTTTTCATTTTTGCAGCATTTTCATAATGGTTTTCATTATTTTTCTAGAATAGAAATAACTATTGTTTTATCTGAGTACGTAATATATATCTATTGTAAACATAAACCATGAAGTAAAGAAAATACTTGAGAAAAAAGTAAAAATCATCTAAAATCACACCAGAAATGACTAATCTTAATATTTCAAAGCATAAGTTTCCAGATTTGTTTTTCTATTCACACATATAAACAGCCTAATTTCCAATGAATGCAGAAAAGGCAAGCTCACCAAAGTGTTACCAATTTTCCAAGGGTGTATATTAACTTAAATTTCTTTTATGGATTTCATTTAAATTCTTTCTGCTATTGTTTGGTGCTATATCAACTTGTTGATTGCACTGAGTGCCTCTAATTCTATGTAAAAACAAACAAAAAACACAAACTAGTTTTATACTTTAGGCCTTTTATATTATAGACTGCTTGTCAAAAAGCTCTTAATGTAAATAGGATTGTCACAAAATTAAGTAGAAAAAACATGTATATATTGTTCTGGGACATAGCAATTACATTGATCTGTGCAAATGAGAACTTCAATATGGGTACAATTTACAATTTAATCACAATTGAATGCATTAGTTTTAGAATATAGGAATATAGAATGACAAGTGAATAACTCATTTCTAGACAACATACCTATTGTGTCTATCACTTTTTACTGATGAAGCAAGAACTATTGAAGATGCTCTGGTAAGCCAACTTGGAGACATGCATAACTTAAGTCTTAATGAAAATTAATAAATTGATTAAATTAATTAATATCTGATGTATAGTAGGCATGGACTATTGTCAAATGAATGAAAGGGAGATTTACTCATTCATTCATCATTCAACATTTATTTAGCTGATGCTACACATCATACACTATGCTATTATTGGGATAAAATGATAAACAATGTTTCCTTTCTAGGAATCAGGGAGAAGAAAAGCAAATAAACCATTATAAACCAGTGTTAAAGTGCTATTATAAAAACATGCAGAGATGTTTAAGTTTGCCTAGGTGGTGAGTTACAACAGAGTTACTATGCACAAAAGGGTAAAAACTGAATTGATTTATGAATGATTAATAGATATACACTATAATTGTTATTGTAATTTCTATTATATAATTGAAGAGAAATAGAAAAGTAATTGTTGCACATCTTATAACTAATGATGGGTCAGGAGTATGAGAAATAAAAACTATTATTTTTCGACGTTATAGACCTTAGTCATTCCATTATACAATATTAGCAGATGCAGCAGCAGAGGCCAAGGAATTTGACTGAAATTACACAGTCAATAGCTGAGTCAGGGCAACAAAGAGCCTTAATTTAGATCTAAAGTTCTCTATTATTATTTTTTAACTGTATACAATATAAGTTACAAGAAATACTTAGACACATAAATTTGTATGATTGAATTATTGGCACCAACATTTTAATAATATCTGGCTCACATCAAAAGTGGGAGAGATATAAGCCTTTCCTCATTTTTATATTCTTGCCTTAATTGTTTCCCAAATCCTGACTAATCTTTTAGATTATCCACCAAATATAACCAGTGTGTTGCACTGGACAGATCTGGCCTAGAGACAAGGCCCAGAATATTACACTGTTGTGGTTTCCTGTGGAGTTTCAAGCAAGAAACTTACTACTCCATACTCACCAGCAAATTGGTATTAACGGATCAACACCTAAGTGGACATATAGGAATAACATTTGTCAGGTGTTGGGCGGGTGGGTGGGGGGAAGAGGGGATGGGTATATACAAACATAATGAGTGAGATGTGCAACATTTGGGGGATGGTCATGCTTGAGGCTCTGCCTCGAGGGGGGAGGGGGTCATGGGCAATATACATAACTGTAATATTTGTACCCCCATAATATGCTGAAATAAAAACATAAAAAAAAGAAACTTACTACTTAAAATTCAGCCAAATTTTACTATTAATTTGTCCATAATAAGATTGGGATACCACAATATACAGAACAAATATTTTATTCTATAAGAGCTCTAATCACCCTGGTACTTCATCTAAAAAATTAGACAATTTCTACAACTGCTTCCAGTCCCAATATTTTATAATTTATATATATGAATCTTGTTGTATTAAACTTGCCTATAATAGAAACACAGCAGAAAATAAAGGCTGACTAAAATAACTCTAAGTAGATTGTCTTTGATTCTACTATTTTATCTGTAAAAGTTATTTTGGTGATTTGATGTGTCTATTTTTTTTAAAGTTCCGAGTATAGTTACACAAATTACTCTATATACCAGAAACTGCATGATGTATAACCTTTCATAACACTTGAATGTTGCATTTTTCTTATAAATGAATTTAATCTGGTCTGACAGTCTTTTTCTGAAACCTGTAAGCATAAAATTAAAATACCAAATACCTATGAAAACGATTCTCTGAATTAGTGAAATTTATGTTATGCATTTGATGGGGCACTAATAAAAACATTTCTTACTGTGTTAGAGATATATCTTTTCTGTCACTTGATTTTTTTTAAGCTAAAATATCAACAAAAGAATCTTGGAATAGACACCCAATAGAAATGATTTTAAAGTCTATGCCAATCCAAAAATAAATAAATAAGAGAAAGAATATTTCAGAATGTAATTGTAAGAGAATTAGAAATCAAGTAATTTTCATATCTTCATGACCATCTAATTTTTTTTTCAATCCTAAAAATCAATTGACTAAATCTTTAGAACTATATTTAAATCTTTTTCTTTTTCTAGAATGGTATGATAAAGCATTTACATATAAATTAGTTACTTTTTTCTGAAAATATTATCTAAATACTGCAGTTTATGCATGGCCAACTGGAAGTATTGAACAGTCACATCTCAATCCTTTTACCTCTATAGAACCTATAAGAGAGTCAATGAACTTTTGAGGTTCTTTTCTTTTTTTTTAATTTTTGTTTTGTTTTGCATTTGTATTTTTCTGTGTAGATATACCAAATTTAGACTGATGTAATAAAAACAGAATAAAACGGTTATTTTTTACATAGGAACTAAAAAATAAAGATATCGTCACATAAGTACTAAGAATGTGTAAACTATTCCTTTCAAAACAATATGTATGTCACAGACTTATTTTTCTATAGGTATTTATTTATATTTTCTAAAATAAATATGAAGTACTCTTATAAATAACAAGTAATATGAATGGAAATCGATGCATACATGTGAGGAAGATGTAGGTGAGTCAAAATTCATAGCCCAGTTTATAGTCTTTCCTTTCTGAGAGCAATAGCTCTTTGCTTCCAATTCAGAATCCCTAGATTGTGACTGAAGTACAGCAGTGCCTTCTCTTATACAAGTATAGAAATATAATAATATCCACCACGGACTGCACAATTACTCTTTAGAACATAGTTATTCCCCATAAGAAAGCTGAAGTTGAAAAAGATTATATAGCTTGTCCATGACCAAAAATCAATAAATGTGAGAGGCAGATCTGAGCTTCCATGTGTCTGATAAGGAACACTCTACTCTTTCTCTTAGATACTGCTTCCCAGGTAGAAAAATGCCTTTTCATATAAAGATGCAGCAGAGAAGAAAGACAAAACTTCTTGCAGGCAAGCTAGCCTTTGATATGGCCAGGCCCACCTCTGCCCAGAAAGACTTCACTCTCACAAGCTGTCAGACATTGTTTGACTGCAATGGACCTGTTTAGCAGGTAGGGCTTCCTCTGGGGAGCTGCTTTCTGCCTGAGTAACTGAGGGCTGTGTACACAGATGCCCAGATGAGGCCAGGGGTACCTGTTGTGCTCCTGTAGGGTGGAGGTGAAGAAGGGAAGAAGGAGAACAATGAACTTCCCTGACTTACAATTTGGTTTCCATTTGATAAGAAATCAAACAAGCAAACAGAAGAACATTTTTTGTGTGTCACATTTGTCAAATAGATAAATCAAGATTTGTTGAATAACAGGAAAGGTAGTCTGGAGAGGTAGCTGGCAGGCTGTCCTTATTAACACTGTGATAAACATTTATCAAAGCAGAGACTGGGTGTTCATAGGTCAGAAGTACTTTAGAAAAGACTCTGCATTGGCTGGACTCCTGGATTCCTTCCATTTCTGAAGTTAAGTAGTTCTATGTTGAACATTATATTCTCACAAACTTTTAATTTAGGGCATGGAGATGGTGTAGGAAAGAAAAAAAATTTCACTGTAAATACATTCCAATACATGATACTCATCAACTCTCTGCCAAAATGTTCATTTTATATAGCTAGCATTCTTCTTGTCTAAATGTACTAAATTTGAATTAGGGAGAAAACAATATATTTTATTTTTAACATAGAACTTAAATGTTAAATTTCCGTTGGTTGATATGAAATACTTTTTATTGCAATAAAGTGACACTGGAAGTTCTATCTAAAAATAAAATATGTGACTATAAAATGCATTCATCAGTTATTTTTTCTCTCTTTCATCATTTAATTGCCTGATTTTCCATAAATATGCTAAAAAGGAACAGAATGGATTAGTTGAGCTCAATTTACTTCTCTGGACAAGATCTGAGCAATTAAAGAGATCAATCCTATTTATAATATTTTCTGATTCCAACATTTCCCAGGTTAGAATGTCTTTCTTTTTTAATTCAGAATATAAAACACCCATATATCACTTTACTAATTAGGAAAGTTTTTAAAATTCCACTAGTAGTGAATATATCTCTCATTGTCATATCATCAAACAAAATAGGATACTTAAAAAGCAGCTTTAAAGTTAAAGAAATTAACAATATGCCCCCATATTAACTGTAATCTGCTGAAACATCTTGGTCGGCTTTGTGCTGTGATAGAGATAACCTAAATCAAAGCAGATCTGTTCTGAAGTATTTTCAACTTCAGCACATCAAGTAAAATGGCTACTTGTTCCATATGTTGTTTATTCTGAAATGTGAAGGATATTTTATATTAAACATCTGCCTGCATATTGCTTCCATAACCACATTCATCTGAGGGAAAAAAAATCACAAACTTCATCGAGAAAGTTTTATGACCTTTAAATATACAATATAATAACATTTCTTTTAGATTGACAATAAACCAACATTCAGCTTTGATATAATTTTCAGAGGGCTTATGTTGCCAGAATCCATGGTACAGTTTATATCGGTGCAAAGAAAGAAGAGTGACTGCAATCAATGAGACCAACAGAGGCTTCAGTTTTGTTTTGTTTGTTTTTCTTTCTACATTTAAATTCTTATAAATCCTTCAAATTCCTCCATTAATTGGAGGTAATTTTCAACCTCTTTGCCTGATAATTAAAGCCTTCTATATTGACTCCAGTATATTCTTTGAATAAATCTCAAGTACCATCTTGATATTTTTCTCTTTTTGAAAACGAGCTATTCACTTTTCCCGGAGTGTACCTGGCACTGTCTGGCTCTCGGATTTCACACTACTTCTCCTTCAGCTGCTGTGTCCTGCCTGCTACCTCCCTGTACCAAAGAAGGACACTCAAAACCCACCTATAGGTCATAGCTTTCTTGTTCACGAATCCTTTTTGTTACACACACTATTGTAGCTTACAAAAATGTTTCCATTCTGTGTATTCCTACAACATATCTCATCTCCTCTCTTCTTTTGAAAGCTAACACTATGGTCTTTTAAAATATTTTAACTATTATTTCTTGATACACTATCTTATTATCTATACCTGATATCCTTAGAGAGACTGTTACTCCTGGAAAGCAGGAACAATCTAGTATTTTTTATATCTTTTTTACATCTTTCTAGCTTTTTTATTTATTGGTTAACTTGACATCATAATCTAAGAATGCATTTTTTACAATTGAAGAATCAAAGTAATTTTTTGAGCCTTAAATAAAAAAGTAATTGTGACCCTCTAGCCAGATTTCACTTATGTCTGACATGTTACCAAGAAAAGAGGGACTCGATGTCAGAAAATGGCTGTATCAGTGTCTTATAATCTATTCTAAAAAGGTACACCATTTCTCATCCATATAAGTATATATCTTGGAATCAATTTATTATAATAATTGAAATGAGATCTGTTCAACGATTGTCTTTTGTTCCCTTATTGCAAAACAAAAGAATTTTGCCAGACTTACAAAGTTCTTTACTCAATGGTTCTCAATATTCGCTGTGCATAAAAATCACCCATGGAACTTTTAAAAAGACAGAGATGCTCAGGGCCTTATTGGAACAATTAAACTAGAATCCACAGAGATGATGATGCTCAGGCATCTAAATTCTCTTATGATGTTCTCCAGGTGATTGTAATGTGCTACCAGGATTAACTGTCACTATTTTAAAAGGAAGTCATAATGAAAAAAAATTAGGTGGGAGAGTGGCAAAGATTAAATGAGCCCTACTATAAAGTCTGATCCAGAGAAATGTGAGTACACTCTCTACCCCTATCCTGGAAGATGGTTATGACTTTGACTCCCATGTTCATGTACCTGCATATTGTGCCACCTCATATAGCATGTAAATTCCTATAAATTTCAGTTACTTCTTCAGCCCAGTTACACAACTCAGAAGTATGAATTATTTCTGGACTATGAGTTCAATAATGCCAGTCCAATTAAACTCAGTTCATGAAACTAGAATAAAGGAGATAATCTCCTGCTACCTCTCCTGTGCTTTTATTATTTCCTTGGGTTTGCCTTTATGCTTAATCTCTGTGTTTTGCTATTAGAAAATGTCTCTACTCTAGTAATTCTCAGTGACATAGGATACAGTTGAAAGAAGTAGGTGTTGTATGGATTGATTTGTGTAGGTCTAGAGAGAATATAAATAAGGCAGAAGATGGATAACTATATGAAGCAATAGAAGCAAAGCCTCATCACCTTTAGCAGCCAACTCAAGGTAAGTTTAACTAAGTTCACCTAAAGCAGTGGCTCTCAAAATTTAGTGAGAATAGGAATAATCTGGGATTCCATTCTTTATGATTCAGCAGATTTTGACAGGTGCTGTGGGCAAATGTGATGCAGATATTCCCTGAACTACATTTTGCAAAATATCTGCAACCTGTTTACACTTCAAATTCACACAGGATGCTTTTAAATAATATTACATTTTGTATCTCACACTGAAGCAAATAAATCAGAATCACTGGGAATAGGGACTTGGTATTTTTTAAAAGCTCTCTAGGAGATTCTGATGCACAATAGAACCAATGGCCTGGGTCTAGAATATGCAGAGTTCTCAGATTTCACATTATCAGTGGATTCAGTTGTATTCAGAAAGTGCTGATTAGAAAAGAAATATACCTTTTCAGTAAATTATAAAACAATAATTATAAATAATGAGCATCTCTCATTACTAAATTACATTTTAATTCTGAGCAGCAAGAAACAAAACAAGAGTGATATTAGTTAATTTAAAGGCAGAGCAGAAAGAGGTTTCATATTTGACTCAGGGCTAGGTCTCCTCGTGCCATAGAGTTGCCTCAACCAAGCTCCATACATCCCAACGCCACCTGCTCAACCAGCCATTATCAATAAAGTATGGCGGGGTCATCAAATGATGGGTTCAATTGGTTGTGCCTGAGAAAAGAAAATGGCTATTTAATTTGACTGATCTGACAATTGAATCACAATGATGGAATTAAATGTTTTATTGAGTTCCAATTGTAAAGGAAAAGGACAAAGGTGTAAGTAATTAAAAATCCTCTTCAAATTCTCCATGACTTTACAGAACCCTACTATAAACTTTGCCCCATTTATTAATCTCTTCAAAAGAGTGGAGAAGTATGTGTTTGTATGTGTGTAAGTTTGACAGATACACAGTAGAATTTTGTGATTCACATCAAAGATATTATATCTTCCTATGAAAATGTGATTACCAAAAAAAGATAATATATGGAACATAATATACAGGTATAATTCCGTATGATAACCATTGTGCAGAAACATTTTGACCACAGCAACACTTAGGAGGTAGTGCCCAGGATGGAAGTTTCTCTACTTCCCCCCTTATTCTCTTACATCCATTTTCTTAAGCATGGGTGAACAGACAAAGACCCAGAAAAAACTAAGAAGTATTTGAGATTTCATTCTTCACCTTTTACACATTGTTTTCTGCACTTTCCTCCTATCTTTGGGCAGAAGAAATTATCATTGTAAGGAAAGTAACAAAAATAGAAGAAATTCTGAAATCAGGAGCCAAGTCAGTAGGGAACTGAGCTACAGGTGTGGTGATTAGTGAGTTTTACCTCAGATTACATTCATTCATTAATCAACTCACTTATTCAGAAAACATGTATTGGATGCCTATGATATGCCAGGAAATGTGTCAGATTCCTGGGAGAAAAAAAATATACAGTCTTGACCATTAAGGAGTTTATATCTTGAGAGTAAGGTAGGCTTGTATCCTAAAAATGAATTGCAAAAGCTGATAAATCCTATGAATAAAAATATAGGCTACTCTGAGAGAAATATAAGAATGGTAGCCCCAACCTTTAGACATTAGTTGAAAAAAAATTAGCAATAAAGAATGAGGAAGAATAAAAAGAAATGAGAAAGAATAATGAGAGGTAAAAAGAAAATCAGAAGAGGAGGATGTCAGAAAACAGAAGAAGTGAAAGTGTTTTAAGATAAAAGGAATGAGCAATTTCATTGACACTTTTGGGGAGTCAAGTAAGTTAAAAGTAAAGAAGTGTTCATGGTGTTTTACAACTCCAAATTTATTGATGACCTTGATGAGAGCAGTTTTAGTAAAATAATTGCTATGAGGACAATTTACAATGGATTAAATAGTAAATAGATGGAAAGTAGATATGGATGTGTCTAAATAGAAGACGAAAAGTATGGATCGATGTGTTGAGAAGTTCTACGATAAAGGAAATCATAATTTGAGGTTAAATCCTACAGGAAGATGTAAAATCACTCTATGTTGGTTTTATTTTATTTAGTTGTTTTTTAAAATGGCATAAAAGGTTTTAATGCTGCTGGGAATAACATATTGGAAAGGGAAACATGAGAGATATTAAAAAGAGAAAAGAACAAGAAAGGAGCAAAGAATGTGATGGCAGATATAGCCCAGCACCTAGTTGGAGGGACTGTCCTCTGCTTAGATTGGGGTAGACACATTGAGTACAACAGCAAAGAATGTGCACGTTGTCATAAAGCAGCAAAATGTCCTGTCACACTGTTGTAATTTTTTAATCAAGAATAAAAATATTAGGCCGGGCGTGGTGGCTCACGCCTGTAATCCTAGCACTCTAGGAGGCCGAAGCGGGTGGACCACTCAAGGTCAGGAGTTCGAGACCAGCCTGAGCAAGAGCGAGACCCTGTCTCTACTAAAAATAGAAAGAAATTAATTGGCCAACTAAAAATATATAGAAAAAATTAGCCGGTCATGGTGGCGCATGCTCGTAGTCCCAGCTACTCGGGAGGCTGAGGCAGGAAGATCGCTTGAGCCCAGGAGTTTGAGGTTGCTGTGAGCTAGACTGACACCATGGCACTCTAACCTGGGCAACACAGTGAGACTCTGTCTCAAAAAAAAAAAAAAGAATAAAAATATTAGATGAGAGTGGGGGAGGAGGAAAGAAGAATAAGATATATTAAGAAAGAAAAGAAGGTAGGGAAGAGTCATTTTGAAATGAGAACAGAAACTCACTAGGGAAATTTGACTGAAGTATAAGGTGAGAAAGTCAACTGAAAGAGGAATAAGGCAGGGAAACAGACTTAGATGTCAGAATAGAGCAGAGATGGTCTGAAATAGGTACCACTGAGGGTGGGATTTAAGACTCCAAAAATCTTAGACACTGACTTCTCTATTATAAAGTATGATAGGCCAATGATCTAGCAGTGGTTCCCAACTGGAGTGATTTCCTCCCTCCTCCTGCAGGGAACATTTGGCAATGTCTAGAGATATTTTTGTTATATAAACTAAGAGAATCCTGCTGGCATTTTGTGAAGAAAGTCCAGGGATGCTACTAAATATCCTACAGTTCACATGGTACCCTCTGACCCCAACCAAAAATTATCTGGCCCAAACTGTCAGTAGTGCTGAAATTGAGAAAGATCGCTACAAATTGGAAGATGACTATAAAATTTAGAATTTTCTACTTCTAGATTCTAAGATTTTAGTTAAAGAAAATTGTCTTCAGTAGAGATTTTGTTCTCTTTAAAACCCATAAATCAAGAAAGTTTTCTTAATTCCTAGCCAAACATTTTCTATAGCAATGTATGGTTATTTTTATTATCTCCTCAGACAATTTGGAAAAGAAGTACTACCCAACATTTAAAAAAAATCTTAACAAATATAACTTGAATCATCCTCTGCTTGTCATTCATATATTTTCTAAAACATAGCTCACTTGCTGAAAATAGATGTGTATGTTTTGAACATAAAAGCATTCCCGTGACAATGACTATTACCACTGTTTGGCAAGGTTCCAAAGGCACCCAGAAGGAGCAGAAAGGTCTGTATAGAAGGAAACAGTTTTGTAATGTCAAGGGCTAGGAGAGAATGTTGTAAATAATGTTACAAATGTTTTCCTTAGAAGTCTAAATACAAATCCCTATAATACAATGTTAGTATTATGGGAAACATTTATTAAAGTAAGCTATTCCCTATTGCCAAAGGACCTATAATTCATCTTTAGTTTTGAATAAGGGGCTATGGCTCTGAATTAGTCAAAAGCTAAGCACAAATAGAATGAAACCATCCAGAGTTAGTGTACAGAAAAAATAGTGAAGAGATGTTCTCAGAATATCTATAATACCGAAGTCTTAGCTTTGCATATAGGTAAGTCAAACTAATCAACAGAAAACATACATTTAAATGGGAAAACTGTTACATAAATAAGTTTGAGGTTAAAAAAAGATAAAAATGAACACATATTTGGCTCAAAGAATTATCTGCTAGAGCTGTCTTATTAATAGTAGTAATTAAATTGTATCTCATGAATCATTTGTTTCAATTTAAAATCATAATAATCATGTTCAAGGGAGTTGAACATTTGAAGATTTCATCTTTCAAAAAATAGGTACAAATTTGGTTCCTTGTGATTAGGAAAAAAAGGATTATTTTATTCTTTGAACACTTAGATGAGATTTTATTGTGAAAACTTATGAACAGCTCATTGGTCCATGTATGCAACTAGATGGAATCAAACTTCACACAGAAACAGAATTTTTACTTACATAGTATTAACATTTAAGCCGATTTAAGTTAAACATTTTATTTGAGATAATTGTAGACACATACAATTATAAAAAATAACACAGAAATGTCCTTCATACCCTTAACTCAGTTGCCCTAGTGACAATATCTCACAAAATTATAGGGCAATATCATACCCAAGATGACATTAACACAGTCAAAACAAAGAACGTTTCTGTCACCACAAGTATCATTTATGTTGTTCTCCAATAGCTATGCTTATTTACTTCCTACCTTCAATCCCTTCTTAATCAGTGACAACCACTAATCTTTTCTCCATTTTATGATTTTGTAATTTCAAGAATGTTAAGTTAATGGGATCATACAGTATTGAAACCTTTAGGGATAGGCTTTTTTCATACACTAAAATTCTCTGGAGATTCATCCAGATAGATACATGTACCAATACTTTGTTCATTTTTATTGCCAAGTAGCAGCCCCATTGTAAAAATATATCATAGTTTGCTTAAGCATTCCCCATTAAAGGCAATATACATTGTTTGCAACTTTGGCTATAATAGATAAAGATGCTATGACATTCACATACAGGTTTGTGTGTGAACATAAGTCTTAACTGCTGAGTCATATGATAGTTACATGTATTTTTTTAAAGAAATTGCTAAGGTGTTTTCCAGAGTGGCTATATAATTTTATAATAACATTCTCAAATATAGTAAGCAATGAATGAGTGATCCAGTTTCTCTGCCCCTGAGTAGTATGTGGTGTTATTGGTAATTTTTATCTTAGTCATTCTAATAGGTATGTAGTAATATGTCATTGTGGTTTTAATATATATTCCCTGATGGCCAGTGATGTTGAATATATTTTCATTTGCTTATTTGCCACCTGCATCTTCAGTAAAATGGCTCTTCATATTTTTCCTTTCATGATTTTGCTCTTAATAATATATCTACATTTTTTTCATTCCTAGCCACGTGAATCTTTTAATTTTATAGATTTTTGTTTCATCAAATTCGATTTAATATATCAGATTAATTGATGCTGTCATAATAATATAACTGTTACCTGGGGAGCTGCTCGGTGTTGTTAAAGGGTATGACATTACTGAAAACAGAATATTAATTTTATAGGAGGAATTAATTTACCTTAGCAGCAATAATGTGCTTTGTTGAAATTTAATAAATGATTTAATAAAGGTATATTGGGGACCTGCAATGTCCCATGCACATTTTAGGTGCTGGCATCACAGCAATGTGTAACAGAGAAGGGATTGTCACCCTCCTATCAAAACAATAGCCAAGGCTTGAATTATGCAGATTATCAAAATAATTCATTTTATTTTCCTAATGTTGACCACCTTCTGTGTTCTACCAAAGATAATATGTCTTATTTTAAAGTCGCTATTTATTTTGAGATTTGAGGATGTCACAAGGAATCATCATGTGAAAACTAGTCAAATGGGACATTTTATTAGGAAAGAACTGTCAGTTCTTATATACTAAAGGACATTTCATGTTTCACAATCATTTTAATAATTCTGTTTTCCTGTAGTGTTTTATTAGACAGATTCCATCTCTTAAAGTTTTCAGAAAAAAAGAAAACATAGGAACACAATAAAATATACTATATACTTGCAGTTCTTTGAATAGGTTAACATTAGGAGTTAACAGTTCTCAGACTTTGTTGTGTCCTTTGTTGTTGCTTTTTTTGGTCATTATTTTTGTTTCTTATATATTATCCTCACTGATGTTTTAATAAAGGTAAATTTACAAAAGGCGAGTCCTTTTGTGTAAAACCTACCACAATTAATTATACTTTAAACCTATTTTCCACCCTATGGTGCTATAAAATGACTAATCAAAGAATTGACAATACGAACCTGAAAAAAAAATGCCTTTCCTTAGACAATATTTAATATGCCCACAAAATTTACCTAGACAAATCCCACTAGGTTATTTAAACATTCAGATATTATATATCAACATTTATATCAGAAATACACAGGTAATCATATGGAGTTATCAATCTAATTTTGTGCAAGTTTCTACCCAGAAATCAAAGAAAATATACTCAATAGTACTGCTGGCATCTACCCAAAAGAACAAAAGGCACTCTATAAAAAAGACATCTGCACTCGAATGTTTATAAGTAGCACAATTCACATGTGCAAAGATGTGGAAACAACCCAAGTGGCCATCAGTACATGAGTGGATTAATTAAATGTGGTGTATGTATACCACGGAGTACTATTCAGCTGTAAGAAACAATGGTGATATAGCACCTCTTGTATTTTTCTGGATAGAACTGGAACCCATTCTACTAAGTGAAGTATCCCAAGAATGGAAAAATAAGCACCACATGTACTCACCAGCAAATTGGCATTAACTGATCAACACCTAAGTGGACATATAGGAATAACATTTATCGGGCATCGGGCAAGTGGGAGGGGGGAGGAGGGGATGGGTATATACAAACATAATGGATGCCATGCGCACCATCTGGGGGATGGACATGCTTGAAGCTCTGACTCCTGGGGGGAAGGGGCGGGAAAGGCAACCCACATAACATAAACATTTGTACTCCCATAATATGATGAAATAAAAAAAATAGCACTGCAAGTAATCACTCTGATGACAGCTCTCTAAAATTAGTAAAAATTATTCAAAAATAATTTTTGTTTTTACCAGTATGGTGGATAGGTTACTAGATCTATATAATTGGTGGGAACAAAAACAATAAATTATTTTTTTAAATCATTTAAACATAGATGAGCCAGCAAGAAATTAAGAAAAACCAAGAGAAATGAGGACCTCAGAGAAATGTTAAATTGAGCACTGAAGCTAGGATATTGCTGAACAAAAGGATCATTTTTCAATATACATAGTTTGTTGGAGTAAGGAGGACTGGAAGCAAAGCCTAGCGCCCTCCCAAGGTAGGAAGTCTGACAGATTTCTCAAGTCCCCCTCCCCTACTCACCATAAACCAGCAGCCCAACAGGTAACAGTAACAGCATAGAACTAGTAACAGTATAGGAACTAACATCCTTAATCTGAAAAGGAATACCTATAAATAAACAAAGATTGGACCTAATGGAAGCACATTAGAAACATTTCATGTAAAGTCTGATTAAAAAACATAAGAATAACTAACATAAAAAATATCTTGGCCCGGTGAGGTGGCTCACGCCTGTAATCCTAGCACTCTGGGAGAAGAGGCAAGAGGATTGTTTGAGCTCAGGAGTTTAAGACCAGCCTGAGTAAGAGTGAGACCCCCGTTTCTACAAAAAATACAAAAATTAGCTGAGTGTGGTAGCCCTCGCCTGTAGTTCCTGCTACTCTGGAGGCTGAGGTAGGAAGATTGCTTGAGCCCAGGAGTTTGAGGTTGCAGTGAGCTATGATGATACCACTGTACTCTAGCCAGTGTGACAAAGCAAGACTCTGTCTAAAAAATAAAAACTTGGAGGTCCTAACCAGTATAACCATAAAGCATGAAGATAAAGGTAATAAGATATATAAGGATTAGAAAAAATTAGACAAAACTGCCACTCTATAGATAAAATTTTAGAAACAATAAAAGAGTTTAGTAATTGTTTGGTTTAGAAGATTAACATGCAAAAATTAATAGCATTTCTATACTCTAGCAATAATAAATTAGAAAATGCAACTTTTAAGTAGATACCATTCAAACCAGCAACAAAAGTGTTCTAAAGTCTGAAGAAATAAATCTAACACAATTTGTACAAGACATTTATGGAAAAAAATTATTAAACATTATTAAACCACAAAAGTAAAAACAAAACCTGAAAAAAAATGAGAGTTTACCATGTTTGTGGATTGCAATATTTTGTATTAGAAAAGAAGTCAATTTTTAAAATTAACATGTTGCAATTTGAATTAAATTCTCAATAGGATTTTTTATAAGCTCAACAGACTGACCCTAAAATCTATATGATATAATTAAGATCCAACAACAGTGAAAAAAATTGTGAAAGGAGAAAATTTTCCTACTAAAACTTAAATTCATGTTAATTGAAGATACCATAGTATTTTTAGAAGAACAGACAAATAGATCAAAGGAATAAAAACAGTATGCAGATTGAAGCATATATAGGACTTTTGGTATATGATTGGGTGGACATTAAAATCAGAAAATATAGGGTAGTCTATTTGATTAACAGTACTGGACAGTTTCCTTTTCGTAAAAAAATAAAATAATATCCTCGTCTCTCTCTCTCTCTCTCTCTCTCTCTTTTTCTCCTCCCCCTTCTCATTCCTCTTTATTCTTACCTCTTTTCTCTTATTCTTCTTTCCTCTCTCCTTTTTTCATGCCCAACCTAACCTTAAATACTATTAAAACTATTAGAAGCAAATACAGTGAACTATCTCATTTCTACAGGGTTGAGAGGGATCTCTAAATCAAGACACAAAAAGCAGAGTAAAATGATGAGCAATAGCATATTAGAATTCTAGTTCAGACATTATTTTAGAAAAAATAAGGCTTAGCATTCATTCTGTTTCAAAGTATGGCTGCCATAAATACGTGTCTTTAGATCACAAACAGTGAAGTGTAAGTGACCAACAGCCCCAGGCAGTGTGCTCTGAAGGCTGTCATGAGATTGTACTTCTGCAGGTTTTTCTAGCCAATGATTGCTTAAGGCAGGATACTAGGGCCAATGCACTCTTGAAGACAGTGGACTCCACTGAGAACTCATTGGACTTGAGGACTTCCCATTGTCTTTCAAATTTTCTTAAAATTGTTCCACAATCTAATACTTTACCTATCCAACCTTTCTTTTTTTCCTCTTACCTCCATGGGGATTGGATCTGCACCCTGGTCAAACCAGACGGGTCTCCCGCCTCTTTTGGCTCCGCTCCCAGTTTTTCCTCACAGTTGTGTTACCCTCTTGCACAACTCATCTCACCTTGTGACTACATGAACATGAATCACACTCAGTGGCAAGTACCAAGAAAAAAACCCTAGAACTACAAGACAAGTTAAATAAAAATGTAACACCAGATCTTGTCTATAATATGTCATAGAAAAGAAATGCCTACAAAATCTGAATCACAGAAGCTTGATATAGTTTGCATTTTCATAGAAGAAAACCAACCACCAGTAAGATAATCACCTATATCAGCAATTGGAAAACTTTTTTAAAGGACTATTTAGTAAATATTTTAGTCTTTGGACAAGTGACAAAATCGAGAAAGTTATATAGGGACTTCTGAAGCTGTTTAAAATGTAACCATTTAAAAATGTAAAAACCTGCCAGGCTAGTGGCTCACACCTGTAATCCTAGCACTCTGAAAGGCCAAGGCGGGAGGATTGCCTGTGGTCAGGAGTTTGAAACTAGCTTCGGCAAGAGTGAGACCCCGTCTCAAATAAAAATGGAAAGAAATTGGCCGGGCAACTAAAAGTAGGAAAAAAAAATTAGCTGGGTGTGGTGGCATACACCTGTAGTCCCAGCTACTGACCCCCCCTACCCAGGAGGCTGAGTCAGGATAATCACTTCAGGAGTTTGAGGTTGCTCTGAGGTAGGCTGACACCACGGCACTCTAGCCCAGGCAACAGAGCGAGACTCTGTCTCATAAACAAATAAATAAATACCATTCTTAGTTGCCAGCCCTAAAAACAACAACAACAAAAAGGGCAACTGGCCAGATGTGGTTCCTGGGCAGTAGTTTGTTGACACTTGGCCTAGATTATTACATGGGTCAGACAGTGCAGTCTATGAAAGTAATGTTCAAAACTTTGCTTGTGTACCCCTAAAAGAACTCTTAAAAATTGTTTCCCTATGTATGATTGTATAATGACACATAATATTTTTATCTTAACTTTACTAGTTGTAAAAGATGTAATTACAGCCATATTCTATTGCATTGTATGCTTTTATTAAAAATGTAAAGGTGCAGAATTTAGGTTACTCAATTTATGGAAATGTATATCTAATCCAATGGCAAACCTCATTATATCTTTCTCAAATTCACTCACTTTATATCAGAAAAAAAAATGACTTTGCTTTTCATTTCAAGTATCATGTTAAGAAGCATCACCATGAAATACTTCTCAGTCTTAATTTTTATTTCCAAGAGACAGGAAGTAAAAATATGCGTAGATAGATACAGAGGTAAAGAGTGAGCAGATGGACTGGTAATTGGCTAGAAAGGGAAGCAGGCAGGCAGACAGGTAGAGAAGATGGTGTTTTCTGGAATTTTCCCCTATTTTGGTGCCCCAGGGATTTTTAAATCCTGGGATCAAGTCACAATAGAATTTGGAATGGATTGGTGAGAGTTAACCACTTTCTTCTGCAAAGTTGTAGCAAGATGGTTTTGGAAAGAGAGTCAGAGGTGGGAAAGCCACACTAATGCCCTGCTAAGTCAGGTTTGTTTGGTTTTTATTTTTATTTTTTTTTAAATTTAATTTAATTTTTTTTTTTTTTGAGACAGAGTCTCACTCTGTTGCCCAGGCCAGAGTGCCATGGTGTCAGCCTAGCTCACAGCAACCTTAAACTCCTGGGCTCAAGCGATCCTTCTGCCTCAGCCTCCCGAGTAGCTGGGACTACAGGCATGCGCCACCATGCCCGGCTAATTTTTTCTATATATATTTTTTCAGTTGTCCAGATAATTTTTTTCTATTTTTAGTAGAGACGGGGTCTCGCTCTTGCTCAGGCTGGTTTCGAACTCCTGACCTTGAGCGATCCGCCCGCCTTGGCCTCCCAGAGTGCTAGGATTACAGGCATGAGCCACCACACTCGGCCAGTCAGATTAGTTTGGAAAGGGTACATGTAGTTTAGGATCTGTAAGATAATATTCTCAGTTCTGTCTGTGCTCAGTTACCCCACCCTGAAAGTGGTCCATTACCTCCATAGTTACATGTTCTTTATTTGAAGACCACTGCTATAAGACCCCAAATATTCTATATGCAGTCATGCACTGCATAAGGATGTTTCAGTCAAGGACAAACTTCATATACCATGGTGGTCCCATAAAATCATAATGTAGCTGGAAAATTCCTATTGCCTAGTGACATCACAGCCTTCATAATGTCACAGAACAACACATTACTCATGAGTTTGTGGTAATACTGGTGTAAACAAACCTACTGCCCTGCCAGTTAAATAAAAGTATAGAACATACAATTATACACAGTTCATAATACTTGATAAAGATGATAAACAACTATGTTACTGGTTTATGTATTTACTATACTATACTTTTTAATTATTATTTTAGAGTGTACTTTTATTCTACTTATATTAAAAAAATAATTAACTGTAAAACAGCCCCAGGCAGGTCCTTCAGGAGGTATTCTAGAATAAGACATTGTTACCATAGGAGATGACAGCTGCATGAATAATATTGTCCCCGAAGACTTTCTAGTGCGACGAGATGTGGAGGTAAAAGACAATGATATTGATGATCCTGACCCTGTTAGGCCTAGGCTAATGTGTGTGTTTTTGTCTTAGCTTTAAAAAAAAAATTAAAAAGTTAAAAAAAATAACCTAAGAAGTCTAATAAAGTAAAAAAGTTACAGTAAGGGAAGTTCAATTTATTATTAAAGAAAGAAAAACAGATTTTATAACTTTCATGTAACCTAAGTGTACACTGTTTATAAAGTCTACAGTAGTGTACAGTAATGTCCCTCACACTCACTCACCACTCACTCACTGACTCACCCAGAACAACTTCCAGTCCTGTAAGCTCCATTCCTGCTAGGCGCCTTGTACAGGGGTACCATTTTTAAATCTTTTATAGCATATTTTTACTGTACCTACCTTTTTTATGTTTAGATATGTAAATACTTACCCATATGTTACAAATGCCTACAATATGCAGTACAGTAACATGCAGTACTAGATGACATCCAAGTCTCGTTAGCTTAAGTGCTGTTTTACAATGAACAGATGCTTCAATAAGATGTAGTTAAGGGAGTCCCCAAAACAAACACACCAATTACCACTACTAGTTACAGGACAAACAGGTAGTAGTACTAAACAGTCCTTGGAAACCTGGGCGAGCCTAAGGCTATCAATGTCTTAATCTCTTTCTTTTGAAAATAAATTGATCTCTCAGAACACACACACACATGGATGTGTATAATTGATCTCTTTCATAAAAATATCTAATCCTCTGTACTTACTAAGCGTTATATACATGATATAGCTTACTTAAGTACCCATTTTGTGCATATATTTTTATGTACTCTTACAAGGCAAGTTTTTACTGTTTTACCTAAGCAAATTCAGGTTAATGTACATTCTAATAAAAGGACAGTTTAGAAACAAATTCCTGGCAGAAAACAGCTATCTTTGCCTTTGTATATTTTAAAAGGCATGCCTGAATGGTTTACTGAGATATAAAAGTACATAAAAGCTTTATTAGTGTTTTATTAAGGGACTAGATGCATAAAAAATAAGTGACTTCCCTGGTGCTACTCTATAAATAAAAGTGATCTCTCTGGTAATAAATGATCTCTCCACTTCTTTTGTGGTCTTGCTTCTCAATCTGTGGTTACAACAAAACACTTGGCATTGCATTGAAATCAGCACAACACAGATTCTGTTCCAATCTCTGTCTCTAAAAGACCTTGCCCATTTAATGAAGAACTTTCACAGGAGATCCTGTGGTTGTTTTGATTCCTTTAAAGATCTCCACTCCTGGTTGAACTTACATCTCTGGAAATTGTGCATTTTGGAATGTTGCCTTGGACCAGGCAATGCCTGGGGAAAGATTATTTGGAATGGGTCTTTTCTAGAGACCTGGTTTATCAATATGCATGTGACAAATTAAGCAGTGCTTCTAAGAATGTACACACACACACACACACACATACAAAGTCAGAAATTATAATAACGATGTTTGAAAAATGGAAACTAGGTTTCAATAGAAAGAGTCCATAATCTAATAAATGATGTGCTTTCAAAGCACATTAAAATCCTACAAATCTTAAGAAGATTGCTTTATTAGAGAACAGTTGCTTTGCTTCTGGAATCACTGTTTCAGAGGTAAAGTGTGTCTCATTTCACTTGCAATTTTATAATGAGATTCAAACCAACATTAAAGAGTGGCATATTTGTTTTCTGAAGGATATTCCCTAGGCATGCCCAAAGCCAGCTTGGCTTCTTGTCTGTGCCATTGTTTGCACATTTTGTAAATATCACTTGAGTTTTTCTGTATCCTATCATAAACTCCAAATTCCAAATGACCTCCCAAATCTACCACATTGTAAATGCTGCTTTAATATCTTGAAAGACACAGTTTTTAAACAAAAAAAAATCTCTTCAACAAAGGTCACCTCAGCACCATCTTCACAAAGGGAAGATATTTCTACTGTCTGTTCTATCTCCATTTTTATTGTGGACTGCCTGCTGCCTACTTTGCATTCTGTTCTCTAAAAGGCTTATTAATGGGGTCTAGAGGGAGGCTGTCAGAAATGGCAGACTGAATCAAGGGATTTTCCTTCAACATCCAAATGACACACTGAAGCTAAAGAATTAAACAGATGACTAACCAGTGCCCTTTTGTCTGAAGATGAAGGTGGGATTGCCAACTTGCAAACCAGAAACTGACATTTGGGTGGATTAGACCATCCTGCTATTGTACTGCTAGCTTATAATCGCTACTGCTTTCTTGATCTCAAGTGCCTCTGCAAAAGCCTTCCCAGTTCTTAGAGTCATGTTTGTAGAAACCCTCAGCTGAGATTTTGCTGTAAACATTTATCCACTAAGAAGCAGTGTTCTGACACTAACTGAGAAGAAGCATTGGCTTCTAGGTATTTAATTAAAACATTAAGGGAAAAAGCTTTCATGTCAACATTCACGAGTACTTTCCTATAGCTGAGGGTTGCTATAATTGAGTTTCCCTGAAAATGCATCCCTCCCTTTCCCAGCCTTTTCTGAGAGCTGCAATAGCTTGAGGTTCACTTTGCTTCATGCTGTTAGTTGTGGCTTTGAGACTTTGCCCCATGCTGTCGCTTTCCTGATTCTCTCAATCTGGTTGTTAGCTTTAATTTCTAAAATCAAGATTGGATGGCAACAAAAGGCTTTAATGAAGAGTGAAAAAGACATTTGTTAAACAGCATTAACAATTCTTATTTGCACTGCTATAAAATGTGGTCAAGCCAAATGCTTTCTGCTTTTATGAATCATCCAATTTCCTTTACCACATAATTGATGTTAATAAGGAGAAGGCATAGTATAGGAACTAAATTTATCATAATAGACACTGGCTCTGGGTATAGATTCCTGGGGTGCCACCATTTTTATTTTGAAGTTCTGGAGGAACATGTATTATAAGGAAGGACATAGAGAACAAATCACATTATGGTCATTTGATTGTTGACAAAGTTCATATAATAGAAGTACCTAATTTTCCTTTTGCAGTAGAAAGACAGTAAAAAGACATCCAATGATGCCACATTAGTGTACCTTTCTGAACAGTAGCTTTTCTAAAAGAACATTTTTAAACTACTCTGTGCCTTGGACCACTGAATGTAATAAAGGGAGATTGCCCATGCAATTCTCTTCAATGCATCATCAGTTGAGAAGAGCTTTATTCCCCTTTTATAAAATGCAAAGATATAGATTTCGCAAAACATCCTAAACCAATCAAGATGGCAGCAACCAAGTGTTACAAGAAAGATGCAAAAGCAGTTATAGAATCTCTGTTAAACTCATGTTCATATAGAAAAAATTAAATCATTTGTGGGGTTTAGTATATTCCAATGAGTTCATTTCCTTTAAAAATAGCATAACTACATTTGACTTCAACCTTTTAATTTAGAAAAGTCAAATCTACCTACTTTACATAAAAGTTAACATGTCAATTCAACAAGTGCTTATATTTATTTATCTCAATCTGTCTCTCAGGTTAGAGTGCAGTGGTGTCACCATAATTCACAGCAACCTCAAACTCCTAGGCTCAAGTGATTCTCCTGCCTTAGCCTCACGAGTAGCTGGGACTACAGGCGGTTGTCACTATGCCTGGATAATTTTTCTATTTTATGTAGAGACAGGGTCTCACTCCTGTTTAACCTGCTCTTGAACTCCTGGCCTCAAGCAATCCTCCTGCCTGGGCCTCCAAGAGTGCTAGGATTGCAGGTGTGAACCACTGCACTCCACCCAACAAGTATTTATTGAGGGCTTGTTAAATCGATAACACTGTGTTAAGAAGTAGGAATATACAAAAATACATATAAAATAGTTCCCAACTTGTAGAAAATATTTTTTTCTCAAAGAGAAAAAATGTTTTTTCAAAAGTTAAATAAAAGTTCAGGCTATGTGTAAGTGCTAAATTAAGCAATTTAGTAAATAAAGTGGCATAACATTACAGCAGGGAAAATATAGTGCAATGGCATGTTAGGCTGTGTTCCTCTTAGCTTCCTCAGTCTTCTAGCTGGTGTGATAACTGGAGTGTTAGGCAGTTCAAAGCTTAAATTACAAATAAGAATTAAATCCACCTTGACCATAGTCACTCTCTGACTGGCTTTTCTTCTGGTGTCTGAATCTCTACCTTGATAAACTGCAATTTACTGGAGTTCTGAAATTTCTTTCCTATCATACTCTAATCGTTCTTGCCCCTCTTCCTGTTCTTAATGCAGACATGTTTCTGCCTCTTGCACAACCATGTTAGGGGCAAACACCTGCCTGACTGCCAGCTTCGGCATTCTGCTCACCCATCAAGATCCCTGTGTGCTTTTTTTAAATCATAATTCCCTGTGCTCTTCTACCCACTGCTTACTGATGCCATTTGCTAGTTGAGTGTCAAACCTACTCAATGTGCCACCAACCAAAACCTCTAATGAGCATGACTCACTTCCCTCAGTATGTGGCTTTTTGTTTGTTTGGTTGGCTTGGTCTATTACCACTATCAATCCATTGAAAAAGAAAACAATATAGTATATTCCTTGGAATATAGTCTCCCTCAGTGCTTTCCCCCTAGGACAGACCATGAGGAGGGACCACTTGGGGTAAAGAGAGATTCCATGAGAGCACCTCCTTTGTCATTATGATTTCCAAAAAAAGAGATTTCATTGTGGTTTACCATGTCGAAACCAGCCTCCGTCTATTAACCACCATTCTTGACATTCATCCCATTATATAGCTTCTTATCTACATTTACTTAGTTTGGGGCTATTATATTATCTCTTTGGAATTTCAGTACAATTCAACAAGCACTGATGGAACACCTATTATGTGCATGTGCCACGTTAAGTGCTAAAAATATAATGATGAAACCAATGTGTCTGATTCTATAAGAGTTGTTATCTAATGAAATACATCTCTGTCACTAGCTCACATCTGGAATTAACTCATTTTCTACTTTCTTGATCTCTGCAATTACTTTCACTGCCCCTACCAGTAGCAAACTGACACTTTCACACATAAACAACCAACACATGGTTCAGTTTCTAGGAAGGTATTTCCAGACTTCTGACTTGTCAAGCATTTCCAGGACCAATTCCCTATGCTGACACATGAAACATTAAGATTAATTTTAATCAAATAGTGGACATGATACTTAGAGATTATGAAACTGATACAGAAGCTGAGTACAGCATAATGTGCAACTATCTGAACTGTTTTTACTCAAAACATTTCTGACACCAAATGAGAGGTGTTTTTTCCTCCTGACACCAATTCTCCAGTTCTGTGTGGACACCAACTGGGTGTCCAACTATTCAATTCAATTTCTAACACTATCTGGAGTTAGTATCAGATCCCACAAATTAAAGGATCAGTCCCACAAAACTGTCTCCATTTTAGATGCAAACTGAAAATCCAAGCCACTTACACTTCTAGCCAACTGGCTATAAATCAGGGGTCCCCAGGAACCCCTACTCATGTTTGATAATTTGCTAGAAAGGATCACAGAATTCAGGAGGGCACTTTACTTACTATTATTTGTTTATTATAAAAGATACAACTAGGAACAGCAAAATAGAAGAAATGTATGGGACAATTATAGGTGAAGGGGGGAAGAGCTCCCACACCCTCTCTGGGTGCACCACCCCACAAGCACCTCAGTGTGTTCACCAACATGGAAGCTCTCCAAACCCCATCATTTGCAGATTTTTATGTGGGTCTCACCATATAAGCATGATTGATTAAATCATTGGCCACTGGTGATTAACTCAATCTCTAGTCCTTCCTTTCTCCCATAGGCTGGGAGGTAGGGCTGAAAGTTCCAGCCTTCTAAGCATGCCTTGATCTTTCTGATGACCAGTCCCTGTCCTGATGTTATCTAGGAACCCCTAGCTATTAATCGTCTTCCTAACATACAGAAGACACTTTTAAAACTCTGGAGATTCCAAGGATTTTAGTATCCGTGTCCCAGGAAATGGGAACAAAGACTAAATATTTTGTTTTATTATATCATGCCATCTTAAACAAACTTGTATTATCCTATGCAATTCAAGACTTTGCTGCTCAAAGTTATCTGACTGAAGATTGACATAAGAGCTAAAATTGAGTCCATATTCTACATCTTAATATATCCCATCTGACCAAGCAGGGCAATTTTTTCTAATTTGTCTAATTTGTCCAAGAGATCAAGAACTTTTTTTCTAATTTGTCCAAAGATGCCATAAAAGTAAGCAGCACATCAAGCCCAATGACAAATACTTAATTTTTTTTAACATTCTTAACAGTCAAATTTCCCAAAAATGTATATTACATTTCTGCCATCATCTCATCACTCACTATGTATTCCTGAATCACCCTAATGTAGATGCTGCACACATCACTTGACCAAAATTGCAAAGTCACTGTTGATGTTCATGTGGCAAGATTTAATGGACATTTATACATAACTTAAAATCATCAGTATTGGACACAGTTAGCCATTCTTTTTAAACAAAAAAATCTCCTCACTAATTTTCTGGAAAGCCATATTTTCCTGGTTTTCTTTCTACCTCCCTGGCCACACTTTCTCAGTCTCCTTTGTTTGGCTCATTTCCCTCCACTTATCCTGAAAGTGTTTTACATATTTAGTAATCCATTTTGAACATTCTTCTTTTCTCCATTTGCACACTCATCGTAGGTAATACCATGCAGTTCTGTAGTTTTCAAGTTGCATTCTATATGTTTTCAGTTTCCAAACTTATAATAACTCTGGGCAAGGTCTCTCTTCTGGACCTCCATACTCCCATCTCTGACTATTTAGGGACATAGCAAGTGAAAAGTGTTCCCATCTCCCAGTGTTGTCAGCACCATCACCTAGATGAAGAGAGTCTTATTCCTTCAGTGCTGACACTATGTAAGGTTTCAGAGATCTGATGCAAACACTTGTGCACAAACTGATGAGTACTGTACTAAATTAAAATATCTCACCCAGATCAGTCCTTTATTATTATTACTCATCTGATTTTCTTTACAAAATGGCTTTCAGTATAGTTAACTTTCTGTGTTTAATTTCCTTCTTAATGTGTGTGGTGTGTGTGTGTGTGTATAAAATACACAATGGAACACTACTCAGCTTTAAAAAAGGAAATGTTGCCATTTGCCACGACATAGATGAACCTGGAGGACATTATGCTAAGTGAAGTAAGACAGAAAAATATTGCATCATGATCTCACTTCTATGTAGCATCTAATTTTAAAAAACAGTAAAATATACAACAAAGACAGAAGAATAAAACACTAGTTACCAGGTGCAGGCCTGGTGATAAGGAAATGGGGAGCTATAGTTCAGAGGATACAGAGTAGTAGATATGTAGGATGAATAAGTCTAGAGATCTAATGTACACCATGAGGACTATAATTAATAAAATTGCACTGTATTAGGGATTTTTGTCTAAAAAAACCCCCAGAACTCCAATTCTTGAAGATCAAAGAGTTTATGGAATATTTGTCAATTACATGTGTGTTTTCTTTATACTTTATAATACCTAGAACAGTGATTCTCAATTGTTATTGAATATCAGAAAAAACTACAAGGCTTTAAAAAATATATAAGAACCTAAACTCACCCCCAGAAACTCTGATATAATAGGTTTGAAGTGGTACCACATCTATGTACTTTTTAACAAGTTTCCTAGTTGATGAAGGGTATGGTGCTGGATTAGAACAGTAGATGCTCAAAAACATTTGTTTAATAACAATATTTTTTAAGAGTCATAGTCCAAAAATAACCATATTGCAATTATTTAAAGAGTTGCCTCCCAAAACAACAAATGTTGGTATGGGTGCACAGAGATAGGAACACTCATACACTGCTGGTGGGACTGTAAATTAGTACAACCTCTATGGAAAGTTATATGGAGATACTTCAAAGAACTAAAAATAGAACTCCCATTTGATCTAGCAATCGCACTACTGGGTATTTACACAAAGGAATAAAAGACATTCTATAATAAAGACATTTGAACACGAATGTTTATAGCAGCACAATTCACAATTGCAAAGATGTGGAAACAACCCAAGTGCCCATCAATTCATGAGTGGATTAATAAATGTGGCATATGCATACCATGGAGTACTACTCAGACATATGAAAAATGGTGAACTATCGCTTGTATTATCCTGGATGGAGCTAGAGCCCATTCTTCTAAGTAAAATATCACAAGAATGGAAAAACAAGCACCACGTGTACTCACCATGAAATTGGTACTAATCGATCAACACTTATGTGCACATATGGAAGTAACATTCATCGGTGTCAGGCAGTTGGGAGAGGGAAAGGAAGGGATGAATAAATTCACACCTGATGTGTGTGGTGCACACGGGGGGATGGGCATGCATGTAGTTCTGACTAGGGTGGTGCAAGGGCAATATATGTAAGGAAGCATTTGTACCTCCATAAAAAAAAAAAAAAGAGTTGCCTTGCTTCCAAATACAAAATAAATAACTGTTGATGAACTTGGAAGGAGTCCATAAATTTCTGTTACATTTTCAAACAACAACAAACAAACTAGAACAGACTATGTTTTTTTTTCCAATAAATCTAAACAGTCATTGACTGCAGTGTCCAAAATTAATAGCAGGTACACAACCCATTTAATAGGAGGCCAATTGATTTAGGGTCATTTTCATTTAGAAGCAGGCATAAATTAATTTATATGACGTTGTGTCAACAAATGAGGTAATTGTGATCCAAAAAGTGATACTTTACCCTAAGAAAGTTCACCCTATTAATTATAGGCAAAAGGAAATCAAAATTGTTTGCATAGAAGAAAAGAAAAAATATATTTTAATGCGTTTACTCATTGCATTCATTCTTCTAAATTATTTAACATAAATTTTGTAAACTTTTTAATCAAATAGAGAAAATTTCAGAGGATATAGAAATAACTTGATGAAAAAATTGATTTTTTTCTACTATCTCTGAACTCTGTCATTGTTAACTCTGTTGTTTTCAACCTTAATTGAAGAGATCTATGTGAATTTTCTGTATAAAGTGATTTTTTTGTATCCAATACTGACATACATCACCTCTCTTGAAGAATTAATTAACCTAAAAAGAAACAGATTGAAAAGAGCCCACCATAATTTACATGTGTAATGTAATTCCCTAGGATATAATTTTGTATCAGAAAATATGTAATTTCTTTATTACCCATAAACTGCTAGGAATTATAGTAGCTAAAAAGAAATCATGAGTTGTTTTGAGTCTGTCTCAAAGACAGTTCGTAGGAATTACTATAGCTTTTGTCATACGGTAAATAGCCCATTTCCTTATTTATACAAGGAGTGCTTTACTGTTGTTAATAGTATTGTTATCAATAGTTAATATTGATCCTAGTATGGCAAACGTAAGTTAGGAAGATAAGAAGTTCTGATTGTTTCTTGAAGGGTGCTAGGGCAGGAGTATGAAAATGCAAGGGTTCATTTTTTTGCTGTTGAGGGATGGCCCTTTACCTTCTCCCACCTTGCAGTTTATCTCTCTAGATTACTCAGAATTCTGGTGTTATCAAAAGGTTAATAACACATGCGCCAAAGAAAAAGGTATATGAAGCCCTTTCCATTATCCTGCCCTTCAAAACATCTGTACCCCCATAATATGCTGAGATAAAAAAAAAATCGGAAATGCATACATTGTAGGGCTCCTAAGTCTGAATTTAATATTTGAGAAGTTCTTTTCCTTTCTGTTTTTTTCTTTCATTTTTGTCTGGTTTTCGTTTATTGTGATTTTTTTTACTTGAAATTATATTACATTTAAAAAAATTTAGTGAAGTTAATAGATTAAACTGGTCAATAAAATTAGAAAAGTACCAACCTATAACAATGTTTAAAAATACTAGTCACTCTATCAAGTGTACAAGAAAACTTGCAAACACATACAGACACACACAAGAAAACATGCAAACACCCACAGACACATAAATGCTATGCAAGAGCCCCCAAAATATTCAAAGCGTTTACAATTTTCTGGATCATATTATATTAGATCGTGTAATCTAATAATCTTAATGTCAGTAATTTGAAATTCCAGCATAAATCAGATTTGTTAAAATAGTTGTTGCTTTCTAATATTTTCCTCTAAAGTTTTACTTTTAGAGCTTTGGAAATAGATTTCTGTGCTCATAGTAACAATAAAGGGCATACTAAAAAGCATATCCCAATGGAAACCCCTTTGCCTGATAGGGACTGCCTAAATGTTTAATGACATTAGCTCCCTGCAAATGACATTCATTTCCTGCATATGCAAATTTTCTTAATGTGAACTCCCCCATAACAGGTAGAATGTATAAAGTTAATGATGCCATGTAATTACAATCACTATGGTGACTGCAATCCCCTGAGAACAATAATGCGATAATATACATGAGTTTTGACTTTCTTTGGAAACACAGCTTATAATTTGAAAACAGATAGTAAAATATTTTCATTATCTTCTTCCAACTCCTAAGGCAAAAGCAGATACAAATAGATTATGCTCTTTATTAACTGAAAATAAAATGATAAGAGAACGGAAAAATACAATGTTTATTTTCAACTTTCAATGTCTTCAATTTGGCTTCTGTTTAAAGCCTTTTTTCTTTCTTTCTTTCTTTTTATTAATCAGGAAAATTTCAGGGCCATTGGAACAAGGTATTTTTTCTTAAATCCTAATATTTTCCTGTTAATACCAAGAAGGCTATATAACTAGTTTTTATTGCTATTGTGCTAAGATGACATGACTAATAATTTTTTTTTATTTTTATTTATTTTTTATTTTTTTTATTTTTTTCCATCTTGTAATGGGGGTACATATATTGTTT
>VBSM01002217.1:38847389-38896651 GCA_008086735.1 Cheirogaleus medius
CCATCTTGCTCCGCCCTGACTAATAATTTTAAACTGGGCAACAAAGTCCTCAAATATTTCTCAGTGATTTGGGAAGCCTGGGAATGGGAGTGAGAAGATGATTCTTAGGAATTCTTGCTGTGCTGATTTTTTTATTATGATTATTTGTGTTTTTGGTAGAGCAGGAAACAAACAGCACAACAGTCTATATTTGCACCCAGAATATTTGCTGAGTGCATGTTCAGCCAAAGTGAAGATGATCATTCTGTAAAGTACATTGATGGCTCAGGAGATAATTGTTAGTATTAAATACAATGATATCTAAATTGTTTTTACCCATTCTCTCAAACCTCTGTCCAATTATTTCCCCAAATACCAACAAAACACATAATCCTCCTTCTTTTATATCACCCAGGAAGATGGAATGTAACATTTTATACCCCCCCATAAAGGCACTGAATGCAAACTGTCTATTAATATACTGAGAGCATCTTATAATGTTAATGAGTATAGCCCACAAACGACCCTCCCTTTAGGTGCCTACCAGTTGATTCCACCTATATTTACTTTCTCACTCACTCACTCACTCACTCAAGCAGTAGGCGTTGGCAGGTATTGGTGGCATACAATTATACAATGTGAATTTTGTGTTCTCACAATAGCTGAGAAATATAGTCTCCTACAAAACGAAATCTAATAAAGTAAGGTTCAGCTTTATGCAATTACATGTTCAATAGATTAACCATTTGAAATTGTTTTGAGAACACTAACTGGTTTTCTTAAATCTTCCAAATTAAATTCAATACATTAAAGATAAAACTAGATATGATCAAGCACTGAAAATAATATATATTTTTGTTGTTGTTGCTTATTTTTTTATTAATAAACTTTTTATTTTTTTAAGAGCAGCTTTAGGTTTACTGCAAAATTTAACAGAAAGTACAGAGAGTTTCTACATGCACAGCCTCCCTTTACTATCTACATACTGCACCACAGTGATACAATTGTTACAGTCAAAGGACCAACATTGACACATGATTATTACCAAAAGTCCATAATTTACATTAAGTTTCACTCTTGGTGTTGTACATTTTTATGTGTTTTAAGGACATGTGTCCACAATTATGTTATCATACAGGGTAGTTTCACTTCCCTAAAATCCCCTGTATTCTGCCTACATATCCTTCCTCCTTCAAACCCCTGGCAATCACTGATCTTTTTACTGTCTCCATAGTTTTGCCTTTTTTAGAATGTCATATAATAGTTGGAACCATATAAAATACACCCTTTAAAAATTGGCTTCTTTCACTTAGTCATATGCATTTAAGTTTCCTCCATATCTTTTCATGGTTGGCTTGATAGTACATTTCATTTTAAAACTGAATAATATTGATTGTCTAGATATACCACAATGTATTTATCCATTTGCCTACTACAGGACATCTTGGCTGTCTCCAGATTGTGGCAATTATGAATAAGGCTGCCATGACATCTGTGTATAGGTTTTTGTAGGAACATGAATTTTTAATTTGGGTAAATATCAAGAAATACATAAATAATATTTTGACATGACTAGTAAATTTTTATGAGAGTAAGTTTTCATGGATTGGCCTCTAGGTCAGAGCAATATATTTGGGGGATGGAATATGTGGATTTAAGCCAATGTTAAAAACATTAATAAAGAAAAAGTCTTGCTTTTTGGCTAATTCACTAACTATTCAAGGGAAATATGTGAACTTTTTTTAAAAAAATGGGAAGTAGATACAGAGATATTATTTGGACATGTAAACAGTGTGCTAATTTTAACAGTCAGCATCATACTCCTGTGGAAAGGAAATAAGTACAAAGGTCCTTTGAGTTTCCATGAAACCTGGCCCTATAACCAAAGAATATGAAATATTTTATGTTAAACCAGTAAATTCAATATGATATCCTTTCTTAACAATGATACTAAAATAAATTATGTATAGCATGGTGTTTATTACTTCAACTTTGAAAATTAGAAAAAATTATCTGTATATTCTTAGCTTGACCTTATACTGGATGGATAGTTTACTTATGCAAATAGCAAAAAAGCATATGAAATGCTGTTCAACACCATCTGACATGAACTCTGTGTGTCTAGCCTCTCCTTTCACTCTCTTTAAAACCTAATTGTGAATTCCCTTGACCAGCAGTTTCTGGTAAGGGTGCAGTAAGTGCCAGGCTTCCTCAACCTTGCAGGACATTGCCCAAAAAGCACAATTCAGCCCCACTGCACCCAAATCACTGAGGGGATCTCCACTGCTGAATGGTCTCAGGTGAGGTAAGAATTGGGAAAAGGGAAAAAAGTGGGGGCTCACAGCAACCATGATATATATTTCAAAAACTGACTGTAAGGCCTACTAGTTGGCTCTGGACTCTGCCAAGAGGCCAATCCATAAAGCCCATGGTACAGCTCACCTGCAGCCAACACCCTCCACCGCACCACCCTGCACCCCCATTGGCTAATGCATGGCCTCAGCACTCTGCAAATGCCCCTCATATCAGCATGTGTGAGATTCTGCAGTTGGAAAGCATGGGCCTCCGTGGAGGGCTTACAAAGACTCTCACAGACAGAACATGAAAATCACCAGCAGGTTCAACTCTGCAGCATTGGGAGGAAATGCATAACCTTGCACATTTTAAGGCACTGCCCAAGTAAAAATAAATGGAGGCTCTTAGAGCCTTGCCTGATTTTGTAGGACTGAAAGAAAACACATAATTAAGACTTCCCCACCAACAGTGATATAAATAGGGGCAAATGCATTCATAGCAAAGGCTTCAGAGACCCCCAAAATATCTAGCTCAGATAACAGGTGAAGGCCTTTCTCTCTTGAAACAAGTAAGTAAATACTGGCAGAGGAGACTGCTTCTTCAAATGCAAAGACAGCAATGCAAGATGTCAAGGAACATAAAGAACCAAGAAAGCATAATATCACACTAATGAAGCATTAAATCTCCAGTGGCAGACCCCAAAGAAATTGAGATCTATAAATTGCCTAAAAAGAATTCAAAATAATCATCTTAAAGAAGCTCAGTAAGTTACAAAAAAATACAAATAGACAACTAAATGAAATCAGAAAAACAATACATGAACAAAATAAGAAGTTCAACAAAGAGATAGAAACTATCAAAAAGAAATAAATGAATTTTGAAGCTAAAAAATATGGTGAATGTACTAAAAAATAATAGATCCAGGTTCATCTCTGTTGTCAAAAAAATTAATAGAAATCTTCAACATCTCATTTAATCAAGCATAATAAGAAAGAATCTACAAACTCAAGACAGATAATTTAAAATCATACAGCCAGAAGAATTGTTTAAAAAAGGAAAGAATGAAAGAGAGTGAGAAAAGTTTATTGGACTTATGTGACAACATCAAAAGAAACAATGTACATGTTATAAAATATCAAGAAGGTGCAAAGAAAAAGAGCAGAAAGCTTATGTAAAGAAATGATGACAAAAAATTTCCCAAAACTGAGGAGAAAAATGAATATCCAGATCCATAATGCCTAAGAACCTGAAATGGCCTGAATAGCAAAAGATCTTCACCAAGACACACTATAATCAAGTTGTAAAAAGTTAAAGCTAAAGAAAAAAATTATGAAAGTAGCAAGAGAAAAGCATCTGGTTGCATACAAAAGAAACATTACAAGACTATTAGAATATTTCTCAGTAGAAACCTTGTAGGCCAAGAGAGAATAGGACGATACACTCAAAGTACTAAAAGAAAAAATACCCAATTGAGAATAATTTACCAAGAAAAGCTCTCTTTCAGAAATTAAGTAAAGCAAAAGACTTTCTCAGATACACAAGAACTGACGGGGTCATCATCACTAGACTTGACCTACAAGAAATGATAAAGGATGTTCTTCAAGTTGAAATGAAAGGATGCTAAATATCAACATGAAAGCTTATGAAAGTATAAAACTTACTGGAAAAGGTAAGTATATAGTCAAATTCAAAATTCTCTTCTACTGTAATTACAGTGCACAAATCACTTGTAATGCTAGTATAAAAGTTAAAAGACAAAAGTGTTAAATATAACTATGGTTACAATAATGTGTTTATAAAACACATTATAAAAAAGATGTAAATCGTGCCTTAAATAATATAAAATGTGTGAGAGAGAAAGTAAAAGTGCAGAGTTTTTGTATGTAATCAAAGTTGGTTCTTATAAACTTAAAATAGATTGTTATAACTATAAGATGTTTTAGGTAAGGTTCATGGCATCACAAAGAAAAACTATAAGAAATCTACAAAAAAATAAAGAGAAAGAAATTGAAGTATAACACTACTTAAATCAAGTCACAAAGAAAGGCAGGACGAGAGAATAAGAAGGACAAACAGCTATAAAAATAGAGAAAACAATAACAAAATGACAATAAATCTTTTCCTGTCAATAATAACCTTAAATGTGAATGGATTCAATTCTCCAATCAAAAGACATAAAATGGCTAAATGGATAAAAGAACAACATCAAACTATATGCTACCTAGAAGAGCAAAGGGATAGAGAAAGATACTTTGCAAGTGACAATGAATAGTGAGCAGATGTGACTATTTTAATATGAGACAAAATAGACTTTCTGTCAAAAACTATAACAAGAGACAAAACAAAGTGATAAAGGGGTCAGTTTATCAAAAGGATATTACAATTATAAATAGCTATGCACCCCAAACCAGAGCACTTATATGTAAGGGAAATATTAACAAATTTGAAGGAGAAATAGACAGCAATACACTAATAATAGAAGACTTCAATATCCCACTTTCAACATTGAATATATCATCCAGATAGATAATTACTAAGGAAATGCTGGACTTGAACTACACTTCAGACAAAATGGACTTAACAGACTTATGCAGAACAGCCCATCCAGCAGCAGCTGAACACACATTCTTCTCAAGTGCACACAGAACATTCTCCAGACTAGGTCACATGTTAGGTCTCACAAGTCTTTACAAATTTATAAAGATTGAAATCATATCAAGTATTTTTTCTGTCTACAATGGTATGAAACTAGGAATCAATAACAGGAGGAAAATTGGAAAATTGACAAATACATATAACCAAAAAAGTTATCTTTAATTGACTTTAGAAATACTTTCCAAATACTGTTGGTGGGCTATCTGAAAGATACAGTTTAATATTTTTACCCACTTCAAAATTAGGGACAGGCCTGTCTTTCTTAACTTTCTATCCAAAAGAACTGGGCTTTCTTCTGAGTAGATTGTCTTAAATCATTTGCTCATTTCTGAACCAATTGCTATGGCAACTGAGATGAAGTTAATAGTGGGTCAGTGCACACCTAACACTAAGGTTGGAAAAGAACTTCATAAACAGAGCGGTGTGCAAAGAGTGAAGAAATAGCATGAAGCTTGAAAACACTTATGTTTTGAGAGAACAGTTAATAATCAGTATATGGAGGATAAATTGCATGGAAGTTTATAGTAAGTAATGCAGCTGAAAAGACTTTATTTCTACAACAAAAGGAAGAAAATCATATTGCTTTGAAAGGGCAAGTTAACATGCTTAAAGTATCTTCCCTTTCTTTGTCTGGAAACTAAAAATCATTGGACCTAAAGATTCAATATTCTATGATACAACCTCTAGTGGATATGTATGATAACAATTGTTAAAACTATTGTTTTTTAATGATAACTTAGAAAAGTTTCACAAGGTTTTAAGCTTACTGAGAATATTTTTTTTTGAAATTTTTAAGTTGTCTAAAATCAAAATAATTCTTTAATCCATTAAATTCTGATGGAATATAATTGGAGTCAAAGATTTTTATTGAGAAGTCTAAAGGTCTTTGGAGCCATGGTAGTCTTCTCAGTAAGTTAGAAAATTTAATTACTAGAATTTTATGAACTTTTATCCCCATGACATAATAATGTCTTATTAATATAATTGTATTGATAAGTTCAAAGCTTTACATTTTGTTTGAAACTTTCAATAAGCAGAGAGATAGGAACACTCCTACACTGCTGGTGGGACTGCAAACTAGTGCAACCTCTGTGGAAAGCAATATGGAGACACCTTAAAGCGATACAAGTAGATCTACCATTTGATCCAGCAATCCCACTACTGGGCATCTACTCAAAAGAACAAAAGACACTCTATAAAAAAGACATCTGCACTCGAATGTTTATAGCAGTACAATTCATAATTGCAAAGATGTGGAAACAACCCAAGTGTCCATCAATACACAAGTGGATTAATAAAATGTGATATATCTACACCATAGAGCAATATTCAGCAATAAGAAACAACGGTGATATAGCACCTCTTGTATTTTCTTGGATAGAGCTGGAACCCAATCTACTAAGTGAAGTATCCCAAGAACGGAAAAATAAGCACCACATGTACTCACCAGCAAATTGGTTTTACTGATCAATACCTAAGTGGACATATAGGAATAACATTTATTGGGCCTCGGGCAGGTGCCAGGGGGGAGGAGGGGATGGGTATATACAAACATAATGAGTGTGATGTGTACCGTCTGGGGGATGGACACACTTGAAGCTTTGACTCGAGGAGGGAGAGGGGGCAAAGGCGATATACGTAACCTTAACATTTGTACCCCCATAATATGTTGAAATAAAAAAAATAAAATAAATAAAAATAAAGAGTTTCCAAATAAGTACTGCATTTTCACATTTAGTAAAACTGGAAATTATCCTGATAATTGCCATGATTTCACTAGCATATACCAAGATTTCTTTTCACTAACTACTTAATAGACAAAACAAATGGTCAATAAACTTGTGTTTTTACTATTCCTGATCCACAGCAACAGTAATCCAGATGCCAACAATATTAAATTATTATTATTATTTATAATGTATGCATTCTTTGTATGATAATATACCATTAACCCATGACCATTGTTTCCTAGTCAAAGAATGTTGAAGATTTATACCAAGCTTCTTATTTCAAAGGCCAATACCATCCTTCATCAATAGGACATCTAAAAATATGTCTAGGCTTCATTACATACTTTGACTCTTTTCTCTTTATTTCATTTTTCCCTGACTACAGTTACAGTAGAAACTTGTGACAACTACAAGCATGGTCCCCTGCACAAACATGTTAAAGTGAATATGTGCTTCATTTTTGCACATTATTCTCTGGGTCACCACAGAAAAAAAAGGAACTGGTCCTCACTTGTTTCAGGTCTCTAGGATTTAGTTGGGTCACATTTGTAACTGAAGAGGTTAAATTATATCCAAGCAGTCCAAGCATCCTACAGTATCCTTTCTACAGTGATAAAATGTTCAGCCTCCCTACTTTCTTTATTATAGTCATTCAAGGTTAAACCATTGCTGTAAATTCTATCACAAGATCCCTCATTCCCTGCACTATGATTATGTAGGAAGTAGCTCTGAGATCCCCTGTCAAATTTATCTCAGAGTGAGTGCCCCTTTTCTATTTCATTTCAGTGTATGACTCACCAACCATTTAATGCATTTCAATAAAAATATTTATTTTACTATTTCAATAGCAGACTAGCTCTATGATGTTTCTGGCTATTCACAATCTGAATAGCATTGAGAACCCTATAATGTTACTGCCTGTCATTTACAAGCTAACTATCATTTGCACAAAAAAGTACTATGGCGTGACAAAATTGGTTCTTAGAAAATTGTTAGCCACCTGACAGCAAGCTAATGTTGTCTGGAATAGGGATGGGATTGTTCTCTGGAATGGAGTACATTAAGAGTTAAATGACCAAGAACTACTTGGAAAGAGAATTCCTCGACTCTCTCAGCATTATTGCAGGGAAGAATAGGGTGCACATACTTTGTTAAAATTATCAAATATGAAATACCTGAAAATATAAATTTGAATCTTACATATAGACAACAACTAAAAAGTAGAAGATGAAATATTGTGAAATTATGTAAAACTATGCATATTCCTACACCAGCTTTTAGTTGTGGTTAAGAAGGTTAGCCAAAGTATTTGGCTTTGCTTTTTTCCTCCCTGACAACCTTTTTCCTTTATTCCCTCTGTTCCTCTTTACCTTTCCCACTCTCTTCCTTCTTCGATGATCATGTTAGAAAAATCAGTCGCAAAGCTCATGTGTTTTATTTTTCAAGGTAAAATTTAAGTTTTGTATTTAAAATGTGTAGAATACAGACTTTCTACATTGATACCTTCCACTCACTTGTCCAAATTCTACCTGCCCAATTCTAGAAAGTAGAGTTTATGTTAATTACAAATTAATATATTTTCATGGGGAAATAAAAACAAAAAATAAAAAAGCATGAAATCAAAAATAATGCTACACATTCCAAGGAACTGTCCAGCAATCATTGGGCAGAATTAATCTCTTCTTTTTCTGAATTGCCTAGCCCATTTTTGGAACTTTTTTTTTTTTTTGGATTCCAGACAGGATAGTTACGACATTTTTGGAACTTTTATGACCCTTTTTACACATTCAATTCATCTAATAGTGATGTAAACTTCTATCTACTATTCTTTAATTCAGGCTAAGGCCATGTCTTCGTGGCCACTGGTTGTGCACAGTATATAACATAAATAAATGCTGATCCTAAAAGAAATGTAGTGGCTTTATTTATCCCTTAACTTAATTACAATTATGTCTCCATAGTTGCAGTCAGAGAGATTTCCTTTAAAAATAAAAATTAGAATGTGAACCTAAGGGGACAAAAAAAACAAAACAAAACAAACAAAACAACAACAACAAAAAACTCTTCCAAGTCACTAGGTAGTATGATCAAGATAATAAGCCTAATTAACAACAACAACAAAAAAACCCTAAAATGTGATGATGTCAAAATCAACATACTTTGAAACAACAGTCTTAGTGTCATACAAAATCTCCATCTAGCTCTCAGTTTTCACACTACAGAGCACTTAGATAAAAATGAGCAATTCTACACTGCTCCCAAAATGGAAATCTAAGCAAAAAGAAAGTCTTAAAAATAAAAACCAACTCTACAAGCTGGCATTTAAAATTGGAGAGGAATCTGGGGAAAAAATAAAAACAACAATGAAAACCAGATTAAAGCCTCGTGGTGGTGAAACCCATATGGTCATGTCTGTTGTAGGTACTGTCAGCATAATTAGATAAAAGTCCAATTGACAGTAGTTGGTATTACTACTTGGAGAAGAGTATTGTCATACACCATAACCAAATGACAGCCAATGTTCACACGGGCAGAACTAAAAGCATGAGAAGAGAAAGTTATTTACATCATTATTGTTTGAATACTTGAAAATTTATTGTCAGGAGTCTGCAGAATGGAGTGGGTAAAAGCATAGCTTTCAAAGTTACATGGGCTTTGATACATACAAATTCAGATTCTGCTAATAGGACTTGAGAGTAACTTCACCTAAATGTTTTCATCTGAAAATTCAGAATACCAACACATATTTATCAAAAGGTATATAAGCTGCTTAAGACAGGGCCTGGCCTGCTCTTAAAAACATTAAATAAATGGTAATTGTTAATAGAAAAAGTCTGACTTTAACTCCACAGTGTATTAGACAAAAATAGGCTCATGTTACACTGAAGAAGATAAGAAGTAAGTATAAGAATGAATTTTCTGATCATGTGGTCAATTAAACACTTAGGACACTAAAATAAGAAGCATTATCTTCATAATTAAAGATCACCTCCCACCTCCATTTCTGAAATTGGCAGTCATCCCAGATTCTCTTGGGACTTTGTAAAAAAGTTCCCATCAATTTTTAGTGTTGTTATTTAGAAAATAAAAACAAACCAAAAAAAAAAGTGTCGGTGTCAGACGAAGTTGAAGATCAAAATGTGAAGGCTGACATCAGAAAGTTTTCTGTACCATATGAATGATTAATTTTATAAAGAAATGAAAATAAAAATCTCTGCCCTGAGCACAAAGAATGCAACTGTTACTGTGCTATAAATACCTGAGGCTGAATGGGGAGATATGGAAGGAAAAGGACAGTGAAACTCATGACATCTTTTAAAAAGCCCCTTTCTTACAGGTTCTAAATCAAAAACAGATTATTCACCAAAAGCTTTTTGATACCTTGAAGGGTTTCTTGGCTGTTTCTTTGGAAGCTATCATTCACCAGTTCGCATTGATGCAACATTAACTGTCACTCAGAGATGAACTTAAAATTGCTGCCACATGGATGGAAAATCAGTACCAGGAAGAAAGTGCCTTTGTAAACTCAGAAAACATATTTTCTTTAAAATGGAAAGGCTGACCATGTGATAAATGCTTTTCATATAATGGATAAAACTGCTTGCTACTTCGAGAAGCATGCACAGGCCCTCTGAGACGTGCAGCTCTCAGATTTTTTTTCTTTAGATCACATGCATGATTTAACTTTTCTGGATGCCTTCACAGAACCTACATCTTCCATTTCTCTCCCTCATCTTCCCACTTCATTTATTCTTCTGCTTCAAGGAAGAACAATTAAAATAACTTGTAAGTTAGAAAATAAAGCTTTGAATTGAGATTAAAGGAGTTAAGGGTTATTCAGCAAACATTAGATGGAGAACTGAAGTTTTTAATTGTGTAAAGTATTTGTGGTTGATTCAATTTAATTCAACAAATGTTTGTTGAACACTAAACACATACACAACTTTGTACTAAGCATCATAAAGGAATATGGAGAAGAACAAACAAGAAATTGACCTTCAAGGGGCTTTAATACAGAAGGCAAATATTTTAAAGAATGCAAATGATTTATAGTTTGTTATAAATGCTTTAATGGATCTAAGAGAGATTCAGACAGATAACTCCGGGGAGAGTGATTGTGAGAAACAAATACTTTTCACTGGTTTTATCAGAGAAGGCTAAATGGAGACTCAGCTAGAGCGATGGACCTCGAGAGTCACGAAGCCAATCGGGAGAATGATCTGGATTCGGGGAATGCTGAAATTTCAAGATTAGTTGTAGCATAAGATAAATGAGGAGAAGGGATGGGAAATATCTAAAGAGGTAGGTTGGCATTAGATTTTAGATTTACATGCTGTGTAAGAGAATTTGGATTATAAGGATGGTTTACAATGTTGGAGCCTTTGTAATTTTGGAGCAGTGAAGTTACATGATCAGAACTATAAGTTAAGAAGATAAATAGACTGTGATATAGGGATCATTTGGAGCTAAGGGTTAAATGGAGATGGAAGATATAGAAAAGGCCAATTTGAAGATTTTTGCAGCAGAAAACATAAAAACATAGGGCTGAAGCAAGCAGCGAGGATAGAGAAGAGGGAACATATTTGGAAATGGCTTTGGGGGGTGTAATTTACAGAACTCAGTTCTATAGAGGGAGTGACTTGAAGATTATTCCAAAATTTTAAGGTTATCTTTCTGCAAGAGAAATTATATCTTCTAAAATAAACAAATTAATAAATAAAGTAATATATGACAAAAAAGACTAGAGGAAAAAGTGGGAATAACTGGGTTCATTTTTTGGACAGATTGAGATTGATGGCCACAAGAGGTTAAGCATTAGTAGATTATTCCTTTACTCAGCAAAATTTGGGGAAAGCCTCCAAGATGTCATATCCAGTATATGAGAAGGAATGGACATAAAGAAAAATATTTGAGGTCACTTTCACAAATTATATCACACAGTAATCCCATTTATTGATTTTGTTTTGTTTGTTTTTCTAAAACATAGGTTGGAATTAACTACACATTGCAATTTTTTGTTTTCACTCAGTCTGGAATTTCCATAGTTCTGCAGATATGTTTGCTTTTGTCTAAAGTACAAATGTTCACAAGAATGTAAACATTGAGGATAAAAGTTGAAGTGATTGTTTTAGGTTTTCATAATCAATAAAATGTGCAATAAGCTTTAAGTAGTAATAAAAAGTAGATAATTCTGGCAAATACCCTTTTTAAAAATTATGCAATGGGGACTATCTGACTAATATATTAGATCATGGACTTCCCTAACCTTAAAATTTTGATGTGCTAAAATTATTAATAAGAACAATGAATAGCAAAATATGTAGTGTTGATGTTTGGTAAGTGGATTACATTTATATATTTGATAAAACATGGAACTTTATTTTAGGGCCTTCATTGTGAACTTTCCCAGCATGATTTAATAAAACTGTAGTATGTGAATATACAAACTAGTGTAAGAGTCATTACTTTCATTAAGAATATTACAGTGAATAAATTAACACAAAACAATAAAACCTGAGCATTTGATATATGTAAGTCATTTACATCTTGTAGACTCATTTGGGGTAGGGAAGAATAAATGTGTTATGGTGGAGGTTTCATTAGCACTTGCATTTCAATTGACTTCAGAGCACACAATAAGAATACAAAAGCAATAAATATCATCCATAAACAAGAATACCATACAGGGTTGTGGCTTTTTTTTTTTTAACAAGATGTTCTGTGCCATTACACTTTAATAGTCCTGCTGAATTTTCCATATGAAAACAGCTAAAGAGGCCTGCCGTGGTGCCATCAGTGTATTCTGCAGTCATATTTTATCCTGCTTTATTACATCACGCTGCATTCAAAGCTACGTACACGATGATGTCTCATGGGAAATGCCAAAGATGCTGCAGGAAAACTTAAATGTAATATAGCAGCATCTTTCGGCATTCTGTACCTGACGCTAAAGAGCTTGGTTCAGGCAACACAAAGTAAATACTCAGTGTAAGTCACATAATAACAGAGTATCATATCCACTCAATGTATAAGCCTGAGAATTTATTGGCAGATACAGATATTTGAAAGGTGTTTTCATTTAGCATCCTATTAGTATCCTGGTAGATATAGTGAAAGGACCTGCTTACTGCACTCTTGGGGGGAGAATAAACCAAAGAGATTTTCACTGACAGCTGGCCATGTGATGCTCTATTTACACTGCATCCTCTCAGGGATAAGATTTCTTTTAATCTTGTCTAGATCAGTATTATTTTTCAAAAGATTTTTATTTTCTATGAAACAACCTGAATGAGAATTCCAGGTTTCAGTGCAGAATTATAATCTCATTGGTGATCCAACAAAGATCTATCGAGAACAAAGCTATAAAGAATAAAGCAGCTAAAACAAAATAAAAAATATAATCCCCTTGTAATGAACCTGGAGAAAAATTGAAGATGACCATTGAATATGGCAGTTACAAGAAAGGACCTTTGGAGATGCATTTGGAGAAGAATGAACTACTACAGAGTAGGCCCCATGTGTCATAGCTACTGGGCCCCCAGAACAGAAAACTTTGTGGTAGCTCTTCTAGAACCATGAAGAAAAATCCTAGCAGGCACTCAGGATAAGACTAATAAGCATAACCCTGAAAAAAGTCTCTCAGCTCCCTGGAGGATTTGTACTCCAGACTTAATTCTAGTATTTAAACCTGCAAGACAATAGGGATCTGAAACAATTTTGGGCCAATCTAACTGTAATATATCTGTGCACCTCGCCTGGCTCCTCCCTGGGTAGCCTCTCCTCTTCCTTCAGCTCTTGGGAATACCGATTCTTCAGGGAAGTGTATTGTAACCACCCTGCCTGAAGTAGCCCCCATTCACACCTCATTTTCCTTTCATCACACAGGCTCATTTGCTTCTTCATAGTATCATGATCTGCAGTCATGAAGTTGACAGCTTTGCTTCCTTGTTTACTTGCTTATGACTCCTCCACCAGAATGTGACCTACAAAGAGGGCAAGGATCGTGCCTGCATTTCATCACTCCATGACCAGCACCTTGCATAGTACATGACACATGGTTCAGTTTAGCCCATATTTCGGAAGAAAGTAAGAAAGTAAAGAAGGAGAAAAAAAAAAAAAAGGAAGGAAGGAAAAAAGAGTAGTACCTTAGGTGGTTTTTGACCCTTTTTGTTTGATTTGTTAGACTTATACTAACTAGCACTAGTGTTTGACTAGGATTGCATTACTTAACTGTTTTGGACCTTATTTTTGAAATGAAAATAACAACCAGAATTGTTTGATTATTGCCAGGGATAGAAGACACAACACTTGTGAGGCACTTCGCAAATTGCCAACCATAATACATAGAAATTTGTGATCTATAAAGCCCTAAAGAAATGAAGGTGTTATTACCAGCTGAAGTTGCTGTTTCTCCACTAAGCATGACTTCACAACTAATAGTTTCATTCTGGTTTCTCCTCTATCTATAAACGTACCTGATATAAAGAAATTAAGGGTCATTCTTAGATATACATTGTGCCATTATTCAACTTGATTGTTAATTATCAATTAACTGTTAGTTTAGTATTTAAGTATATCCTTTCCATAAGACAACACAATAACAATAATAACATATTTCCAAATAGTTATCATGTGTCTGAAGTCATTCTGTGCTCTTTGTGTCTTTTATCTAGTTTCATCTCTGCATTCAAAGCTATGTACGTGATGATGTCTCATGGGAAATGCCAAAGATGCTACAGGAAAACTTTAACGTAAGAATCCCATGAGGTAGCAGCTAATTATTCTTATCCTTGTTTTACAGTGAGTAAACTAAGGCACAGAGATATTAAGTAACTTGCTCAAGGATCCAGCGCAGTAAGGGACAGATAGATGCTGGCTTTGAAGAAGTTATTTGTCTCCAGGGCCAGACCTCCTAACTTAGACACTACAGGTCTCTTAACAGGCAACATACACATGATTCTGAAATTACATAGTCTCTGAAATTGCTCCTGGAAATGGATCTTGAATCTGGAATTCTGTTCAATTAATATCCCTGGGATGGATCTCTTTTGTATATTCAGTAAGCATATGAAATAATGACACAGAGATGCCAGAATTTTAAAATGTCCAAAAAATTTTAATAAAAATTATTAAGACACTTAAAAAAATACCTGGCTTTGAGTTTAGTTCTGAGATTACTTACTACTCTTCCAAAGTCCTCATTTTGTATTGTGCTTAGAGACTGTTGAACAGGAACAAATGTGTATCAGAAAGCTAAGAGTACACTACATAGGTTCTGTAACCCACTCCTCCTCCTTCTCCCTGCCTCTGAGAATTTTTTCTTTTAGTACTAATTGGTGAATACAGTTACTGAAAAGCTTATGTTATCCTGATGGTGTGTTAGGCTTGGAATAAAGTGAAGATTCTTTGGTTTAACCAGTTAGAGATTAGTGTAGGGAAGATGTTGAGTTGAGGAAAGATGGAGAGTAGATTTTGTTCTATGATGCTCAAAAATAAATCAATCATTGTTTCCAAGACTATTACTAGACATATTGTGTTAACAATGAGATATAATAATAATAACAGCTGATATTTATGAAGTACTTACTCTGTGCTTACTAGACGCTCTGCTACACATTTTAACATCAATTAACTTAAGGCTTCCTAACAACTAATCTGTATGATATGTACTCCCATTACCTCCATTTTACACAAGAAATTGTTTCAGAGTTATTTGTCTAAGATCATCCAATTTGGTGAATGATGAATCTGTTATTTAAAGCCACATAAACCTGAATTCTAACCCAAAGATCTTATATCCATATGCGATACTTCCTTTACATGGACCAGAGGGCATCTTCCATCACTACCTCACAACACCTTCCCCACAACATGAGTATATGTACCACACCCTAAACACACACACACACACACTTTCTCAGATTTCTGCCTGTTAAATTAGTGAATTCTTTTCTCTATACAACTGGAAAGGAACTATTCCAATTTTCACTGTATCCAGTCATGGATAGTGTCTATATTTAGCTTTGGGTTATCCTAGGAGTGTCCTAAAAGTATTTTATTATTTCTGTACTTATATAAAATACAGAGTTCTTTGTTATCATATTTTATGTGCACCAGAGTCTCATGGTATGTAGCATCATAAAGCACAAAGGTATTCCATATTCAAAATGTTTCAGAGTCTGAAACTGAACCTTTCAAGTACTACAGCTCTCATACATGCTTTATTCTCAATTACTTTTGATGGATATGGCACTGAAGTATTTTACTAACATCCTTGCTTCCTCAGATAAGCTATTGAACATAGCAACACAACTATTACCTGGTGTGTGAAATCCACATTATTTCTCTCTTTTTGCCTTTTGTACCATCAAATACTATTTCTCCTGTTATTCTTGTGCTTAGTTCTAAGAGCTTCTGTATGGACTGGGAAAATAATATTTTTGTTAAGAATTTTGTATTAAATAAGAACTAATAAGGTGTCCAAAGCAAAGCAGTGTTAGAAATAGGACATCATGGGTCAGAAGTGAGGAGAAGGATGGCCAGTTCTTTCAGACACTCAAAGCTCTTTTGATAAGATAAAGGGGACATTAATACACATAGATTCATGGACTCTTCATTTTTCATTTGCATTCACTTTCATCAAGACACACCTCTGCTCTGTGATCATTAAGAATCAATGAAAACTTGATTTTAACCTCTCCTAAATCCTCTAATTAATAGAGCTATGATTCTTATCAAGAAATTATATAATAAAAATGTTGTGTGTTTTAATCATCTCCTGAAATTGAGCAATGATGATATTCTAATATTTTAAATACTTTCCCTGGAAAATCCTCATATTTTTTGATTAATTTAAGAAACATAGAAATAGCTCGTATAGCATTTTGTACCTTTAAAGACTTTTATAAACATCCAATTAATCCCCACCACATTTTGGCAGCAAGGTATTAATTATTTCCTTTTTACAGAAGTGGGGCATGGGTTGCAGAAAACACTTGTGACTTCCCCCAGACACCACATTTATAAGACTGTCTGCACTGTAACTCCGAAGCTTGAAAGATGACCTGAACTTACGGAGCTTCATACTAGATTTTGAAAGGGAAGAAGTTTTTAAGATTGTATTTGTTTTGCTTTAGGCACCACCCTCAAAATGCTTGCCATTATCTCATTGCCACAAGAAAATGAAGTGATTAAAATTCTACCGAGTTTAATTCATAAGGTGTAATAACCTTCAAATTTCAATTCTGATGAAAACCCTAATTATAGAGTGTTGTATTACCATTTCTCTTGACCCTTAAATAAATTTGCTACTGCATATAATACTCTGAGCAATGACAGGATTTTTCTAGTTAATTTTATGACCAAGTAAAAGCAAGATACCTGCTCTTAGGATTTCTTATCAGAGAATAGGTGTTTAAGAGAACTAGAATATTTTTGAATTTTAGAAAAATAAAGGTTGCATTTTTAAGCTAACCTTTATTGAATGCACCAAAGGTTGGACAATGTGTACAGCATTTTCATAAATAAATTATAATCTTTCATTTTCACTGTGAGGTAGATGCTCCTCTTTATTAGATGGGAAAATGAGACTCAGAGAGGTTAAATAAACTGCCCACATTCATAGCCAGCATGTGACAAATACAGAATTCAAATTCAAGTCTGCTAATTTCATAAACTCCAGGCTTTTAAATCACCACTCACTAAAATCTCTCTGCTTTCTTTGGTAATTTACATTGAGATTATAGGACTACAGTACTTTAAACCCACCAATAGTTAATAAAATATAACAAAATCAAAAAGAAAGAGTATTTACAGGGCTTCTCAAGACTAAAAACTTAGCAGGATCTAACAGATGAATTGATCTTTGCTTCTGTGCTCTCTTGCTTCATAATCTCAATGGGAGATTGAGTTGCCTTCAACTCCAGGCTAGAGGAATGCTGCTCAGGTCCCCCTTTGTCTATTTTCAGGTCTCCTTTGCTTTTCCTTGCAACTAATTGTCACATCTCTTATTAAAGCCACTTCCACCCTCTCTCCTCATTTTCTAACTTCCTTACGATTCCAGGCAACATGGAGTCATTTGAGACTGGCTTTATTAAAGAAGTTTATATTATGCATAAGGTCATGAGATAAAGCTGAAATTAATACCCATTTCCACAGAATGTCCAGGCTTGTTTCAGCTATAGACAAATGCACCATATATCCAACTTCCAATTTTAGCCAGCACAACATTTCAGAACACATGGAAAAAGGGGCAAAATTTAAACCTGGGGTTTAATTTGGTTAAGATCAACTCTGGCAGCATGTGTGACACATTTGAAAAACACAGAATCAAGGAAATAACTAAAAGTTGAATAACATAATAGTTCCCACTACAAATAATGAATACCTATTCACACATTGGGATATGCAGCTAGAGATACATAGAAACATATACGACAATGTACCTAGACTCAATATTTCGGCAGGGAATTGAAATACAGTCACAAGAAGGCATGTGTAAGAATAGCAAAAAAAAAAAAAAATTATGTGTTGAATGAAGGGCAGAGGAGTTAATAGGCCGTCTATGACTTGAGGGTAGAAAGTAGAAAACAAAGCTTTTGGACACAGGAGGAATCTGTGCCCAGTTTTCAGAAAGAGGGGTTTGGCTTAGATGAGGCTGTAGATAAACAAGAGCACAATAACAATTCAGGGGAAAACATCTGATTTTTCTATATACATTTTTAAATCAGCCTTTCTAGTTCAATAAATTTATCCTACTGGTACTTTTTAAAAGGGATCACATTACATGTATAGATCAATTTAGGGTAAATTGTTATCTTTATAATTTCCTCTCTTGCTCTGTGAGAACAGGGTTTATTTTTCATTTGTTAAAGTATTTATTCATTAGTCTCTTTAGTGCATTAAAGTTTTCTTCAGTTTGGTCTTGATTATTCCTTTTCTAGTCCTAGGTATTTCATCTGTCTGTTGCTATTATTAAAAAAAATTGTTTCTTTTATTAGATCTTGTAGCTTCTTTCAATACATAAAGAAGGCCATTGATGATGCTCTGTGCCCACAGTACTGGATTCTCTTGCTTTTCATAGTAATTCAGTAGACTATCTTGAGTTTTTCAGATAAACAATATTATTTGCAGGTAATGATCATTTTAATTTGACACTCTAATTCCTGTATATTTTTCCCTTTCTCTTTACTAATTACATCGTCTGGTAACTCAGAACAACGTTAAATAATAATAGTATAAAGAACATTCATGTCTTCTTCCTTGTTTCAAAGGGAACTGTTTCTATTTTAAAAATAATTATATTGTGAAGATGAATAGACCAATGAGACTCAGAGGATAAGAGGTGGGGAAGAAAAGGAGCTGCATAAGGAAGTGACTATAAAACCAAAAGAGTGAGTTGAGGGAATTGGACACTCCTGTAAACATATGACTCCACCAACAGTTTGTTAATTGAAAAACAAAGCCAGGTGGTGAAGAGCGATTAGAAAACAGGTAAAGATAGTCTAAAGTAAAATTAATCTATAGCTAATTTTTTGAAAGGGTTAAATTTATAAGTGGATTTAATAATAGCCAAGACCATAAAACAATAACTGTGAAAGAATGTAACCAACTTTACCTTAAGATTGGTGGAATCAAGCTATTCAGAGGCATTCAACAGCAAGTCATTCTTTCATCCACATCTCTTTATAGGACATTGCCTTAGCAATGAGGGGAATTCAGGGATGTTAAATCTTAGTGCCCCTTTCTCTGGAATTACCAGTGTAGTTGAATAAATATACAAACTGAAATATATTAGGTCTTACAGGGCAAGAGCCAGAAATGGTACAAAACAAGTGCTCAGAAGAATGAACCAATCAGGAAGGCTTTATGTCTGAGGCTGAATTTGAATCTGAGGCTCAATAAACTTGAAAAAGAGAGTGGGCTTTGATTGAGGATATTGTGTAATGAGTACTTAATGTAGGACGGAAGTATACATTAAAGCAGTGCATTTCTGGCATAAACAAAGCTGAAAGCGGAAATGAAGGGAAAATATTGGGAAATAACAAATAGAACCATTTGATAGAAGTTTTGTTTCTAGATGAGAAAGTCAAAGTTACTATGAAGGCACATCAGGACACATTACCTAGAAGTTTAAATAGCTAAAGAAAGTTTGGGGATTTATTCTTTTCAGTATAAATAGAGACCCAGAAAGTTTTTTTGGTTTTTTTTGGCAATAACATATATGGGTAGAGTATTTTTATTTGTTTATTTAGTAGCAGGAAGCAAGAAAAATGGATGGGAGTAGGAAGATGCCACTGTACAGGGAATATGACTTTCAAATGTTATCTAGTCTTTTTTGTCCCCTGTCACTAGCCAGTATCACAGATCTGAAGCATCTATTTTTTTTAACATCTATCTTTTGTTACTTTAATTCAATGCAAATTTTGAATCATTTAAATATTGAAAAAAGAACAATTAAAAGTTCTCACTTTTATATTGTGATGTATTTATGTGAAGTACTGTCATTATTCAACCGAATTTTGAAATTAATGAGCAGGTGTCCTGTAACTTAGTCCCAAAGGTCTTCTTTATAATGTCTGTTTTCATGCAAGTTGTAATTTCATTTTTTTAAAATAAAAATCAATGGCCTATCTTTTATAATTTCTAAAATCAAACTAGGGTTTCCAATCCGAATTTACATCTTCTGCTGGCACAGACACACTCTAAATAGAATTGCCACTGAACTCCTATATATAACTTGAATAATACTTTATTTTTTAATCAAAGAGGAAAACCAGAAAGCTAATTCTCTGAAAGCCTTAGGTAGCTATAGCATGAGTATTGCTCTCCACAAAAATAAATCCTACATTGTCAGTTTCTTTTATTAGTTAAGAGTGAAGTAGCACATCACATTGGCGACCACCACAATGAAAGAGTGGAAGCATTCCCCCTGCGTCCCTGGTTAGGATCGTTTGGAAGCGCAGAGGAGGGCTGAAATAGAGTTTGGCTTCCCCCACGATTTTCTGCCTTAGTATTTTCTTTATGAACTCATGACTCATGAAAATGAAAGGCAAATGGCATTCACTGTTTGCACAGTCACAGTCCCCATACCCAATGGCCAATTGTGCTTGAGCTGGGGCTCTGTTGTACCCATGTTGTATGCATAGCAGCAAAATGATGGATGACCCAGACACGGGTCCCTGCGAAGAACAGGAATAGTCACAAATAGGTTTGTTTTCCTCTTTTCCCACTGAACACAGCCTATTCTCATTGAAAACCTAAGGTATTAAATGGAAATTTCATTTGTGTGTAAGAGAAGCTTTAGATATATTAAACACACACACACACATACACACACTCTCTCTCTCTCTTCAAAGGCTCCCTTTCTTTGAAATAGACAAAAAGGAAAGGTGAAATTCATCTGAGGACTGTTCAAAGGAATCATAATCTCAGTAAAAGGGGAAAAATGAAAATGTGTTCAAAGCCATCTTTGTTTCTTCAGAAATATTTTACAAATGGAATCAAGGAATATTTGCTTAGAGCAATAAAGCCAGACTCACCAGAGAATTAAAACGATGCACACGGATGTTTATAGAAAAGCGTTCTTCATTTGAAGTCAATTCATTTTACAGAATATTGAATTTAAAGGACGAAAATGAATAACTCTTAAGTTTAAGGAAATGGGCAGCCTGGAATGCAAGAACTTTCTACCTAAGATACATTAAAAAGTATATTTCAGAAATATCTAAGGAACTATGACTATTTAATATAATGATGTAATAATTTATAGACAACCTAGAGAAACACACTCACTTCTAAAATAATGAGAATGTCACTGACCAGTGAATAACCGGCTCATCAAATTTTTCAGTTCATTTGTGATCATTTGACATGACTTCTAAAACTGGTGCAGTCTAAGGCTAGAATATAATATTATGACAGAATTTTACCAGTTTTGTTAAGATACTTCTATAACTGAAATGAAGGGATTCTTGCATTCTCAAAGAGCAACTTTTTGACTTTAAGTCATGAAGAGGAAAGCTTACTTACTGAAAGCTAGTAATGCTTGGATGGAGTGAGGTTGTTTCAGAGACATTTGATCACTACATTTAAGGCATTTAAGGTAGGGAAAGTCATTCATGTTCTCAGAGACTCAGAGAGGTGCATGGAAGTGGCCGTGTTCTGTTCAAGTTTCCAAAGTGGGAAAATGATGTCTTGTCTAATCCAGCTGATATAGTTGATGAAGGAATCTTCTCAGGTTGGGCACGGGAAAAGAGGCTAGATGTAGGAAGCTACTCTAAATCACAAACCCATCATCATTGACTAAAATAGTGTCTGCTAATTAGATGAAGTAGCATAAGCAACCTTTGCTATTGAGAGAAGAACTTGTGCTTTGGAATCCTGTTCTGCACTATTTAGCTGAGTGATTCCAATGAAGTTATAACCTCTTGAAGCCACAGTTTCTTCATCTCTAAAATAAGGATAATAATATCTACCTCTTCAAATTCATTTTTACAATACTAAGTACTACTTACTACTAAGTAAGATATTGAACAAAAAGTATGCATAGATACTGTGTGTATGTATATATATATGATTTATGAATATACACAAATATATTAGCCATGTGGCACTCAGTGTGCCAAAGGATAAATATTATATACATGGGCAAAAAGAAACTGCTTTAGTGTTAAATACTATGGGGAATATACAAATAAAAATGAAATACTGTAAGGCTCCTTCCTTAAGGTAATCTATATGTGCACTATTTTTATTTGCTCATTTAATCCAAATAAAAATTCTAGGTACTATTTTCCATCCTTTTTTACATATATGAGAAAATAAAGAACTGAGTAGTAATAAGTAGTAGTCCAGTAAGCAAAGTATGATATAATCTAAAATTTGTGATCAAAATAGAGGTTATCACAAGGAAGGAACTAACTCATTCATGAAAGATTTGGGTGAAAAATTTAAGAAGTAATTTTGCATGCATGAGAATGAGTATCAGGCTTAAGCATAATGGATCACAAATTTTAGAAAGGGCTATGTCTATGTTAAGATACGGCAAAATTGGGTGCTAGTATCTTGAAACTGACAGCCAGACATGTGCAGTGTTGTCATTATTTACTGGTGACACTATCATTTAAGGATTTTTAAAAATGGCATGAGAGAGTTGGCACAAAAATCTGACAAAAAAAATCAATAGATAAAGGAAGGGAATGCCTGGAAATGAGGCCCATGAGGAAGAGTTTTCCATTTGTTTATACTCTCATGAAAGGGAGAACAACTCTGGGTTTTTTGTGGAGGGAAAAGAAAGGTAAGGGAAAATCTAGCATAGATTTTGCCAAGTCAAGAACAACAGTAAAAGGAAAGAGAATGTATAATGCATTGATGATGAGAGCTCCCACTTATGGGATGCCAAACATAGAGCAAGCGCTTTCCATACATCATCTCATTTACTGGTCTTGAAAATTACATTTGGCAGGCTTTATTATTATTCCCATTTTGAAGCTTAAGGTTTAATGTCTGGCATGTCATTGAAAAAATTCAAACTCAGGTCTTTCTGAGTACCTATTTATTAAAATATTTAACTCATACAAATTGTATATATTCAAGCTGTATAATGTTACGATTTGATATACATATATACTGTGTACTGATTAACACAGTCAAATTAATGAACACCCCCATGACTTCCCATAGTTATTATTTGTGTGTGAAATGAGGACATTTAAAATCAGTTCTCTCATGAAATTCAAGTAAACAATACAGTATTATTGACTATAGTCACTATGTTCCCCAGAATTTATTCATCTCATAACTGAAAGTTTGTGCCCTTTGACCAACATCTCCCCATTTCCCCCAGGCTCAGCCGCTGGTAACCACAATTCTACTCTCTGCTCTTATAAGTCAGACATTTTTAGATTCCACATCCAAGTGAGATCATATAGTATATATTTTTCTGTGCCTGGCTTATTTCACTTAATATAATCATGTCTTCTAGGTTCATCTATGTTGTTGCAAATGGCAGGGTTTCTTTTTTTTTTATTTTCTATGGCTGAATAATAACATTTTGTTTATGTATTCTTACATCAATAGATACTTAGGTTGATTCTATATCTTGGCTACTGTGAATAATGTTGCAATGAACATGGGGGTATAGATTTCTCTTTGAGATACTGATTTAGTTTCCTTTGGATTTCTATATAGAAGTGAGATTGCTGAGTTTGTTTTTGACCATGCAGGGTGAGAGATAAGGAGCACAATACTATATTAAAGGTTCTTAACAGGAAATATAGTATCCCTGCAAGGAGTTAACGGTCAAAAAATATCATCAACGTTTAGTTCAGTTTCAGATGATGAATAAGAAACTATCCACTATACAGTGGTCCCCATACTTTTTGGCACCAGGGATCATTTTCATGGAAGACAATTTTTCCATGGATCAGGGAGCAGGGGGGATGGATTCAGGATGATTCAAGCGCATTACATTTAGTATGCACTTTATTTCTATTATTATTACATTGTAATATATAATTAAATAATTATACAACTCATCCTACTAAAATAGTTTAGTTGGGGACCCTTACTAAAATACCTTGAAGCAAGTAGGTGATGTTGGCTAAGGCTTAGAGGTAGAATCAGATTTAGAAATTCTGGCTGGGCACAGTGGCTCACACCAGTAATCCTAGCATTCTGGGAGGCTGAGGTTGGGGGATTGCTTGAGCTCAGGAGTTCAAGACCAGCCTAAGCAAGAGTGAGACCTCATCTCTACAAAAGATACAAAAAGTAGCTGGGCATCATGGTGTGCACCTGTGGTCCCAGCTACTTGGGAAGCTGAGGCAGCAGGATCTCTTGAGTCCACAGTTTGAGGTTACAGTGAGCTACAATGATGCCACTGCATTCTAGCCAAGATGACAGAGTCAGACTCTGTCTCAAAGAAAAAAAGAAAAGAAACTCTTATACCACAAATAATCAAATTATAGAGAGAAAGACTACATTTTCAAATATTAAATTCAACAGAATTGTACATACAAGGCTACAATGATGGGGACCAGGATGAGTTAGATAGCGCTAATTTCATAGGCCAGGTCAATTCTGTGGTGGTACAAAGAGAGGAATATAGAGGAATAGAGAGTTTCAAAATAATATTTTTAAACACTTGATCATTTGAAAAGTACCTTCCCACATATTATCAAAAATTTTCAAATAATGTAAAAGGTGGAACAGGATAGCCATTTCTTTCATTCCCGGGTATGAAAACTAAAGATCACAGGAACCATGGAATTTGCTCAGTCACAAATGTAGCAAGTGGCAGAAGCTAAAATGTAACCCACATCTCCCAACTCCCAGTTAGTTACTTTTAGCTCACTCTATGACACAATCTCTCTTACACATGTGCTCCCCTTGCCACATCAGACAATTTTTTAACTTGCAATATGCTTTCTCTGAGGGGGCTTTTGTGAAATTATAGAAATAATAACCATAAAATATTTAAGATTCATGAAAAGTAGAAATGTGCTTTATAAATATTAAATACTAGGTGACTAGTCATATAAAATAGTTATGCTTTACGCTTTTAGCGATGATTAAACATACTTTTTAAGAACTGCTCTTTCAGGGTTCTACTTATTTTTAAATCCACTATTTGGCAGTGCCCTCTCTTAATGTTGTCTTTTGTATTTCTTGCATTCTTCTACCTATATTATACTGACATAAATAAATGTAGGAGATATTCTGAACAAAGAAGATTATATTAATTGTGGACCACAAAAGGAAAAGCAATGGGAATGAATTTTGTGAGGATATTTTAAATCCAAGAGAAGAACTGGCTTGCTTGATTGTGGGGAATAGTCTGTCCATAAAGAAGAGTGCCTCCTAATGAGGATGGATGTATCACCTAAGTGTATACGAAAAGGCTGCAGCAAGGAAGAAATTGTGATGCATGTAGAGAGCCTTTTCTTTGAACGATGCCTGTTATAAGCCTGCGTTTGAAGCCAGTAGAAGGCATTCTCCTATGTATTGTACAATAAGTAAAATGGCTTGATGGAAACAAATATCATCAAGCTTTAAGAGGCTAGAAATTGTGAGTTCTTTTGTTTTCCAAACAAAAGAATTTTCCACTGCCCAAATGTCTGAGAAGCAGACACTACGTTTTTTTACTCAGTTGAGAATGTGTCTGTTTCATAATCAAGGTGAATTGATGCAAGATAAGAAAATTCTTTGTTTTGTAGGGAGATAAAAGACATTTATAGGGTTGAGTATATTAATAACTAATGATTTTTAGTTCCGATTTTATTGAGGCAGATAAAACAATAAATGTAATGAAAGCACACTTTCCAGCTGCCTTCTAGAGGTATGTAAATAATTATGTGTATTTGTTTGGTATTATTTTCCAGCAATTTCAAATAAAATGTACATGTAAATATATAGGCAATATTTATTCTTAAAATAAATTATTTTATTCTTAAAATAAATATTGCATATAATAATTTGCAGAAATAAAAAAATCACAAAAGACACAAACATTTTTGTCTATCATACTATAAAGAAAGGATAAGAAGCTCTATTTCATTTCCAAATAACAATAATACCACCTTATGATTATATGGTACATTTTGTCTGAGAACTCAAAAGGTCAACTCCATGCAAGGTATAACAGGATTTTATCATTAAAATTAATGACATTTCTGGTGGTGAAAATTCAAAAATGATAAATAGCATCTGATTTTTGCCGTGTTGGCACAATACAGGTGCTGAGCAAAATTCAGAAATTTGCGGCTTCACATTTTCAGATCCATAAATAGATAAAAAGAACCATCTAGAGACTCCCATAAATTTTACATGAATTTTGTGAGAGTCAAGTTTGAATCCTATAGGTGAAAATATGTCAAATATAAAAGACTCATCTTCAATTTAAAGTACTCATTTGGGACCAATGTAAAGTCTTTTCTTGGATTTAGAAATTTGTGCAAATGGTACTCAATAAATTTCTAAAAATATAAAAGACAAATATATTTATTGTAACATAATCTGAAATTCTGACGTATTTCATCTGCTTAATATATTCATGGAAAACAATCAATTCAAAATTTTGCCTTGGTCCTAATCAATGTGTTATCTGTGATCACTAGTCTCTGGTAATTTTATCTGTTTTTATCCTTCAGAAAGAGAGTTAGTGATATATTGTTAGCAAAAAAGATGAAAAGACAAATGACAATAAGGTCTATGTGCTTCCTGCAGATGTCACTAACTCTCGGTATCTAGCATTGATTACACTATAATTTTAGATGATATTAAAAAATATATAAACATGTTGAAAAGACATTTAAACCCCCTCTCGGAATTTCAGAGGAAGAATGGACCTTAGGAATCATGTAATCCTATCTGGAGGCTGTGTGGAAGATCCACTTTCATGGAACAAGGTTAGAAGATGGGAGATCAATAAGAACTTATTGTAACAAGGCAAGCAAAAGATTACCCCCAAACTCAGTACTCTGAATAATTCAGTCCCCACTCTTTTTTTTTTTTTTTGAGACAGAGTCTCACTCTGTTGCCCAGGCTAGAGTGCCATGACATCAGCCTCACTCACAGCAACCTCAAACTCCTGGTCTCAAGCAATCCTCCTGCCTCAGCCTCCCAAATAGCTGGGACTACAGGCATGCACTACCATGCCTGGCTAATGTTTTCTATATATTTTTAGTGGCCAATTAATTTCCTTCTATTTTTAGTAGAGACAGGGTCTTGCTCTTGCTCAGGCTTGTTTCGAACTCCTGACCTTGAGCAATCCGCCTGGCTCAGCCTCCCAGAGTGCTAGGATTACAGGCGTTAGCCACTGCACCTGGGCCTCAGTCCCCACTCTTAACAGATTCAGTCAGGAAACAGATGGAGCACTCAAATGGGATAATTTGAGGACATTTTATTAAAGGGATTATTTTCAAGGGTGGGCCATGGTAAAGACATCATCAATAGATAGTGTCGCAGATTGAGGCTAGTAATACCAGGGAAATAGTACTACACCTGGAACCTGAAGAGGATAGCTATAGGGACAAGGCATCTTTACAGAAGTTAATGGCCTTTTCTAGAGGGACATAGTCACCTGACCACAACCTGGCAGAGAGACAGGAATATATACTCCTACATCACTTTCTTCTCTCCCTCTGATCTTTTGTTGGTGCAGCCTGTTGAACAACTCCAACCAGAAATAGGGGGCAAGGAAAGGCATCGTTGTGGCCCATAGTGTTTAGACTCTTGGGGACAAAACAAGTGAGAGGAGAAACTGGAAACAGAAGCAGAAGATAGCAGCACCTGCATGCACGTACAAACGCACTAAATTGTTAAGAAATTACTGTTTCTTGTTTAGAGAGATGATATACATACAAAAATTTTAAAATATACATATCTCTGGTAATAATTCATGAATATGACTATGTCATTAAAATTGTGTTCTTATACTTGGGCAGTGATGTATAAAATTTATATATTATGTAATTTATTTTTAATGAAATTATTCAATGTATCAGTTAAAATGATATATGTTTACTCATCTCCATACTACGAGATCAGACATTTAGGAATTATTGAATATGAGTTTGACATTTGAGAGACTTTCCAGAAGAGAAAAACATATTTCATTCACTCAAACTTCTACTTATCTTCTTTAACATTTTCTTCTCTCTTACCTTGAACTTCATAGTACCATCAATCTATGCAGATATTTTTAAATGCAGGAAAACTATCACATTTCTCAAATTAAGTAATTTCTGAAGCTGATTTTTACTTATAGAGTAATCCAGAGTAAACTCAGTACCTCTTAGTCTAGCTGAGTCTTTAAACATAAAAATAAGCATTATGATAAAAATAAATACTATCTTTTACAGTGTTTTTCATTTTTCAAGGCATTTTCAACTATAAGAACTCAACTGGTAAAGAAAACATGAATAATAAAAGATACGAACTTGGCTGAGGTGGTGAGATCTCTGGATTTTATGGAAAATATATGTTGTTAACTGTCAAAACCAAAAAAAAAAAAAGCTATTTGATAGTCTAATACAAGTTCAAGTCAATTCAGTTATAGAAACAACTTCCTTTCCCTACAATTCAGTGAAGACTAGAGTGTGAAAAATTTCATTGGAGAGAGTCAATTTTCATTGCCCTTCTCACCTAAACATTCAGGTACTCTTCTGTGGTTTATAGGTACTATTTCCAGCTAGGTGCAAAAAGCTCAAATTATACTGAGTCAAGTGAATAGAAACAGAGAAACTGAGTGATAACTCACTAGAAGGTATTAAATTTCTTTTCATTTTCTGTATTTAATCAACAAGCAATATCTACCTCATTTCCAAAGAAATAAGAAATATTTCTTTAATATCTGCTTTTACTTCTAATAAAAATATATTCCAGGTTCTACTGTGATGTGTGGTCACTTGATTGTTAAGATAGTCCAAAAATTCTATTTGATCTTTGATTTATTAGAATTATAGTATTAAAGCAATTATACTTGCTTATTTTGCTCTGGGAAAATATATTAACAGTTTCAACAACGGAGTTGGGAAACGGATGCATAGATCTGGGCTGGTGGAGTGGAAAGAATATGTTTTGAAATCAGGTAATTATTTTATGTTACAAACACAAATATTGCTCACCATGGAGTTCTAAACACTGTAAATGTCAGTTCCTTCGCTTCTCCTAACAACCCTGTGAGGAAGGTACTAATATTATCATTCTCATTTAAATTTTATGGATAAGGATACTGAGGCACAACAGGTAAATAACCGGCCAAAGGTCACATAGCTTTTAAGTGGTAGAGTGAGGATTTGAAATTAGTTAGTCCTTGGTCTTAATATGGAGAAAACATATCCTACCTCAAAACACTGTAAGGATTCACTGAGGTATTTAAGTGCTATTACCCTAGTGTGCACATAGCCAGCACTCAATAAAGGTTATATCTACTGTTAGCTATTTTCATTGAGATAGATGACAATGATGTCAGTTACTGTCTTCCTCAAATTTTCTTACATTTAGCAAAGACCACCCTGAAGTTTCCACCAAACTCATAAAAAGGAGGGAGAATCTTGCTCTTCAGCTGATCCTGTACCAAGAACTGCAAAAGTCATTTATTTCTCTCTCCCAGTTGACCAAGACTAGAGTGTTTTCATTTTCTTCCCCTGTTTGAGCTTCCTATTTTCTTCTCCCCCAGGATTGGAAAGGGCAAAGCATTAGCCCTTTGTGCTTGGAGTAAACAGCTCTGTGAAATTCACAAACAGCAATAGGAATTATAAGCATAACTCTCTCACATGCAAAGATCACACAAAAACCTCACATATTTATCACTCAGGGACTCCCAAGTCCTTAGTAGTCTGAATTCAATGCAATGAGATGAAATGTTATAGATCATTCAACCAATGCCTGCATCCAGGAGTGTCCTAATGCATATGAGGATATTAAATATATCGAAAGAAGAGTAAAAGAGTATGAATTAAAAAAGGCTTTCTTCTTACCTTAATAAATCAAGTCAACAGTTCTATGACCTTCAGCAAACCAGTAAATCTGTCTTGGTTTTTTTATCTGTAAAATAGAGGCCACAATGCCTTTCCTGATCACCTATAGGGCCTATGGGAAGTCCAACGGGAGGATTATCTACTCTCCTTTTTTTCTGGTTTCTTTCCCAAAACAACTGGATGTGCTCAGGACTCTTCCTTAAAACAAAACAAGGGCTTTAACAAATAGAAGACGACTCCACTTCCTTCTTCAAAAAATCACCTAATTTCTGTCCCATTCATTGTCAAATTTATTGAAAGGCCTATAGTGTTGCCTCTAGCTCCTTATCTATCTTCAACTCTCTCATTTACTCTTAACAACTACTTCATTCTCTCTTCAATTCTCTTCACAAAATCAGTTTTCATTAAGTTAACTAACAACTTCCAAATTTTAAGTCCAGTGGAGATTTTCAGCCATTTGTCTATAGCAATAGATACAGTTGAACACTCCTTATTCAGAATATTCTTTTTTTTTTTTGGACCCCCTCGCTTCAAAACTCATGTCCTCTGCCTCCCTTTTCTCAAACTACACACTCTGCAGAGATGATTTTATTCACTCTTCTGCTTTCAATTTCCTTGCAGGTTCTTGTGAAATCTCCTGGGCTCCAATGTAATACCTCTGGCACTGATGCCCAGCTGGCAACAGCTGCTGATGTCTCTGGCAAGTGCAACCTGTGGCCTACCTCCTGCTTTGTCAAACTAACGATGCTCTTACCGAGTCTGGCGAGGCAGGCTACTACTCTGCCATGGGCACATTCAGTGTCTTCAGACATCCACTTGGGCACCTTCTCTGCAGCCGGCAGCCGCGTGGCCTTGTGCATGGTGCCAGAGGCATACCTGCTCCTCGTCTCCTTCCTTCTCTGTGGGGCTCTGTCATCCAACTGGATAGACTATGGTGTGAGGTGGCAAGCCAGATCATATCCTAGCTGTCTTCTACAGTTTCTAAGCTTAAAGAAAAACTAAAAATTCCTGGAGAAAATTGCGAGTCTGCCATTGCTCTTTCTCAGCTGTTTTTGTTACTGCCTCACCTACTGCCTGGGGGGCCACATGTTGGCCACTGGCATTCCCTCTCACAGAAGCTGGAGGTTTTTCTAATATGCAGCTGCAAAAGTGAGAAACAAACACCGTTGCCCCTTATTCTAGAACTGCTGGAAAGTTATCTGAATGTTCCTATTGCTAGAATTATTAGGTTGTTGACTGAGGAAGAGAGAATGGGAGGGCCAAGAGGAAGGTTTTCTTCACTTTCTGTCTTTGCCTACGTGGCTCCCTCTGGCAATGGGAATGACTACTTTCACTTTTATGGGCTTCTGATTTGCTCTTCCACTTCCTGGGGCCAAGATGTAAAAAATTAATTAATTAATTAAGTAAGTAATTAATTTAAAAAGATCCAATGAGGGGGAAATTATTGAGAACGGTTTCAAAAAGATTATTATCCTTATTATGTTCTCAGTGACTTCTTAAGGACAAATTCTGCATGATCAGGGACTCATCTCTCCTCTCCCTTCATCGCAGCCATATTTCACCTACATTCTGATTGTTAGCTATGGTGACCTTTTATTTCCTTAGAAGTACTTTGGGTCCATGTAGCTTGTTCTGTCTGCGCCACCTACTCTTTAATCCCCCTCCACCAATAAGGTAGATATGAGGGTACTAGGTACTTGATTTTTGTAACACTCCTCTCGTTGTTCTATATGTTTCAGCCTCTATAAAGCACAGCTCAATGAAAAAGTTATCATGTCTATCTGGTTCATCACCTTCTGTCTCTCCATTAGTTTTTTCAGTGCTTGTGGATAGAAAAAAGAAGTTTAAATGAAATAGTAAAAATGAAGTAAATTTGCTTTCTACTCTGTTGAAGTATTACCTGGGTTAATATGGGTCAATATACAGACTAGCAACAGTGGGCTCTGGCTGTCTTCACTTGGCCCATCAGACTCTAGAGTAGAATCTGAAAGGGAATATTCCTAATGCTCTCTGTAACACAAAAGGATATCTGAGCAGGTATTTTATGCATAAATTCTCTAACTATCCAAGGACAGTTTAATTTTTATAACTTTTATTGCAGAAGTTTGAGGTTTGACATAGTATGATTCTAATCTTGTCTTTCTGTGAAATTCTGGAATTTGTATTAAAGATCACTGAAAGTTTGGAAATGGCATTCTGTAAAATTAAAATTGAGTGGCTATGATCAAGTTTATTTGCCAAAGGCATGGTTGGTGATATAAAAACATGATCTATTTCAGCTGGCTAGGCAGCATCTTAATAAATGCTCTGACTCACACTGTGATTCCAGCCACTTGAGATGAGTCTTTTGGATTAAACCTATTCCTCCTGACTCAAGCTCAGTTTTTACTTATCTTTACTACCTTCTGCCAATTTATGTAGACAGCCTGTGCAAATGGTGGAAGGAAGGTAAAGAAATCTTTTCTGCTTTGTAAATTTGCATTTTGATTTATGCAATGTTAAAATTGTTCACAGGTGGTTGAAGTAGGGAAAGCATCTACCCAGAGGTAAGCGCTCAAGTGAAAATGAGAAACAGCTGGGGGTATCCAGCTTAGTAGTTTCCTTACAACTATCCACTGGAAAACTCAGGATGAAGAAAGGCAAAAAAGATTTAGAAGTTTGATATGCCGAGTGGCTCTAGAAATTGCTTAAAACATAACTCTTTCATACTAAGAGTGGAGAGTAAAGAAGTGTTAAGAAAGCAATTATCACCTGTAATATAAATATCAATTGACTGTGTGTGGAAGCTAATGGATTTATAAACTATGAAAGTGAACTATTGCTTCTTCAATGAGTGAAAATGCTATATTTATTACTTCATTTATTCATTCATTTATCCATTCATTCAAAAATTATTTATTAAGAACATGATATCTGACGGGCACTGACATTTCAGTGACAAACTTCAAAATATTGGTGAGACACAAAATAAACAACAACACACATGAATAAATAAAATACTCAAAGATTATATCAGGTTCTGTAAGAAAAATAAGCAGGTATTTTGGTAGAGAAAAAATATTCAAAGGTGGGAAACCTACCCCAGATACAATGGTTAAGGAACATACCTCTCAGGTGTGGTATTTCATCAGACACCTAAAGAGTAAGAAGAGATTGGGGGAGTGGTCCTGGCAAAGGTGAGAGTGGATATAAAGAATTTAAGGCTAGAAAAACTTCATGTCTTTAAAGAAGACAAAGAAGAACAATGTACCTGAAGAAAAATCCAGGAGTAGGTTGATGGGAAGAAATCCAAACAGGAGTTAAATATTGCAGTATCTTATTAACCAGGATAAGGAGTTTCAACTTTATTCCAGCATGACAGAAAGCCTTGTGAGATTCGAAATAGGGAAGTGATACTATCTGAATAATCTTTCAAAAATATCTTTTTTTGTGGAGAAATTAGAAAGGGGAATTTGGAAAAGTATTTGGAAAACTGTTGTAATAATACAGGGTAGGGATGATCGGGGCTTGGAATAGAGTGGGAAGAGAGAAAACAACAGTGGACTGAATAGCTGCTCTGCAGCCCTCAGACTGATGTCAACATTTTCTGGAATATTGTGGTCTGATTACTGAGAATGGTCTTTATTCTCACACATGTGACAAAAAGCACAGATGATCTGTTTTGAAGGTATTATGCTTGAATTACCCTAAGGGAGATGTCAACAATGTCTGGTCACAGCCTATTCTCGATTCTTGGTGCGGTCTTGTTGAAGAATGACAAGACACCACAATAGTAAAACAAACAAGAGGCAGAGTTTATTTAGCAAAAACAAGATACTTTTGCCACAGACAGTGAATGGGGCACTGTTATTACAGAAGGCCTTGACCATTAACTAAAGTTTCATTTTACATTGCCTGGGTTGGACCCTCCCTGGCAGGTATGGCTCATGTGTCACCTTGATGGACAGTTGTTAGTTATGTAACACAAGTCTTAATGCACACACAGATTTCCCGTGAGCCTCTCTGAAAGCCCATGGTGGGGGGAATGGGGTGGGAATGAGAATCTACTGCAATGTAGATTTATGCTAATGAAATGATAATTGGACTGAGGTTACTTTGGGTCACCTTCCAGACCCTACTGTGTCTGTGCTGCTTGGCTTTCAGAGAATTCCTTTTTCTGGGAATCCCTGGACACTTTTGCAGTTAGCGTGCTGAGTTTTCATTGAACACACACTCTTCCTCCTTCCTGTTGTGGTTATCTGAAGAAGGAAACTTGTCCCCTTCATCCTGGGAGAGCCAGAAGCCCTGACTATGTGCCCAACAAACAAGATGGTCAAATTTGTGTGACTGAAGTTCAGAAGAAGACCTGGACAAAAGACATAAATTTGGGAGGAATTAGCATATAAATATGTATTATTTATGGTCATAGGTCCAGGTGAGATGATCATCTAAATGCTGGCTGTTACAGACCAGAGGTAGGTCACCTGTGTGGAAAAAACCTAAAAAGTCTTTGGAGGCTAAAACCTGAAAACTTAAACCACATTTGATAAAAAAAATTATCATAGAGGAAAGACTCACACTAATTTTGGGTTTTCTTTCTTAATTCATGTACATTATTTAGCTAGATAAGACTATTTTCATTGTTCAAAGAAGCCCCTATAATTCTATTATTTTATTTACTCTTTTCAAAGAATGAATTAACATGTTAATGATTTTATTGTTTTATAGGAAGACTTCACCAGAACATTGGACAAATTTAAAAATGATGAAGAGCTGGCTAATATTTTATAAAAGTTTGGCTAAGATGTTGAATGACAGAATCAGCTTTCACAAAAACTCAGTGGTTGGGGTGATTGATCCAGAACAATGAAATGAAATGAAATTAGTGAATACGAAAAGTTATATATTGCAGTTGAAACAATTAATTGTTCAAGTAGAAGATACAGGATATTTATCAATGTAACAGTTTTTATTGAAATTTTTTGAAGGCTTTAAACATAAAACTAAATTTCAGTTAACTGTGTGAGACAGATATTTAAAATAAAATTAAAATTTAAGTGGTGTGGTAATCAGTTTGAAATTAGTGAGATCTGGCTTGTAACCCAGGCTGTAATGTGACTTTGGAGTCTTAATGTCTATGTCACTTGTCAAATTGCATAATAAAGTATAGAACATCAAGAGCTGCAGTTTTCCTTTTCCACAAACATTGTTTGAGGAGATTTTCCTATGTTGTTAAACATACTAGGAAATTATTTTAATAATTGCACAATAGTCCATTTACTGAAAGTTCTGAACCATTACTTTATCTATTATCCTCTTGGATGTTAAGAATATTTTCATTTTACATTATTGTTATAATTTTTGTTTTGTGGTGAATCTTAGCCCAAGGGATTATTCAGACTAATACTACTATTAATAATAATACTAAGATATTATTTCCTTAGTCTATTCACTTGCCCCCTTTCTTAAAGGATGTTTTCTTACCCTCTGCTCCTTCACTCTCTTCTCATATCTCTAAGACCTCTTTCCCCTCAGTTTGTTGACTTTGCTTCTTATGCTAAGATAAAAAAAGAAAAGAAAAAATAAATAAAATAAAAAATAAAAGGAAGCAATCAAAAAAGACTGCCCCTAGCTGATCTACTCCTCTGTACTCACTGGTGTGTATCTTGCTTCTATAGTCTGTCTTCCCTTCTGTTACTTTGATTGAACAATCTGTGCTCCCATTGAAGGACATCCCTTCTACTTGTGCACCTGCTCAAACACATCGCTCTTAAAATGTTTTTCTTTCTCTCAGATATTATTATTATTATTATTATTTTCCTTTGGATTGAATTATCCCAGTAGCATACAAGCTGCCTGCTATTTCTCCCATCTAAAAAAATATGAAAAAAAATCTCAATACTATATCCTTCTCTCCCTGTGAGCTGTCTTCAGTTCCTTTCTTCCCATTCGCTCTTGAATTCATTCCATTCAGAATTTCACCCCATATACCACAAAAACATCCCTCAAGGTTATCAATGATCCCCACATTGTTCAAAGCCAGTGATAAATTCTTTATCCTAATCTTACCTAAAAGAGCAGCAGCAGTTAATTTGACTGATAATGAACTCCTTTCTGAGGCATCAAGGATATCATGTGTTTGTTTCTCTCCCTATTTTATGAGATACTCCTTCTCGTTACATGTTTTTGGTTTTACCATATTGGCATAACCTCCAAAAACTGGAAAGCTTCAAGCCTCAGTTCTAAGCTTTGAACCTCTTCCTTCTATAATATAATTCTCCTGTGATTTCATCTATGGTTTCAAATACGACCTATATGCCAAAAACTCCCAAATTTATATCACCAGTCCAGACTTCTCTGCTGAACTCTACACTTTGATGTACAACTACCTACTAGACCTATCTGCTGGGATGTGTTAGGTATCTCAAGACTAAACTTGTGATCTGTATCTCCAAACCTCCAAATATGCCCTTCTCACAATCTTTCTCAAATAAGTAAATGACAACTCTGTCTTTCCCATTGTTCAGGAAAAAAAAAAAAAAAAGAGCCATTTATGCTTATTCTCTTTTACACCTTTCCTCTGTCAGCACATTCTTTGGCTCTACTTTTTAAATATATGCAGTATCTGAATATTTCTCATAACCTCCCCTACTTCTACTCTGATATAAGCCACCATTATCTCTCAGTTGGATTACTGCAACAACTTTTTAATTCAGGAGTGTGCAAGTTTTTTTCTGTAAATGAAGAGTCAGATGGTAAGTTGTTTTTTTTGTTTGTTTTTTTAGGTATAGCAGGCCATAAGGTCCTTGTTACAACTACTTAATTCTGCCACAATGTGGAAATAGTCACCAACACTATGCAATTGAATGAGGGTATCCGTGTTAAAATCATAGCACATGATGCCTCTACTCAAAACTTCACATGTTCCCCATTTCACTCACAGTAAAACCCCAAATCCTTAATATGGCACACCAAGTTTCTAGAGTATGTTTCCTCCATTTTTTTTCCTGTGATCCAGCCACACTAACCTGTATGCTGTTCTGTGAACTTGCCACAGGTATGACAGCATTTGTTCTGTCTGTATGGAGAACTCAGAAAAGAACATGTGAAACTGCTCGCCACCTTCTTTAGGTCCTTGATCAATGTCACGATTTTGGTGAGGTCTTTTCTCCCAGAGAAATTACAATCAACCTCCTCCCAATATGTTCCATTTCCTTTTCTTGCTTTAGTTTTCTCCACAGAAATTTTTACTATCACTTGCTGGCATGCTAGAAAATGTATTTTTAAAGTTTGTCTGCCTGTTCCTTAGAATATATCCCATTAGAATTATGGGGTATACTTGGGAGCAATTTTGCTATAATTGTTCCCTACTTAATCCCCAGAGTCTAGACCAGTTTCTGGACATTTTTGGGACCCATAAATAAATGTTTGTTGAATGAAGTGGTGGAGATGAACATGGCAAGAGAGGGCCTTTGGCCTAGATGCACAGAAGGGAAATTACTGTATCACATGATAGAAGTGCTTTAAGGCTTCTAATGTAATTTGTCAACTTTTATCTCTAATTTAAATTATTGACTTGAAATTTCGATGCCCTTTTTTCCTTGTCTTCAAAATGAAAATGACTAAACTGTCTTCAATATTTTCTAACAGAGCCACTTGTACATGCTAATAGATATACCATTTCCAGTTTACTTTTTAATCTCCTGTTTTCTTATATAATGCTCACAAATGAAATGGGCAGATCAACTGTTTACTTATTTTACTTAGAATCAGAGAACTTTAATGACTACCGTTAAGTATTCTGTGAATTATAACTTAACTCTATGCCTCAAAACTCTAATCATTATTATAGTTGTTGGCAACTCCCACTAGGCCACCATGCTATGGAGCATGTCTAATTTCACTAGCGATGCTCGAGATCTTCCACAGTTTCAGGTATAAGAAAAGCATGGAATGAATGAATGAATGAATGTTTAGCTGTGCTGAAATCAGGGATTGGGCTCTTAATTCTGGCATGATTTTCTTTCCACTTCAGCATCCTTCCTTTATGGTAACTTCATGGTTACTTGCTAAAGAGATAGAAAGATTCTTGGAGTTGGACAGGTGTGGTGGCTCACGCCTGTAACCCTAGCACTCTGGGAGGCTGAGGCAGGAGGATCACTTGAGGCCAGGAGTTTGAGACCAGCCTCAGAGAAAGCAAAACCCTGTTGCTGCTAAAAATAGAAAAAATTAGTCAAATGTGGTGGTGCACGCCTGTAGTCCTAGTTACTTGGGAGGATCGCTTGAGCCCAGGAGTTTGACATTGCTGTGAGCTAGGCTGACACCAGGGCACTCTAGCCTGGGCAACAGAGGGAAACTCTGTCTTAAAAAAAAAAAAAAAGAAAGAAAGAAAATCCCTGGACTTCAAGTTTAAAAAACAAAGGCAAACAAAAGCTCTACACACAATCAATCGCTATTCTAACTAGACAACAGATGATTCATGAAATGAAAAGATGAATACAAGTCAACCATAAAACTGGTTTCCCAAAGTTATTTTACAAACAGATGCAGTAATAAATGAGTCAGTGGCTGGATTTGAAAGGAGAACCTGAACAGATTAGAAAAGGGGCTAGTAAATAGATTCCTTCTAGGACTCTACAATAGTAATTCTCAAATGGATTGAGTGCTCCTAGAACAGGGGATGCTTCTTAAGAATTCAGAATTTGTGGCCCCACCCAGTAGCCTGAATCTCTGGAGCTAAGCCAGGAATCTGAATTTTTAACTATTCTCCAGATCCTTGTATATACTTTAGTTTTACAGCTGGAGTCCTTGCTACTCAAAATGTGCTCTGCAGCCAGCAGGAAGGACATCATCCAGGAGTGTGCTAACAATGCACATTCTCAGGCCCCGCTCCAAACCTACCACATAAAAATCTGCATTTTAACAGGATCTTCAGGTGATTTGAATACAAATTAAAGTTTAAGAAGTACTACTCTTGAGAACATATTCCTATAAGCAATGAAACATAAAGGAACTATTAAATATTATTTCCCCATATGAGCTAGTCTTTCTTTACACTTTCCCTTAATCACCCTCCAATGTTACTTTAGAATCCTACATGGAAAATGGACCATTAATTTAAGTAAGATTAATTTAAAAACAGAATGTTAGTAGAGGAAAGGGCCTTGGAGAGCATCTTCTCATTTAACTCCTTCATTTCACAGATGCAGAAAATCTGTGAACCCAGAGAGGTCATCCAGGCTCACAAAGGTAACTAATGGCTCAGCCAAGAATATACTTCAGGCTCCCTGATTTTAATATCCTGGATACTTTAATTATATGCTCCTTTCTTACAGAATAATTTAACCCACAATTTAGATTTTACTAAAAATTTGGCCTTTAACATACATAGTTTCTTGCAAAACAATGTCAAGGAGTTAGTATGTAAAAAATCCACTATGCTATTCAAATGTGGTATCAACAGACTTTCTAAAAAGGGATCAATTACAAACAGGGACAGGGATGAGACTCCTCTATAATCTGGAAGATTATTTTTTAATCTAATTTATTTCTCAGGATAATTATTCAAAATCAATCACTGTCGGTTTATAGCAATAATAAGAGGGGAGTTAGAAAATATTGGTGATATTGCAGGGTTCAATTTCTTCCCAAGATGAGAAGATCAAATCAATCCAGCAACTGGGAATTGCATTACAACTATTTCTAAATGGAGTTTAGCTGCATCATTTTACATTCCAGGCCCTTTGGTCTCCAATGCTCAGATTTTTTGTGTGTGAAAAATATATGCACAGTGAATTTAAGATGGTATTTTAGAACTAATTACAGCCCCTTTCAGCTTTCCTAAAGGAGGCTTTCTTAGCACTAGCAAATGCCTTCCTTTATTTCTTTCTTTGCTTTTTGTCTAGTCAAAAAGGAATGACAAGTGACTGAGACTTGAATGATTCTCTTTTGAGTTGTGAATGAGAGGAATAAGAAAGGAATGTGCCAGTAAAGCAATAATACAGCAAATTTACATATTAATGATGATCCACTCTTATACAGAATTTGTTTCTCAGATAAACAACTTAACCAACCTATTCTGCCTCTCTACCCTAACACAGGGTGAAATCACATAACAGTGCCCAGCATAGGGGTTCTAAATAAATATTGTTTTTATAAACCCTAAACCCTAACATATGCATTCCCTGCATGTATTAAAGTCAGATTTTTTAAACTCAGCTACCTTCTTCAGCAGAGAAAGCATTACATAACTCAAAATGTAATGGTTTTTACTTGGAAATTGTGTAATAAAAATGTCCATCAGGACACAAACCATTTTAACCGAGGAACCCAATTAAGTGGTTTCAGACTGTGTGGTGGGGAAAAAAACTGTGCTGACTCATGGTCCATCTGACACTGTGTTTCAGGCCAAATGCTTCATTATGTAAGAGTTTCTCCTTTGGTGTGGCCACTCACTGTTGAAACTCCTATATCTCAGTGCTCACAGAGGCCTCAACTGTGGTGGGAACAATGCAAGCACAGTGGGGTACCAAGTATTTACAAGAAACAGACATGACTCAGCTGGTCTAAATGGCTTTAGAGGAATTGCTCTTGAGATAGCAGGAGATACCTATTTGAGGAATATTTCAACTTTAACTAAGCCTCAGTTGTTGTTTTTTTCTCTAAGTTGGGGATATAAATAAAGTCTCCTAGCAAGTCTCTGACACAAGTTAAGCACTCAACATTACTGAGTTCTTTTATCCCTTTTACATGCAGGGCTGGTGACTTCTTGTGTACGTTTCTAAAAACAGTAAAACTGTACTATCTGGCAACCCTCACTTACATACCAAAGAATATACCAGCTTTATAATGGGCAAAATTGCCACAAAGAGAGGTTTACAATCAAGAGGATGGTGCCTCTTGATTATATCTAGCTCTATGCATGCAAATACATTTGGAATTCAGGCTAAAGAATGCCACAAGAAATTTAAATTTTGGAGTCTTAATTGCAAAGATGAAGAGATTCCCAGAGATTCTGTCTTGAGCAGATATTTTTCATATGGGAGCAATGATCAGTTGTTTGTCAATGTACAATATCAGATTTTGAAGTACGAAGTACACGTAATTTTTCAATGATCACCAAAAGTCTAAAACTTAAACCTACTAAAATAGATAAATGAAAACAAATTCTTCAAGACTGGGTTCAGCCACTTTTCTATTTTATACACCTATGTTTCACTTAATTGAGCTAGGAGTATGCAATATCAAATTGATATTTTTGATCATCATAGGCATTAGAATAATGATACAATCAAAGTTTCATACTGGGAAACTTTGTAGCCTAATAAAATAGTGAAATATTATTGAAATCTTTGGGATTGTATTCCTTGGGTGTGCAAGCACCATGAATTTAATTCAGTAAAACATTTTTCTTTTGCTAAATTTATTCTTTTGCTAAATAACCTTATTTATTGCTAAACTCTCTGCTGTAGAGAGAGTTTCAACAGGATGCACTTGAATTTTTAGCATACTACAAAAATCAAAGCATTAGATCCTATAGTATATAAAGTTAAGGACTGTGTTCTTAAAAAACACAGAAATAGTTAAGCTACTGTGTGAATTTATCATGCATGATGCCTGCTCTGTATCGGACACTTAGAGAGTTGAAAAAGTGAACTACACCATAAATAGTGGTTTGATTGTACTGCGGCTCCTACATGAATAAAATGTGATCCGATTCATACAAAAGGAGTAAAAATTCACTATCATGAAAGAGAAAGCTTTGGGGTGATGAGAATTGTATTAGTTTGCTAGGGCTGCCATAACAAAATTCCACAGAGTAGGGTTGCGTGAAGAACTGAAATTTATTACTCATGGTTTTGGAGGCTCGAAGTCCAAGATCAAGGTGTCAGCAGGTTTGATTTCTCCTGAGCCCTTTATCCTTGGATAGCAAATGGTGTCTTCTCTCTTTGTTGTCACACAGCCTTTCCTGTCCTTTTCTCTGTATGCAGGTATACCTGGTGACTCTTTCTCTTCTTATAAGGACACTAGTCATATTAGATTAGGATTCCACCCTATGGGCCTCATTTTAACTTAACCACTTCTTTGAATGCTTTCTCCCCAAATATAGTCACATGACTTAGGGCCTGCCTATATAACGTCCTTTAACCTTAATTACTTTTTTAAGGGTCCTATCTCCAAATAAGATTACTTTCTGAGGTACTGGGGTTGGGACTTCCAGATATGACTTTTAGGGGACCATAATTTAGCCCTTTACAGAAATCTATCTGCATATATTAATAGCTAGTTCCTGCTTTTGCTGTGATCTTACTGCTATTAAATTGATTTCCTTTTAGGAACACAGTGAATTAGGACACTTGGGTGTTTTGTTCCATATGTATTACTGTAATATCATTCTTGTAGGTCTGTTAAGTTGGCTATTGACAGGACAAAAGTTCTTTCATTTTTGCTGGACATGTTTACTGTGACTATACTTGTTGTTTACTTGGGACAGAATTAATGGCAGAGCATAAGATTAAACAACACATTTCCCATCCAAGTCTCCTTTAAAATTTTCATTGAAACAAATTGTCAGGTTCACACAGTATAGAAATTCTTTTCTTCTGAATCAAAAGATAGAATTGTCTGGTTGCCATCTAAAATGTCGATTCTTGGTGCACTCATGGCCGAAGAACGACCAGACACATCAAAGTAAGGTAAGCATGAAAATGAGGTTTATTGAGAAGCGGAAGATAGGATTATAAAGCAAAAGCAAGATATAGGTTTACAGAGCAAGATACATATGCCACACATGACGAACAGACCCATTATTATAGCAAAAGAGGGAGAAAGCTTGGTTGCAGTTTGGGTCTTGTTTTATATTATCTGGATTGGGACCTCCCCATGGTTCAGATGTCATCATGGAACCATTTAAAATGGACAGTTGGGAGTTATATGACTTGAGTCTTACTGTGCATGTATGTCTCCTCTGAGCCTCTCTTAAAGCCCATTTGTGGGAGGTGAACCACAATGGCACCCACCTTTATCCCTAGGAGAATCAGAATCTCTTGCTATCTACTTAACAGAATTAAAAACTGTTATTATAAAATGTAATTGATACAGTTACATAAATATTGAATATAAAGGTTTCTCAAAAAAAATCTTGAGTTGGAATTGCTGTATAGTCCAAATAAATCAAAAGTACTAAATATAAAACTAATATACAGAATAGCTAATTGAGTCAAATAATTTTAGAGCTCTAAAAGCTGAATTTTTCTAATTCCTTTTACTACTAAATGAAGAACTTTTCCAGTTTTTGCTGCTTCTGGAGAAAGAATAATTTTTATGTTAGAGTTGTGGAAAACTCTTTAAAATATGGACTCATGTTATTTACCTAGTCTTCTTCCTGATACACTGGTATAGCTTGACACTATGCCTATGACTTCCTCTTACAGCTCGCTGGGATGTGATAAGACATCCTGTGTCCTTCAGGGTGCCCCTTTATATAAATCTGGGTTCCAGGCTCTCAAAAACAAGACGGGAGTTTGTTTACATTTCTCGGGCCACTCTGTAAAGCATCTATTTTAATTCTGCTATATTTTACTAGCTACTTCACCTTTAAATCTTTATTTCACTCATTTCCTGTGAATAATATTTACTACTAACATTTTTTAATACAAGGAAAACTCTTATTCCAAGAACAGATTGAAAAATCATGAAGATCAAGTTTAGGTTTTATATAGACAGATTTATAAAATGATCATAAATACTTCAAGACATGTGTATAATTCAGGCTGAGTATAACTTTACAAGCATTCACATTATTATTATTATTATTATTATTATATTTTTTGGCTAGAGATAAGGGATTTTTTTTAAAAAAAAATGGGGAGAATATTTTTATTCTCTTACTTACATGTGGTTATTTGTTTGCAAATAATAGAAACTAAGCCCTCAAATTAAAATATTTGTAGGATACTATGCAGTTCACAGAATTGAAGAGTTTGGCATTCAATTATAAGAATGAGCAGGAATCAGGGCAGCTCTACAGAGTTTAATCTCTTAGAAATTGAGTGTGCAGAGAATAGAAATGCTACTAAAATTGGAATTTGCTAAAGATTACTAGATAATATTAAGATATCGCAAAGATTTATGGCAGAAGGATGAGAAAACAAACATCCCTTACCTAAAATGCTATAAAATGATCCATTGTTTAGATCACTGGAAGTGCAAGATGGAAGATAAAGAGAAAAGATTTATCCCAAAAAGCAATGACAAAATAAGCATGAATCACTATGATAGCTCAATTTTCTAAGTTTTTCCTCTTTCAAATCATACAGAGTAGAAATAAAAGTTTGAAAAGCTAGGGGTTAAAATTGATTAAACCACAGCTCTATTAGCATTTTTAAGAAATATGTTTTTAAAAAATATGAAACCACCCAACAAGGCAAAACAAAATATAAGAAACAACATTACTATCAGTTTGCTTTATGCCAGTAAGAACAAATACCTTATTTTTGTAAAACAAAATCCCTGTTTACTTAATACTAATCTAAACAAGTAGGAACAGTGAAGTTAAGCAGTTATTCAAGTCCATGTACAAACTTCCCCCTCCATATGTTACTCAATATCATATAAAAATACACATTTATAAAATATTAGAAAGAATATATTGTATATAAAAGACAAAGGACATAATGGGTAACCCTGGGGAGAAAATAAATAGAATGAACGAGACAAATCATTTAAAAATATAATTGAATAAATTTCTGAATTCAAAGATTTGGACTTGAGGATTTAAAAGAAAAACAATAAAGCAAGTCATGTGCAAAAATGCTGTAAAAGATGTTTTATTTAGCCTCTTCTATAATAACACTCAACTTCAGAACACAGTAGAGTAATATCTTAGTGGTTAGAATGAATTAAACCACAGCTCTATCACCATTTTTAAAAAATATGTTTTTAAAAAATAAGAAACCATCCAACAAAGCAAAACAAAATACAAAAACAACACTGCTCTCAACTTGCTTTATGCCAGTAAGAACATATACCTTATTTCTGTAAAACAAACCCCCTGTTTAACCTAACACTAATCTAATCAAGTAGAAACTACTTGATATCTAACCTGTCAGATATCTCATATCTGACAGAAAGGAAAGTGGAATAAGGTGGAATGTGGAATTCTCATTTACTTAAATGATAATTTGATAAATTATAATTTGTAAGCACTAATATTAGTACTAATATATTTTCACCCTGAAAAATGGAAAAACATTATTCTGAGGGTTAAAAGAAAACATTATTTAAATACATGTGCTGGGTAGCTGTCTAGGCCCACTCTAATTGATTCACTTTTCTATAACACCTCATTGTACCCTTTTTTAATGAAATGCCTGCTGAAGGTAAAGTATTGTGCTAGGGCCTGAAGACACAGTAGGGAACAAGACAAACATGCTCATGGACATTCAAGGCTTCTTATGAATAATTAAAACATTGAGTGGTAAATCTTTTAATGAAAAATTTAATGTCCTGATTAACATATTCAATAGAATTCGGTGTTGGCTGTGAAAGAATTTAAATGCTTAAACTACATTTTTATTAAGCTTATTTGCATCCTTGTATAAATTAATTCTGACATAATTTTCAGTCATAATTTATTGAAAACTTCAATAAGTTTTTAATGTTTAAGCTGATTCAAATAGGATTGTGACCTAAATCCTCATGTGTTCCATTTCATTTTTTCAGGAGTCTACAAGTCCATGCTAAAGAAAAAAGAGTGGTAAGGTCAAGAGATCCTTATTGATTGCCAGACAACCAACCAGTAACTTCCCAATAGAAACCTTTGCATGTTCTTACTATGGCTTAATCACTTTTTAACAAATTCTCTTAGCATTTCACAAATTAATAAGGCAATGCACTTAGCAAAAGTGCATTATAATATACTGGCTCTGAAATTAATAAATTATTAAATTTATAATGTCAAACAAATATTCCAACAATGAAGACATTCCCTAGAAATTATCTGTTTAATAAAGGGTACAGATCATTACCTAATAAAATCCTTTGAGGGCCAAATTTAAGTAATCTTAAAAATAGGTAGTACTTTAGATTAAAAAAAAAGTTGAATGCTTAAGCTAAATATTTGCAAACCTTCACAAATATAGTAAAACATAATGTTTTAAATGTTTGCCTTAAATATTTAATAATAATTTATCAACTTTATGTTATACATGATTCACATAAATGCTTCACTATAATATTAATATTAGCAATTTAGGAAAATGATTTTTGTAATAATTCTCTATAATATTCTTAGGTATTAAGAAAGTATTCTTGAATATGCTGTAAATGTAAAATTTATAGACTAATTCTGAAATTTTACATGAATGAAATGTTCACTCTTGAGAGGAACTTTATCAGAATGATCATGATAGTCTGGTTCTAGTCAACATCTGACTCCAAACCAGTATGAGAAATAGTCAAGAAGATGTCAGAATTGGGTAAACTAATCAAAACTAAAGTGCTGCTAGGTAAACAGAGAATCAGGAAAATGCCAAGCCAATAGTAGAATGTCTTGTCATACCACGTAGGTAAGTACTGTAAAGACCAAATCAGTAAGATGGCTAAAGGGGAGATCAAACATCAAACATCAAAATGCTCCAGCTGAAAAAAAGATGTAGCAACTAGTGATGAAAGAAGGAAGCACAAATTGCCTCTGAAACAACTTTACTGCCTCTAAAAGGGAATATTTTCACTACTACGGGCATTTTTACCAAAAGCAAAATGTCTAGACTAGAAAAGTTTTGGCACTCTCAAACGTCTCTGATAGGAACACAGGTAAACATTTTCTAAACATCAAATTCACAGTATATAACAAAACCTTCAGAGAAATATGCCAATATATTATGATTCCTACACATGTAAATTTGCCCTTCACAACTTAACACGAATATGTAAAAAAAGATTTTCCTCTGGGAATTTTCTTTAGGAATGTTGATCAGACATTTTTCTAAATAGAAACAACCAAAATAGTCAAAACAAGGCAATTAACTAAATTAATTATGGTAAAGCCATGGAATCATATGAAATCTTTTACATAACTTCAGTGAATTTATATACGTGTGTGTAGATGTGTGTGTAGAAAGACGGCTGCCATACATAGTGAAAAGAGCAAGTTGTACAGCTATGTATAATGTGATATACACACATATTTATATCATATATATATAAATATATAAACTCATATATAGATGCTATGGGCTGAACATTTGTGTTCCCCCAAAATCTTAATCCCTAATTTGATTGTATTAAGTGGCAAGGGCTTTGGGAAGTGATTAAGTCATGAGGGCTCCACCACCATGAATGTGATTAATTCTTTTATATAAGAGATGGAAGGGAGCTTGTTTGCCCATTCTTCCATGTGAGTACACTTAGAAGGCACTATCTATGAAGAACAGGCCCTTATCAGACCCTGAATCTGCTGGTGCCTTGAATTTGGACTTCCCAAAATCCAGAACTGTCAGCAATAAAGTTCTGTTGTGTATACATTACCCAATCTAAGGTATTTTTGTTATAGCAGCCTAAATAGATGAACACAAGGTTCATAGGTTATATATATATATATAGTATGTATAAAGATATAAATATGTATGTATAGAAGGGAATAAATAGGTAGCTATTACCCATATGAGAAATCACTCTATGCATACCCTATTTATGCCTAGGTGAAGGGTTAAGTCAGAATCCAAAATTTCTAACTTTCTACCAAAGTCAAATACATCCTGTAAAGCTTTAGATAACTTGTTTACCCAAGATATTATGGGGAAATAGATGAAGGGAAAACTATATATATATGGCATAGCAAAATAATTTTATAACCCCCATGGGATATTTCTGTTATCCTGCCAAATTCTCTTACCTGTCACTTGTGTTTGTGCTTCCTCTCTCTCTCTTTCCCCACCCCACTCCTTTCATCCTTTCCTCATATTATTCTTTAAGTCACTACTCTTCTTAAGGAATTTTCATTTTTAGGAATAATGGATATGAATGAGTTATACTGTATAAAAGGTTATCTTTCTGTGAAAAATATATATATTTTTATGTATCAACACACCAATATTTTTAAAAATTATCTCATGGTATTCACCAAGCTGTTGATAGTAGCTATAGTAGTTAACTCTGGGGAGTAAGGCTAAGAGAAGGAAGGCTCATAACCTCTATGTTCATACATGCCTGACTTGTTCAAATACTTTACAATAAAAATATATTTTTTTTATATTTTGTGTAAAATAAATATTTTAATCCACTGTCTTCACTCACCTGGGTTAGTTTTATAAACTCTTTTCTGGTCTCCTACCTTTGATCTTGCCTTTTCTTATATATTCTTAAAAGTGTTACCAGAATGATTCTTTTAAAATGCAAAAGTTATAATGTTGCACATACTTACATGCCCTGATGAGTTGGTTTGATCTTAGGCTAGAGTTCAGGTTTCTTAACAGGACTCAGGGTTCTTATAAAGTGTTGTTCCCTTTTCATCTTTAACTTGTCAATTGTCATTCTTTTGGCATATTATTCTCTTTAGTTCTGTTCAACAGCAAGTTTTCTTTCTTCCACAATATTTAGTGAACTTTTCTTCATTGCCAAGATTTATCTTTTCTTTTCCTTCCAAATTCCCCTACCTCCTATTTGACTAACTTCTATTCAATCTTCAGAACAAAACTTTAATGCCCTTACTTCTGAGCTTACAAGTCTTGGTTAAATGTTCCTCATATGCATTCCTAAGGACAATGTATCTTTGCTCTCATTACCCTTATAACCTATGTTAATATTTTTGTTGCTTTTTTATATTCTTCTATATGATACTAAACTCCCTGAGAATAGCTATTACATATGCTTTATTCATTGCTATATACCAAATGCTTGGCACATAGATGTTTAAAATATATATTTAAATAATAATCATTAAATAATTTGGTAAATGAACTCAATGTCTATTCATTATTTATGTAATAAATAAAAACTATATATCAGATGTGCTATCACCAAAAAAAAAAGGGGATAGCTTGTATCATGCTAACATTCCCACCAGTTTCAAACATAAATTTTGTTAGAAGTTTAGAAGAGCAACTAAGGAGGTAAGGACCTGAGAGGCATAGGTTCTAGAGAA
>VBSM01002217.1:38899804-38935554 GCA_008086735.1 Cheirogaleus medius
ATTCTTAAGGTTTCATGCCTTAGGTTTAAATCTGTTAGCCATCTTGAGTGAATTATTATGAGAGGTGAGAGGTAAGGATCCTGATTCATTCTTCTGCATGTAGCTAGCCAGTTTTCCCAGCACCATTTATTGAAGAGAGATTCTTTTCCCCATTGTATATTTTTGTCACCTTTATCAAAGATTAGGTTGCCGTATACTGATGGTTTCATCTCTGGTATCTCAGATCTATTCCAGATATCGATGCTTCTGTTCTTGTGCCAATACCAGACTGATTGAACTATTATTGCTTTATATTACAGGTTGAAGTCAGGAAGACTGATGTCTCCCAGTTTGTTCTGTTTACTTAAGATTGCTTTGGCTATACGAGGCTTTTTCTGGTTCCATACAAAGTGAAGGATTATTTTTTCTAGATCTGTAAAGAATGTTGATGGTATTTTGGTGGAGATTGCATTGATTCTGTAGATCACTTTAGGTAATATTGACATTTTAATGATATTGATGCTGCCAATCCATGAACAAGGTAGATATTTCCATCTGTTTAAATCATTTACAATTTCTTTTTTTAGTGTTTCATAATTCTCCTTGTATAAATCTTTTGTATCTTTCTTTAAATATACTCCTAGATATTTATATTTCTTTGGGGCTATAGTAAAGGGTATTGCTTTTTTTATTTGAGTTTCTGCTTGATGGTTCTTGGCATATATGAATGCTTCTGATTTGTGTATATTGATTTTATAACCTGAAACTTTACCAAATTCATTTATCAAATCTAGGAGTCTCTTGGAAGAGTCCATGGGGTTTTCTAGGTATAATATTATATCATCTGATAACGGGCTGATAACTAGAATCTACTTAGAACTCACAAAAATCAGCAAGGAAAAATCAAACAACCCTATCAAAAAGTGGGCAAAGGACATGAACAGAAACTTTTCAAAGAAGACAGAATAATGGCTAACAAATGTTTGAAAAAATGCTCAACATATCTAATCATCAGGGAAATGCAAATCAAAACTGCAATGAGATATCACTTATCTCCGGTAAGAATGGCCTTTATCAAAAAGTCCCCAAACAATAAATGTTGGCATGGAGGCAGAGAGATAGGAACACTCCTACACTGCTGGTGGGACTGCAAACCAGTTCAACCTCTGTGGAAAGCAATATGGAGATACCTTAAAGCGATACAAGTAGATCTACCTTTGATCCAGCAATCCCACTACTGGGCATCTACCCAAAAGAACAAAGGACAATCTACAAAAAAGACACCTGCACTTGAATATTTATAGCAGCACAATTCACAATTGCAAAGCTGTGGAAACAACTGAAGTGCCCATCAATACATGAGTGGATTAACAAAATGTGGTATATGTATACCATGGAGTACTATTCAGTTTTAAGAAACAATGGTGATATAGCACATCTTGTATTTTCTTTGATAGAGCTGGAACCCATACTAATAAGTGAAGTATCCCAAGAATGGAAAAACAAGCACCACGTATACTCACCAGCAAATTGGTATTAACTGATCAGCACCTAAGTGGACACATAGGAATTACATTTATTGAGTATTGAGCAGGTGGGAGGGGGAGGAGGGGGCGGGTATATACATACATAATGGGTGAGATGTGCACCATCTGGGGGATGGTCACTCTTGAAGCTCAGACTTGTGGGGGGAGAGGGGGCAAGAGCATTATACACAACCTTACAATTTGTACCCCCATAATATCCTGAAAAAAAAAAGTGGTTGGAGAAAACTTACATTCTTTTGTTTAATCTTTTATATTTTGTACTGTGTAGCACAAAACATCTTCAAATCATCTTTCAAGGTCATTAAGATGTAGTGGTGTCATTTTTACCTCTAGAGGCAAAATATTTAAGGGCCACTATTTCATATTCAACAACATTCAGGCAATGAAATTATATGGATCAATCTAAGTGTCCATCAACAGACAATTGAATAAAGAAAATGTGTTATATATACACAAGGAATACCATTCAGCCATAAGAAGGAATGAAATCATGCCTTTTGCAGCAACATGAATGGAACTTGAGGCCATTATTTTATGTGAAACAAGCCAGACACAGAAAGTCAAATACTGCATGTGTTCACTCATGAGTGGGTGCTAAAAAATGTATACGCATGGACATAAAGAATGGAATTTATAGACAATAGTGACTCATAAGGGTGAGGGAGTGGGGGAGAGTGGATAATTAGAAATTACTTAAGGGGTACAATGTACACTATTCAGGTGATGGATACCTTAAAGCCCTGAGTGAACCACTACACACTCTATGCATGTAAGAAAATTACACTTGTACCCCATAAATTTATACAAATAAAAATATCTGAGTACCTTAAACCCAAAGAATTTTGTTCCAAAAAATCTGGGGAACCATATAGAAAATATGAATACTTGGAATTTTATGGAAACAGTTTGACTTATAAAAGCTAAAGGCAACATAATTTATTTAATGTAGTCTTACATTTTAAACTAGATCCAAGATTTGCATTTCTATGTAATTAGTGTATACTTAAATTCAAGGTGAGTGCTAGCAAAATGAAAGACATATCCACCTGCTGTGCAGTTTTTTGGTTTTTTTTTGATTTCTCAGTAATTCTTTTTCTGTTTTGTTTATCTATTTTTATTTTTTAAACAGTTCAGTTTTCCTCCAGAGAATCAACTATTTTCTTATTTTAGTTCATGTAATCTGAACCTAGCTGATTCCAGCTGCCCCAGGTGTGTGAGTTTTCCTAATAGGATAACCAAGGATCAGTCAATGAACCTGTGATCAATTAACAAATTGACGGACTGCCAATAAGTCAGCTGTTTGTGTTATTAGGTGAGTAGAATATAAGCCTAGAACTGCAGGCGGTGAATTTAGCTTCTCCGTGCTGCCTGAGAATAATGACAAACTGAAGGAAACAAAGCTGAATCATGGAGGGAAATTGATGACAACCTTATTTGAACATCTAAATCCAGTTGTGCCTGAAGCCAGAATACCCTTGGAGTCTTCAGGTAGGCAAGCCAATAAACTTCCATTCTTGGTAAAAATGATTTGAATTCGGTATCTATGACTTGTAACCAAATATCTGATTAATATACTACACTAATTTTATTGCATTTCTTACAATTATAACAAAATAATTGTTTAATTATTGTTTATATATTAAGATTATTGTTTATAATTATTTGCTCAATGTTTATCACTCCTGCTAGATTATAAACTCCTTGCAGGTAGGGATCATGTCTGCCTTGTTTATTGTTCTCTTCTCCCTTCACCAGCGGAAGGTCTGGCTCAGAGTAGGTACCCAAAATGAGTTAAAAGTTGAATCAGTTTTTAAGAATATTAAAATGCTTGGGAAAGCATGCAAGTAACAGTAAAAGTAAATTCCTTTTTACATTTTTTTGGTAATAATTTAGCTTAATATTCAATTTAGAGACCTATATCTAAAACAAGGTGTCCAGCTATGACTAGATTTTCTGAGCAAGTCAAATGGTTTAGTCTTAGTTTTAGTAAGGGAGAGCAATCTCAAATAGTCACAAGTAAACTTTTAAAATTACTCTGGGAGCTCATTGTTCAGTAGCTCCATTTAAAAAATATTATATATGTTTTCGTAATGTGTTTTGAAACGTCAGTAAAAAAATGTGCTATCTCTAGTATTCTTTGTTTTCCTTAAATGTTTAGATACTTTGCTACCCAAAAGTAGATCCATAAGATTGTATTTATCCCTTAATGCCTGTTTAAACTCTAGTCACATGAATGGCAATTTTTTTGAGTTTTCAAATATATATTCAAGTTTTCTTCAATTATGTGCACATTTGGTTTAATCATTTTATTTAATTAATTAATTTATTTATTTTTTCAGCATATTATGAGGGTACAAATGTTAAGGTTACATATATTGCCCTTGCCCCCCTCGCCCCCTCGAGTCAGAGCTTCAAGAGTGTCCATCCCCCAGTTGGTGCCCATTGCACTCATTATGTATGTATAGACCCATCCCCTACCCCTCACCTGCCCGACACCCGATAGATGGTATTCCTATATGTCCACTTAGGTGTTTATCAGTTAATATCAATTTGCTGGTGAGTACATGTGGTGCTTGTTTTTCCATTCTTGGGATACTTCACTTAACCACTTCGGTACCAGTGCTGACTATAGTAGATAGCCACAGATGAACGCACACAGCTAATTTAGCCGACAGCCGTGATATGACTTTTCTAATTTTTCATTTATCAAAATAAAATTGTGAACATTTAGAAGTAACATAATGAAAACATATATGTATATGTTACCTGTTCTGATTTACATTGCAAGTAAAGCTGCCTGTAAAGTAAAACAAGCTTTCAGTGCTTTAAAGCTTTCCTCATCACATAAGAGCAAAACGGATTCGTCGTCAATGTACAGCACAAACTATTTGTGCAGATTATGTGTGCCGGCTGTGGGCAAGGTTTTGCAGCCAGTAAGCGAGGTACCGAAGTGGTTAATAGAATGGGTTCCAGCTCTATCTAGGAAAATACAAGAGGTACTACTATATCACCGTTGTTTCTTATAGCTGAATAGTACTCCATGGTATACATATACCACATTTTATTAATCCTCTCATGTATTGATGGGTACTTCGGTTGTTTCCACAGCTTTGCAATTATGAATTGTGCTGCTATAAACATTCGAGTGCAGGTGTCTTTTTCATAGACTGACTTTTGTTCTTTTGGGTATATGCCCAGTGATGAGATTGCTGGATCAAATGGTAGATCCACTTGTATCACTTTAAGGTATCTCCATATTGCTTTCCACAGAGGTTGAACTAGTTTGCAGTCCCACCAGCAATGTAGGAGTGTTCCTATCTCTCCACATCCATGCCAACATTTATTGTTTTGGGACTTTTTGATAAAGGCCATTTTTACTGGAGGTAAGTTATATCTCATTGTGGTTTTCATTTGCATTTCCTTGATGATTAGAGATGTTGAGCATTTTTTCATATGTTTGTTGGCCATTATTCTGTCTTCTTTTGAAAAGTTTCTGTTCATGTCCTTTGCCCACTTTTTGATAGGGTTGTTTGATTTGTCCTTGCTGATTTTTGTGAGTTCTAAATAGATTCTAGTTATCAGCCCTTTATTGAATGTGTACCTTGCAAAAATTCTCTTCCATTCTGTGCGTTGTCTGTTTGCTCTCTTGACAGTTTCTTTGGCTGTGCATAAGCTTTTTAATTTGATCAGGTCCCATTTATTTATTTTTGTTGCTGCTGTGATTGCCTTTGGGGTCTTCTTCATAAATTCTTTGCCTAGGCCAATTTCTAGAAGAGTATTTCCAACATTTTCCTCTAGAATTCTAATAGTTTCACACCTAAGGTTCAAGTCTGTTACCCAGTGTGAGTTGAGTTTTGTGAGAGGTAAAAGATGTGGGTCCTGTTTCAGTCTTCTACATGTGGCTATCCAGTTTTCTCTGCACCATTTATTGAATAAGAATTCTTTTTCCCAGTGTATGTTTTTGTCTGCTTTGTCAAAGATTAGATGGCTATATGAGGATGGTTTTATATCTGGGTTCTCTGTTCTGTTCCACTGGTCAATGTCCCTGTTCTTGTACCAGTCCCAAGATATTTTAATTACTATAGCCTTGTAGTATAGTTTGAAGTCTGGTAAATTGAAACCTCCCATTTTGGTTTTATTGCCTGGGATTGCTTTTGCTATATGGGGTCTTCTCTGGTTCATCAGGTGCTTATTAAGAAAATAATCCATCACAACCAAGTGGGCTTCATCTCAGGGATGCAGGGATGGTTCAACATACGCAAATCTATAAATGTAATTCACCATATAAACAGAAGCAAAAACAAAGACCATATGATCCTCTCAATAGACGCAGAAAAAGCATTTGACAAAATTCAACACCCTTTTATGATAAGAATACTTAACAAAATAGGCATAGACAGGGCTTCCCTAAAAATGATACAAGCCATATATGACAAACCCACAGCCAACATTATACTGAATGGGGAAAAACTGAAAGCATTCCCACTTAGAACTGGAACAAGGCAAGGTTGCCTACTATCTCCACTTCTATTCAACATGGTGCTGGAAGTCCTTTTCACAGCAATCAGACAAGAGAGCAGAATTAAGATTGTCCAAATGGGGGTAGAAGAGATCAATCTCTCACTTTTTGCTGATGATATGATATTACATCTAGAAAACCCCAAGTATTCAACCAAGAGACTCCTTGAATTGATAAATGAATTCAGTAAAGTCTCAGGATACAAAATCAGTACACAAAAATCAGAAGCATTCTTATATGCCAACAACAATCAAAGTGAGAACAAAATCAAAGACTCAATTCCCTTGAAAATAGCAACAAAGAAAATGAAGTACCTAGGACTATATTTAAGGAGGTAAAAGACCTCTATAGGGAGAACTATGAAACACTGAAGAAGGAAATAGCAGAGGATGTAAACAGGTGGAAGACCACACCATGCTTGTGGGGTGGCAGAATCAACATTGTTAAAATGTCTATACTACCCAAAGTGACCTAAAGAGTCAATGCAATCCATATTAAAATACCATCATCATTTTTCACAGATATAGAAAAAATAATTTTATGCTTCGTATGGTTTATTTTTTAATTTGTGAATTCTATCAATGGATGTAAGTGCCACGTTGTCTGAAGGACATTTTTCAGGGTTTATTTTAGATAAACTGGACCTGAACTTATGCCTATTTAGGTAAGGTGGGAAGCAGATGATTATTAAAGGTATTCACACAGACACTTCCAAGAGATTGCTGTGTAATTTGTTTGCTAACTTTTTTCATTTTCAAAATATAATTATAAATTATCCATGGCTGGCCTTTTATTCCTCAAATGAATTTTAATAATATCTCTTTTTATCAGATTATCCTTTATGCTACCCACTACCTGCTCTGCCAAAGCTTTAGAACAAAAGCTTATTACCAAAATACAAAACCAGCCTTAGTATCACTAGAATTTTACAACTTTTATAATACATAGCTGTTTACTTAAAGTTGCATGCAGATTTTCTTTCCTTATAAATAGACATAAAAATACTACAATGAAACATTAGTCAAGAGCAGGCTGATTCTCAATAAAGCATATTGCAGAGTTATAGCTGCAAAATTTTAAAACCAATAGCTATATGTTGTCTGTACTAGTTTTATTAGTTTTCTTGGATTGCTTAACAAATTGCCCCACCTTGTATGGCATAAAACGAGACACTTTAATTTTCTCATGGTTCTGCAGACTTGAAGTCCAAATTCAAGGTGTCAGCAAAGCCATCCTCTGTATAGGCTCCAATGGAAGATTGTTCTTTGCCTATTCCTAGTGCTGCTTGTGGTCCTTGGCTTGTAGCTGTATCACTTGAATCCCTGCCCAGCTATCACATGGCCTTCTCCCCTGTGTCTCTGTGTCAAACTTTCTTCTTCTTATAGGAACACTAGTTATATTGCATTTAGGGCCCACTCTACTCCAGTATGACCTCAACTTAACATGATTAAATCTGCAAAACTCTATTTCCAAGTAAGAGTACATTCACAGGTTTGAGGGGAAATGAACTTTGCAACCCACTATTTATCCCAGTACACTATTTAGTGATGCATGACTTAAGTTGTATGCTTTTATGTAAAATATTTAAAATATGCACTAAGTATATTCTGAAAAGTAATGACTAGAGGATATGGTGGTTGAATAAAGGCAGCACAGTGTGATGGATAAATGTAGCCTCTGGAACCAAACTGCCTGAGTTTAAATCCTGGATCTGTCACCAGTACCTGTGTGATCTTGGGAAAACCGTTCAACTTCTTTTGGGCTGACTTTCCTCATCTGTAAAATAGATACAGCAAGAGTACTTTCCTAAGAAAGTTATTATAAATGGACAATAAATTAATTGTAAAATGTTGAAGCAGAAACTGAAACACAGCTCTAGGTAATTTGTTTGTTATTGCTGGATCTAGTACTAAGTGTTGTCTTCTGAAAACCCACAAACACTTTTTTTAAAAAAAATTGTATTGTGGCAAAATACATATATATATAACATAAAATTTGCCATTTTAACCATTGCTAAGTATACAATTTAGTGACATTAATTACATTCACAATGTTGTGCCACCATCATTACTATCTACTATATTTCCAAAACTGTTGCATCACTACAAACAGGAATTCTGTAATCATAAAGGAATTACTCCCCATTACTGCATCCATATGCCTGGTAACCTCTATTATATGAATTTGCCTATTTTAGACATTTCATATGAGTAGAATCATACAATATCCTTTCGTATCTGGTTTATTTCACTTACATCTATGTTGCTGCATATAGCAGAACTTCATTACCTTTAATGGCTGAATAATAGTCCATTCTATACATAGTCACGCACTGCTTAACAGTGTTGCAGTCAATGATGAAACACATATACAATGGTGATCTCATAAGATTAGAATGGAACCGAAAAATTCCTACCACTTAGTGACATCATAGCCATCCAATGTCCTGGCACAATGCATCTGTCACATGTTTGTGCTGATGCTGGTGTTAAAAAAAACCCACTGCACTGCCAGGCCTATAAAAGTATAGGAATATAATTATGTACAGTGCATGATATTTGATAATGATAATAACTATGTTACTGGTTTATGTATTTACCATACTTTTATCATTATTTTAGAGTGTGCTCCATCCACCTACTTACAAAAGTAGTTAACTGTAAAACAGCTTCAGGCAGGTCCTTCAAAAGGTATCCTAGAAGAAGGCATTGTTATAAAACACAATTCCATGAGTGTTATTCCCCCTGAAGACATTCCAGTGGGACAAGATGGAAGTAGGTGATATTGATTATCCTGACCCTGTGTAGGCTAAGGCTAGTATGTGTGTTTGTGTCTTAGTCTTTAACGAAAATATTTTAAAACTAAAAAAATACCTTAATTAAAAAGTTTTAAAATAGAAAAAAGCTTATAGAGCAAGAATATAAAGAAAATATTTTTGTACAGCTGTTTTGTACAGCTGTTTTAAGCTAAATATTATAAAAGAGTCAAAAAGTTTAAAAAACGTAAAAGTTTATAAAGTCAAAATGTAAGTTAAGGCTAATTTATTATTGAAGAAAGAAAAAATAATTTTAGTGAATTTACTGTAGACTAAGTATTCAATGTTTATGAAGTCTACATATTATACCATAATGTTTTGAAATACATCTAAATGTCCAGCCATAGGTAGTAAGTAAAACTTACTATGACACTCCCATACAATGAAATATTATACATCTAACAAAAATCTAACATCACATTTAATAGATTTACTGAAATGGAAATGCTCAAATTATAGAAATTTTGAAAAGGATTTTAAATGATACACAAAGTATGAAGGTATTCCTAAATTATGAAAGATGCCAAAGGACATAGATTTTTCTCTCTGATTTCCCTGGGTCTTACCGTCAAGAGAGAATTCTGGATTATGGATGAGCTAAATATTTGACTTCAAATTTTCTAGCTCAGGAAAAATAATGGAGTAAAGTGATAAATATTGAATTATCATAGGCTTGGATCGGAATGCCAGTCATGGTATTATGAATTGGCTAACCTATCTTAGCTTGTGTTTGACGAATTTGTATATGAGGCTGTCAGGAGCACAGTACTGTCTCATGTTTTCACAATCATGTTTTCCTGGAAACTTGGCTAGCTGCACTCCTTCAAGAATAGTCTAAGTTAAAATTGTTGATAGTGCATTAGAAGGAAGAGTGTGACTTTGGTTTTTGCTGATTTTTAAGTGATTTAAAACACTTAATTGTTGGTATTTTTAAATTTTACTATGCCCTAAGGCCCAATAAAATGTAGCAAGATTATGATAAAGAGGAACATAAAATTATATAATTATGCTACATGTTTAAAAAATGCAAAATTATGTTCTGCTGTCTAGATTGCGTTAATGCCAGTGAAGCTTGAAATGATCAATCAGTGCCACTCTTGCCTCAGGCCCCACAGAGCCACATGGCTCTGGGGTTATATCCTCTACCTTGAAGAGGGATATAAAAATGATACATCATCTGACCACTCCCGCTCTGCCAAAGCAGCTCCACCTCATTTATTCCCAGGCACCCTCCATACATAAGCAGATCTTAAAAAAAAACCAAAACAGTGAATTTCTTTATAAATACATAAAACCTAGAGAATTTCTTTGCAGAACTAATTTGGGCTTACTCTGCTAATAAAGTTATTCTAATTTTTTAAATTTATGAATCAGAAGAAAAATACTATTAAAACTATTACTACTACTGCTGCTATTAATACAATAAAAAAGCAAACATCTGAAATGATAAACAAAAGATGAAAAAATTTCTTACGTTATATTCCAGATACTGCCATTACCAAGCAACCAAACCTGTATGTTAGTTTTCGATTCTGAACCCAAACAGAGCAGAAAATGAGCTATAGTAACTTTCTTTAGGAAATATCCACCAGTACTCACACCTACCACTTCTACAAAGCTCTGCAGTGATTCTTATGAGCTCTTTAATCTGATGGAAGTCCTGCCTTATAGTTGAAGATATACTACCTTAACACAGGTCATGCCTTATTGGTATACAGAAGTCAAAGGCCAAGGAGGAATGGATTTAACTTTATTTAATTTTCAAAAAAAATGCAGGTCCATAATTTTAAGGCACATAGATGAGTCCAATGGGGAGGGGTTCCTGAAGGGAGAACACAGAGATGGTAATGAAAACAAGTGCTGTTAGCATTAAACGTCTAAATTTTTCATTTTCTCTTAATGTAGCTACATTTAACATTCAAAGAATGGCTCTCTAAGCCTAGGCTACAGAAGTTCAAATAAGGCATTGGGAGAACTGTGTTCATGCCCTGGCTATGAGCTTGGGCCATCTACTTACTTCAGTATTTGTTTCCTCATCTGTTTGCTATACTCACGCCATAGAAATTTTTACAAGGTTCACATGAGAAATCCCACTGTAAAGTATCAGTTGTATAAGGACTAAAAACATCACCACATGGGTGATTAGCTGGTGCCTGTAGCCTTTCTAATTGATATACAGTGGCTGAGCACTGATAATTGTTCAACCAATTATCTAATAAATGGTTTCAAGTCCTCCAAACCGGAACAGCATTAGTTTGGTAAATTCCCATAAATGTGGATAGAGAATCAAGCTTAACCAATTACTCTGAGTCCCTATTATTTAAAGGAAAGGAAGTACTAATTTTGTTTGTTTGTTTTTATTTGTATAAATTAGAGGGTGCAGTTTTGTTACATAGATATATTGCATAGTGGTAAAGTCTGGGCTTTTAGTGTAACCATCACTCTAATAATGTACATTGTACTCTTTAAGTAATTTCTTATCCCTCATCACCTCCCCCCCTCACTCTCCCACCTTTCAGAGTTTCCAGTTATTCCACAGGCTATGTGGAATGTGTCCACATTATTTAGTCACCACTGATGAGAACATGTATTATTTTACTTTCTGTTTCTAAGTTGTTTCACTTAAGACAATGGGCTCCAGTTCCATCCATGTTGTTGAAAAAGACATGATTTCACTCTTTTTTATGGATGAATAGTATTCCATTGTATATATGTACTACATTTTGAAAGTACTAATTTTTGAGACTTATATGTTTGTCATTGTACTGAGAAATTTATTTCATAATTTATTTCTCATCCTGAAAGACAATTACTTTTATCCCCATTTTACAGTTGAAGAATTCAACCTCATAAAAATTAAGAAACATGCCCAAGGTGACATGTTTTCCATGTGAGAGAACCTAGATTCAATCATTTTGAGCTAACTACAAACCTAGTGATTCTTAGCTCACAGAGCACCTACTATTTCTTGTAGCACTAATGTTCACTGCCAACCCAAAATATCATCATGTAATAAAGTTAGTTTAAAGTTTGGTTTGGGGAGGTGCAAATCGTGTGACTCTATAGTGGACAAAAATTCCAAAAGCACTGCGTTTTTAAAACACTGAGCTAATGTTCATTACCTTACTTTCTCCTAATAATTCTATGTGTAGTCACTACTAAGCCAATTTTGTAGATGAGCAAATGATATGTAAACAAATTAAGAAATTTACTTAAGTTCTTTTAAGCCAACACATAGTAACAGCCCAAAGTCAGAACTGCCAACCATGCTGATGGGTGGTTGTGTGTATCTGACTCATTTATACAATCAATTCATCATCGAAAATCTTCCATTAAACAATATTTCTTTTCATTGTCTCTTGTCACTGTGTTATTGTTTTTTTTATGCCAAATAAAAAATAATGTATTTCTAAAATGTCCAACTGATCACTCACAAACAAAATATTGGATATTGACCCCTCTTTCTCTCAAAAGAGTATATTTGCATGGCATTTGGACAATATAACTTTGTACAACATTTTATTGTGTCTATGTATGCTGTATCTGTATTGATAAGGCTTTTTCTTGATGTAAGTAAATTGAGATATAGAAATTTTAAATAAAAATCTTTGAATAAGTATTGAAAACAAAACATTTATTGATTCCAGGGTTAGGCAGCAAAACTATGCTTTAAATGTTTGTTTACAAGTTGAAATGATGTATACTTAATAAAGAGGATAATAGAGATAATTATCCTATTAATTACAATTAAAAGGTATGTTATTTGATGCAACCTCCCTGCTTATGTCGTATTTTATTTTGTGTATGCTCTCTAAATCTATGGGGTTTTTTTTTACCACAACTTTAATTATTGCCCCCTTCATTTAAATTTGCTGAATTTCTTCAAAAATTCTTAGGTTTAATATGTTTTAAGTTATTTTATCACTAGAAATATATAATAAAGAAAAAAAGTAATAGAATCTGATTTAAAATAAGAACATTTGTATAAATCAGGCAATATTGATGTTAGCAGGAAAATTCTGAGATTTAAAAAATGTACATATAAAGGAAAAGCTTATCAGTGGATCACGGCTAACCTCATCAATAATCTTTCTTTAAAACTACGCGCCACTTCCAAGTATGTGTTTGATGTATTTTCTTTTCTTGCAAACAGATTTCTATATGCCTTCTGCCAGACAAATAAAAACTATTTTCTTATTTAAAAACAAAACCTACGCGGAAATTGGAGCTTGCCTAAATCCATTGGAAAAAATAATTAGAAGTCACCCTCACTTTAGATTGCAATTAGGATTCGGACGTGATAGGATTTTTGTGGCATGAGGATACAGGAGACAAGCACTTCTAGCAGGATCTGAGGGAAAATCTTGGTTTAACTATACAAACAGGGCTAAACAGTCTTTAAAAAGAAATCCCATTATAAGTTTCACTAAAGTTTATTTGATAAACATTTACCAACACACTGGAATACTTTGTAGTTGGAAGAGAGCAGGTATTTAGAGTTAAAGAAGAGGGTTTGCTAAGATAAGGGCATGTGTGCTCTGGGAAGAACAACTGCTACAGACAGACTGAGTTTGCTGCACAGGGTTCAAAGCAAGGTGGCATAGCTTATTTGACTGCAAAAGTAGGTTTATTAACCTTTCTGACATACCCATTATACTGTGAGCAACTTGAGAAAGACTGTTGTATTCATAGCTGCAAAGCTGGAATAGCCTGGCACATCATAGAAACCCAGTTAACAGTCTACAGAAAAGAAACAATTGAGCAAACTAACCAATGTAGGGTCTTCTGTCTCTTGCTGAGAAGCATACTTTATTCTACAAACAATTTATAGCAAGGTTATTTGACAAAGGAATACATTGATACAACTCTAGCTGCAGTTTGTAGAGAGTCTTGTAGAGGGAGAAAGGAAGAATAGTTTGAAAACAGCTGCAATATTATACAAAAACTGGTTTCAAGACAATAGGAGAGAAAAAATTTGAGAAATTTGAGAAATACTATAAACATTACAAAAGGAAATTTTGTGACTATATGTGGCTTTTAAGGGAATAAGAAGAAACATAAAAATAAGAATGCCTGCCCAGTATGCCCTACAGAAAATTTTTTTCCTGAGCTCCAGATTTGTGTTTCCAGCTACCTATGTTCTGAAGGCTCCCAGAGAATTCAGTCTCAGCATCCCAAAACTAATTCATGTTTAGGCCTTTCTCCTTGTTCCTGTCCACACAGTCAACTTGTTTTGTTTACCTTTATTGCTTTGTAACCAATACCACTGCCTCTACCATCCTCCCAACTAGGCTTTTCATTTGAGATCATGTAAAAAAGTCCAGAATACAGAATGCAAAGGTATTTCTTCTTTAAATAGGACAAGAAAGTCTTGTAAAAGAGTTAAGTTTGTGAGCGACATTTTTGGTTTTAAAAATGTAAAAGAGTTTGTGAGTACATATGTATTAATACGTGATAGCGATAGAGAAGAAAGGAGGGATGTAAGAGCAAAGAAGAGAATAGAATAAAATGGACAAAGACAAAGCATTAGACTCCCAGGTCATGGTAAGGGTCACAGGCAGACAGTAAAGAAAAGGGAATTGCCGTTCTTTTTTCTTTTTAGTATCTGGATTAAAAGAAGAAAAGATTGAGTTCTAGGATCTAGCAGGGATTGGTACCACAAGGCCATCTATAAAAGTGTAAAGCAGGGATATCTCTTACTGTTAACACAGACAAGAACAGACAGATACAGTAAAGGAAGAGGTCTTAGTGAAAAGATCTTCGGGGATTCCAGAGCTGGTATTCTTCCAAGATCCTAAGAGCCAAATTGCTTGGGACTAGCTATCCTAATGTCTGTTTATGACTCTGTGATCCATCTGAATCCCCAAATAAATATCATAAGAAACAGACAAAGAGAAAGAAGAAGAATGTTTCTAAGAAAAAGAAAACAGAGGAAGATAATGAAAATATCATAATGATGATGGAAAAATATAATAGATGCTTAACCATCATTGTCCTAGTCATCAACATCATCATCATCAGCAGCAGCACCACCAATAGCTTTCCTGCTACTGCCAAAAACTAGTAGGAAATAAAATATAAAGAAAATTTTATTCATAGCACCAAAAATATATAACACCTAGGAATAAATAAAACGTGAACTATGCAAGAACATGGGAAGAACACTAGAAAACCAGAGGAGCAAAAACAAGACACAGAAAATAGAGAACCACATATATACATTACCTCAGATTTAAAGACTGAGTATTGTAAAGACACTGATTCTCTTTGCATGAAACTATAAATTTAATCCTATCCCTTTCCAAATGAATATTGAATTTTCCTGAAATGTGTTAAAAGACCCCCACAATTTTACAATTATCTTGACATATTAAGGGTAGAAAAAGAGCAAAAATAAATAAAGAAAGAAATCATAAGATATATGGGATGATTTTTTTCTTTATACCACAACATTAAAAAACAAGAATAAAGGCATATGGTTTTAGCATATGAATGAAAATGGAATAAGAAGCTCCTGTGTGTATGTTTGTATACACACCCTATGTATCAATATACACACCTTAAATGTGCACAGCATGAGTTTAGAATATCATTTAAGTGACTTTTACAATAAATACATAATTAGTTATTGAATAAGTGGTTTTAAAACAATAAATCCATCTGCAAAAAAATAAAAATAAAAAGCAAACAAACAAAATAATTAGATCCTACCTCATTATGTAAGTTTGCTAGGGCTGCCATAGCAAAATATCACAAACTGAATGGCTTAAACACAATAGAAATTTATTTTCTGACAATTCTAGAGAATAGGAGTCCAAGATCAAGGTATCAGCAGGGTAGGGTTGATTTCTTCTGAGGGCTCTCTCCTGGGCTTGTTGATGACTATCTTCTCCCTGTGTCATCACATGATCTTTTTTCTGTGGGTGTCTGTGTCCTAATCTCCTATTCTTATAACGCCAGTCATTTGGATTAGGGCCCTCTCTAATGACCTCATTTCACTTTAATTACCTCATTAAGGCCCTATCTCCAAATGCAGTCACATTATGAGGTAATGGATGTTAAGATTTCAACATATGAATTTTGAGAGGACACAATTCAACCTATAATACTCATATTGAATGCATTTCAAAGAATTTAAGGAATGATTTTAAAAAATACTACAAGACCCTTTGACCTCAATACACAGGTTTCTAAGATTCTATGAACTTCCTGAAGTTGTGGGAAAAAATTGTATATATGAAAATTTGTGCATATTTCTGATTGAGAGGCTTTATCTTTCATAAACTTTGTGAAAGGATCTGTAATTACTTTTTTAAAGTTTAGAACACTAAACTAGGAGAACATATCAGTGAAATTTATATAATATTGAAGCAGGTAAAGACTCCCTAAGCATAACAGCAAAAGCACACACCCTAAAGGAAAATATAAATGGATTTGACTACATAAATATTAAAAAATTTTTATGGAAAAAGAAACTGTTAACAAAGTTAAAAGTAAAAGCCTGGGGGAAATAATTACTGCATAGATAGGGAGGTAGCAGAAAATGGAGTTAAGTACAAGGGCTTGAAATGAGATACATAGCTTTAATATTAGCCTGGCTGCTACTAGCCATGTGACTTTGAACAGATTGCTTAAGTTTCTCTCACTTTTACTCTCTTCAACTCTAAAATGGGGATTATAATACCATCCAATAGGAATATCAAGAAAATTAGATTGGCTAATATTTATAAAAAGTTAGTACAATGATTAGCATATACTTTTACATCAGTAAATGTTTAGGAAGGCAAAAGTTTAATATGCATATCAATATACATAATTTTATAGGGTTCTTTTTAAATTAATATGAAAGAAATTTTTAATGGAAAAATCATTACCAGACATGAAGAGAAAATTCAGTAAAGTAATGCAGATGATGAAAATCATCAGAAAATATATTCAACTTTACACTCAGAATAACAAATATGCCAGTACAAGTGGCTTAGGGATGGTTCTAAATTGAACTTAATTTATACATTATTAAGGTATAATGCCTCATATAAGAAGTATTGAATAAATGTGTTAAATAAAATATTTTTACCTTAATAACTTAAGAGAATGTATTTAATATACATCAGTTATTTAGAAGTTTAGAAAAATTGCATGAAAATAAATAAAAGAGAAAATAAATGCATGAAGCAAATGACAAGAGGATTTAAAGAGAATTCTGAAAAAGAACATAAATCAAGGCAGTAGAATGACTTATAACAATTCTAAATTAACATAAATACATATAAGTGCATATATATACTCATAACAGAAACTAAAGATATTAATTTAGTAAAACATACCACAAAGAGAGAAGGGAGAAGGAGGATGGTAGGTAAAGGTAAAAATAGTTGGAGTCAATTACTCATGTGATTAGAATGAGTTTAATTTTTTAAGTTCCATGTGTTCGAAAAGTCCCATTCCTGGGGAAGGTGGAGAATCTTACCTTCCATGGATAAGAACCTTACCCATGATTCCATCTCCTCTCAGCTCATAGTGTCATCACAGGTGCTGTGGCTCTATAATTAAAATAAGGTCAACTGTGTCATTTGCAGATGTTCCAGACAGCCCAGTCTCTCTCCAGGCACATCTAACACTGTAATTCCACCTTCATGTGTTCAAAAAATGTCTTCTCTTAGTTTGGTTTGAGAAGTAAATTGGATACCATATGTGAATGCACTTTTAAATGTACACAATGGAATATTTGACCATGGCAAACATCTATTTTGAAGGAGTGATTTCAAAAAATTTCTGATCTTTGAGGTTTGAAAATGTTCTGTGAAATGACTCAATTCCTATGATTAATCACTGATGTTTAACTTCACCATTTGTTCCATGGCAATGTATTGGCATCACTGTACTTACACATATCTGGAGAACTAAGATGCCAGCTGTGTTAGTCCATTTCGGCTACTATAACAAAATACCTTTGACTAGACTATATAATTTGGCAACAATAGATATTTATTGCTTGTAGTTCTGGAGGCTGGGAAATCCTCCATCAAGGCACCAGAGATTACGTTTCTAGTGAGGGCCCACATCTATGTGCCCTCACATGGTGGAAGGAACAGAAGGTCTTCCCCAAGCTTCTTTTATGAGGACACTAATGCCATTCATGAAGATGAAGCCCTCCTGACCTTATTACTTCCTGAAGATTCCAGCTTTTAATATCACATTGGGGATTTAATTTCAGCATATGAGTTTTGGGGGGACAAGCATTCAGACTACTGCACCAGGCTTCCATAAAGAAATTAACAATTGAACAACCTCTGAAATCCCAGCTGACAAAAAAGGGTAATGAAACCACAAAACTCCTAATACTCCTATACTGGAAGTATTAGTACTGAATATACATTGATTAAGTACCACTATCTTCTATGTTTTTCATTCAATCTATTAGAAGAAAAAATAAATTGCCTTAGAGTAGGAATAGGGAATGGAAGAAAAGGAAGGGGAAATAATATATGTGGACCCACATCACAACAGCAAGAAGATTGTGATCCAAGCCTTATGACTGATTCATCTTATGACACTTATGATATGGGAAGACAGTAACTAAGAATTATCACTCACAGGCCATCAGAGTGAGAAGATGCCATAAGTTGTTTCTTTGCCAGGCCTCTACCTCCAAGGTTAGCTCTCACTCCAAGTTGCTTCCCTTTAGTCCCTATGTTTGTTAGTCAAAGTGTTTTCTAAAATGGACCATCTTATCTAGGAATTTATGGAACAGATTTGTCATAAGTCTGAATCACAGTAAATAGGGGTGATAGGAAGCTTTCAGTAACATAGAGAGAGCTCATTCTAAGTTATTCATAAGGAATGTCTCCAGACTGAAGAAATATCCCATGGGAGATGATTCCACATCAGCATACACCTGTCTTATTTTTATTTCCCACTTTGGCTTGACATCTTACATACACAAAAGGATCTCTGAGGTTATTAGGATTTGGTTGATTGCCAATTGCTGATATTACATCATTGAAATGAGAACTACACTGGCCATGTCTATGATGTGCCCTGCATAACGTTGAGATAGAAGAATATGTCCCTGCATATACGTAGCCTACATCTGGCTGTGACAAGGTACAAATTTCTTCTACGCTCTGAGTTGCATTATTTCAAGAGTTAATTTTTATGAGCTGAGAATTTTTTTTAAACCCACCAAATTAATTTTCTCAAACATTAAAGTGTGGTTGATAATCTTAATAATATAAAACTCTTCTCATTATTTTTCCAAGTTTAATTTTGCCCTATTTACAGCCCATTTAGATAAAGCAAATTAAAGAGTCCATTCTTTTTGTGTATGTGCTAAACTGTACACTAGCATGTAAATGAGAAATATTATAGCTGGGTAGGCGATTATACACACTGAATATGTGTTTGTGGTTATACATACATAAATGCATATATACCTTATTGCTAAGTTGCAAAATATATCTGAATTTATTCTCAGGTGGGCTCGAGAAGACATTTTGATTTTAATTTCTCTCTGAAGTAACAAATTGTCTAGCTCCAGAATGTTGCTTACCATTACTGGTTTGGCCTTAGGGACAGTTACTTTATTACCTTTCTGAACCATAAAGGAATTAATTAATTGATGCTCTTAGCAGCCTCATCCTGACAAAAACATATGATACTCAAATGTTAAACATGGAACCTCAGATGAAACTGTCAGGAAAAAGCTGAAAGTGGTTATTAATATGGCTTTTGATAAATATCTGTTCTGCCTCACACTGTGCCTCGTCTGTTTTCATCTTGGAAAGTAGTTAATGTGATTGATGAAGATCCTGGTTCAGATTGTCTCCCATGCTGAGTTTAATAACAGCACATTTTTTTTCAAAAGAGAAAAAAAATCTTATTTTCAAGTGGAGATGTCTGTGCCTTCTCATTTGACTGTTTTTAAGGAGCACAAGCTTTAAGGGTTGTCCCTTCCATTCCTTAAAATGGTAGGAGTTCCTGTACTGTCACACCCTTTATAACCAAGAATTGGGACTAGTTTCCATACCATCACTCTTTCTTTGCAAAGTGAGGTTTAATGGGGATGCTGTCAATTCTAATGCTGACCCTCCAGACATAGAAGAGTAAGCCCGTCAGGACATATCAGGCAGCCAGCACCAATAGGCTACAGACTTTGGCTCATTACCATTACCCATCATCTCCCATGAGGCCTGACATTTTTTTCATGAAAATTCCATCAAATAGCTCTACTTCTAGGTTAAGCACAGTCACAGCAATGGCTGACACAATAGACCATGGCTGTACTTCAAGGCATTCATGCTCTTTGGTATAAGCATTTAATGCCCTTTACCCACTTTAATTATTAACTGTCAGTGAAAAGGAAATTGAGTGAAAAGAAAATTCAGTACAAGATGAGGATTCAAACATTAATCTTTTTTGAAGTAGTCAAAATTCAGTTTTGAACTGTCTATTAACATCATAGTGTTAGGTCAGTCTCCCTCTTGGTTCTGACCTAACACATAGTACTTGGCCAGTATGGCAATTCAAGGAAAGAATGGAAACATTTTGTCCTTTTGTGGTCAACTATATTTGGATGGCATGAATATGATCAACTTGTGAATCAGTAGTCAATGATCAAATTTTGAATCAGTAGTCAAATGAGAGAGAACACTTGGTGCTACAATTTCCATTCTTTGGTAAATGTCCCATAATCATGCAACCAAATATGCTCCTGCATTCATCTTAATATCATAAATCTAGGAGGATAGCTAACATTTGTCATTTTATTTGTAGATGCAGACTCCAGTATCTTTGTGCACCATCTAAATATGTAACTTAGACTTCTAAGCTCTGGAGGCTGGGTACTCTCTCTTGTTCAATAGTACTTTTTCTGTGTCAGTTTTTAATGGATTATTATTAGATGGGAGGCTTAGTTCATTTTCTTCAGTTATTTTCTAAATGTTCTTCTAAATGCTCTATGTGTACAGGTTCATAAATTCATACGTATATGTACACACACACTCTTGTGAAGTCTCCAAAATACTGTGCAGCTTAAAGACATCAGGAGTATTTTAAATTAACCAATTTTGAGTGGATAAGATCAATATACACTGAATTGAAACTGGCCTCTTTTTTTAATGCATCACTTAGTCATAGGAATTGCCAAGTTGTTTCACATTTTTATGACTTATTCTGTAAATACATACATACAGAGAGAAAAGGAGAGAGAGGAGGGGAAGGGAAGGGGAAAAGAGATGGAGTGAGGGGATGGGAGAGGAGATAGAAAGGAGGGGAAGAGAGGAGGGGAGGGGGAAGAGACTCAGAAAATAGTCAGTTTCTCACTTTTTAAACTCTTTCTACGCTAGGAAGGTATTCCAGGTCATCTAGGGGTAAAGGCTTTATTTATTCACCTGCTTTAATAAAAAAAAAACATGTAACTTCAAGTTAAAATATCTATTACTATGGCTAGCATTCAGGGAAAAACAAAGCCATCACTATGAATTCAAATAGTCTTTTGATGACTTTTATTAATCATAAATGGAATATCACCTAGTTTTAGAGAAACGGTAATATTGACAGAAAGACGTTAGGATTAAGAGACTATGTTTCTTATCTGTATAATTATATAGCACCAGGAAAGTAATTCCACATAGCCAGTACTCATGAAAAGAAACTAGATATTATTTTTGGTCTCTTCAAGTTTCAACATCCTATAATTATCAAATATTTTATTAAATAATTATCAAATTATTTTTAAATGATTTCTTATACATACCCTTTATTTAGTGATACAATTTTAGATAAAAATTAAGAATAGCATTACCAGAGAGATGTCTCTGATGATTGATAATTGTATTAGAGCTCTTCAGAGAAACAGAACCAAAAGCATATTATAAATATATATATAAAAAATAAATAATTCACTCATGTATGCTAATGGAAAAAAAAGAAAAAAATCTCTGTAAAATAATTTAAAGAGGCTTATTCTGAGCCAAATAAGAATGACCACAGCCCAGGGCTTCACAATCTCAAGAGTTCCTGAGAAACTGTGCTTGAGGCAGTTAGGTTACAGTTTGGTTTTACACATTCATGGAGTTGGGAATTGCAGGAAAACTCATAAATTAATACACGGAAGGCATACATTGGTTCAGCCCAAAAAGGTGGGACACCTCAAAGCAAGGGCTTACAGGTTATAGGTGGGTACAGAGATTCTTTTATTTGTAAAAATTGGTTAAAGAAATAGAGCTTTTTCTAAAGACTTGAAGTTAGTAGAAAGGAATGATTGAGTTAAGGGAGTCTCTTGTATGTCATGTGATAATATATCAGAGTCAGGTTGGAAAGTAAGCCACGTTATACCAGGCTAATAAAAATACCCATTTAATGAGATATTATGGTTAGTCAGCCCTGACTTAATTTTTGCCTTGCATTGCCTTAGGTCCTGTTTGTCATTTAGTATCTTATTGCCATAAAGAGTCTGTTTTGTCAGTCTTATGATCTCCATTTTAACACGAATGCTGTTCATGTTAACTCCAAAGAGATGGAGTAGAAGGAGGCAGGTATGACACCCCTTTCCTGTCATGGCCAGGAACTCAGTTTTAAGGTTTTTCTGGGGTTTTGTTGGCCAAGAGGGGGTCTGTGCCATTGGCGGGATCTTAGTATTTTAATTTTGGTTTGCATATTATCACAGAGGCTGAGAAATGCCACAATTTGCCATCTACAAACTGGAGACCCAGGAAAGCCAGTGATATAATTTCAGTCCTTATCTGAAGACCTGAGAACCAGGGGAGCTAATGGTGTAAATCCCAGTCCACGGGCAGGAGAAAACTGATGTTCCAGCTCATGATCTTTGTTTTGAAATGAGGACTGACAAGGGAGTGAGGAGACAGCTGTAGAAGCACATTTTAAGCACAGGAAAAATACACGTAGAGACCTAGAGGCAAAGAGTATGTGGTACATAAAGAAACAGAGTGTGAGATACCTTTCTGGAATATTGGTGGTAAGCAGCTTTCAAATACTCGCTTCAGGGTATGTATGCCTTTTTTTCATCCCCTTATTTTGAGTGTAGGATGGATTTCTTGACAGTCACTTTTCTAACAAGTAGAATATAGAAAAGCGATGGGATGCCACTTCCATAATTAGATTAAAAAAGACTTTGGTCTTGTTAGAAGTCTCTCTCTCTTTTTTGTTGTCTCACTTCTAACCCTGATGAAGCAGAGAGGTAAGACCTACTGAAGGTGGCCTCTGATCAACCACCAGCAAAGAAACAAGGCCCTCAGTTCAACACTCCACTAGAAACTGAATCCTGCCAGCAAACACATAAGCTTAGAAGTGAATCCTTCCCCAGTGAAGCCTTCAGATAAGACTACAGATCTGGCCAGTATATTGATTACTTCTGTGAGAGATTCTGAGGCAAAGAACCCAGTTAAACCATGCCCAGATTTCTAGTCCATAGAAATTGTGAGATAATAAATGTGTGTTGTATTAAGCGTGTAAATTTTAGGGTAGGTTTCCATGTAGAAAGAGAAAACTGATACAAGTAGAATATTTACTGAAACAGGAAATTTGCTATATACTTAAAGCAGTACCAACCAAGTACTTTGCACATAAAAAAGCTTAATATATTTTTAATAAAAGAAAGAAAGGAAGGATCTTTAGAGAGTTTAGAATGTCTAGAAAGCACATCAATATTAACATTTTATGGTTTTCACTCATCATCTTTCAAAATAGGCATTCTTAATTTTAGAAAAAGATGTAGATTACTTCTGACCCTTGGGGATATATGTCATATGGAAGTAAAAGGGACTACTTAAGAGGTCTCCAGGGAAAGTAGTTTCCTCAGAAGATCCTGAATTCAACAAAAAAACAAAACAAAAAAAAAAAAAACAATGGAGAAACTGTCTGTGTTAACTTAAAGAAGTTGGTAAATTGTTCTCAATTGGAAATGAGGTCCTACAAGACACAAGAAAAAGGCTTGGGGATGAGGGCAGGGATTAATAGGAAGACGATTTTAACTTTTTAACTGGGAAAACAAGAATATCAGAACAGGAAAGGTTACAATTTTGGTGAGGAACAAAAATTGCAACTGTGAAGCATAATGATTGACTGATCTTGGACCTTACAGTTCTAATTTCTCTGAGTAGTTATCCTAGTCCTGACAGCATATCTAAGTGAATCCTAGACCAGTTGTGCATCCAATAAGCAGTGGTGATGGACATACTATTTGCTTTATGCTAAGATAAGGTTTTGAATCAAATATTTTTTAGAAACAGATATGATTAAAGCCTTTTCTTCATGGAATGTCACTATATCAAGAGATTTTAAGTTACCAATATTGCATGATTTTTTAAATGAAATTCATTATTGTACATGCATGTCTTGAACAATATAGGAAACACTCCCTATATACTCAGAAATGCTTCAGAAGAATTGCTTATTTCTCTTTAATTAAGTCTGAAGACCAATCTGGTAATTTCTGTTGAACATAAATTTCCCTCGCATTTAAATTATAGTATTAAAAAATAAATATATGGAAAAAAGGATTTGTTCATTTGTGTGTGAATGTGCATGTGAATATTTGGTGGTAGGGTATGCTCAGGGTCTATATTCAAATGAATTCACCAAAGTTGCTTTCTCATTTACTACAGCAAATACTTTTATGTCTCTATTTCATCACTTATAAGCAAAAATCAAGAGAGCTCAATCTCCCAGGGTTTCCTGGTAGAACCTCTAACCTGAATAAGCAAGTTGTTAAATATTTTTTTATAATTTATTTTAGAAAAATTTTAGATTTACAAAATTATTGCAAAGATAGTTTAGAGAGTTCATGAATTCCCCATACCTAATTATTTCTATTATTAACAGCTTACATTAGTGTGGTATATTCATTATAATTAGTGAATCAATATTGATACATTACTAGTACTGAATGTCTATATTGTATTGAGATTTTCTCAATTTTTACCTGATGTTATTTTCCTGTTTCAGGATACCATCCATAAGACCACTTTACATTATCAAGCTATCATATCTCCTTATCTTCTCTTAGCTCTAATAGTGTTTCACAGTTTCCTTGTTTTGAAGACCTTGATAGTTTTGAGGAGTATTGATTAGGTATTTTGTGGAAAGTCTTCCAGTTTGTTTGATGGTTTGTCTCATGATTAGAATTGGGTATATTATTCTGTATTTTTAATTCCCAGTTAATGGAAGATCTAGGGGGAAATGGGTAGGCAGGAAAAACATTAGTAACTATCAGAGAAATTAAAAATTAAATTAAAGAATTTGGTAATGTCTTTTTAAAATTAAAATCAATAAATTTATTTGCATTATAAAGATCTTACGTTTCACAAAAAAAGATAACCATTTGGGAAGTTTGCTTTAAAATTAATTATTTCATAGATAAACATGTAAGATTCCATTATCCCATCAGATTATTTTAAGTCTTGAAAATGTCAAGTGAACATAAGTACCAGTGGCATCAAATTCCTTAGTTTTGGAGCCAAAAAAGATACGTTTTTCTGAAACCACAGACAGTTAAATGCTGATAATTCAAGAATGGGTAATTTAACAAATGGTACAAGGACTGGAATACTTCACTCTTGGCTGTCAGTTAGAGAAGGTTGTTATTGGTTCTGGTTTTCATTCATTTTTCACAAGAAAAGTACATCCGAAGATACATGAGAAATACAAGTAAATAGGATCTGTGTCAAAAGTTTATTAAGAATGATTTACAATGTACTTTACTAATTCCTTACTAAATAAGCAATACTAAATAAATTAGTAAGACAAAATAAGAACCTAAGAGGGTATTCCACTGACAAAAATAAAATGAAATTTCCTGTATTTAATTTGAACACAAGATATTTCTTAACTGCATTAGTTTAAATTTCAGTTCAAAATGTTCTTGTTCTATGAAGCTTTCTCTGACCACTTCAAGTGTGTGTAGCATACAAATAGTATAGTATATCTTATAGTATACTAATTTTATATAACTTAGCATGTTGAATTACATTGCCATTGTGCTTTATATGTTTTTTCCCTAAAGTAGATTTATTTAATCTACCTTCAACATATATGGAGAGTCTACTCTATGATAGGCATTTAAATATAATGGTTCAAAGTGCAAGTTCTGTTATTAAAATACTACATTAGGATCTTGAATCCACTACTTCAAGTTCATGATAACCTTGGGCAAGTTTCTCCAGCTTGCTAAGGTAGGCAAGTTGCTCCACCTTAATACCCTCTTCTACAGGAAGAGGATAATAAATGATTGCACACTCCTCACAGGATTGACAGATTTCATATCAGGAGATATCTACCTATACACACACAGGTGTATATCCACCTATACACAAACACATATAGGTGTGTGTTTTTATACATATATATTCTAATATAATACATATAAAACTTAGACTTACTGACACATAGTAAATGCTCAGTGAATATTATATGTTGTTATGATTATAGTTCTAGGTTTAAAATATTTTTTAATTTAATTTTTCTTGAGATTTCTTTATTTGACCCATGTGATATTTAAAAGTTTGTTGTTTAATCTGCAAGTATTTTGGTATTTTGGGGATATCTTTCTATTACTGATTTTTAATGTAATTCCATTGTGATCTAAGAGGAACATTTCATAATTTTTATTCTTTTAAATGTGTTAAGGCATGTTTTATGGCCCAGAATGTAGTCTATCTTGGCAAATGCTCCACAGAGCTTCAGGAGACATATATTGTGCTATTGTTGAATAGAGTAGTTGACAGATGTCAAAAATATCCCAGTTGATAGAGGGTTATGTTAAGTTCAACTTTATCCATACTGATTTTCTGCCTGCTGGATCTGTCTGTTTCATATTATAATAGTGGATTAAGTCTTTCTCCTTGTCGTTTTATCAGTGTTTGTCTCACATATTTTTATTCTCTGCTGTTAGGCATACACACATTTAGGATTGATATATTTATTCTTGGGAATTGATTCCTTGATCATTATGTAATGCCTCTCTTTATCCCTGCTAACTATCTGAAATCTACACTGTAGGAAATTAATATAGCTACTATTACATTCTTTTGATTAGTGGCAACATGACATATCTTTCTCTATCTTTTAACTTTTAATCTATACGTCTTTATATTTAAAGTAGGTTTCTTATAGAGAACATATCCTTGTGTCTTGTTATTGGATCCACTCTGACAATCTTTATCTTTTAAGTAGTTCATTTAGGCCATTGATATTCAAAGTGATTATTGATAGAGTTGGTTAAATATCTATCGTATTTGTTATTGTTTTCTCTATGCTGCCATTATTCCTTGTTCTTATTTGTGTCTTCCACTTTCTTTGTTCCTGTTGTGGTTTTAATCGAGTATTGTATATAATTCTATATTCTCTCCATTCTTGCCAGTTATACATCGTTTTGTTCTTATTTTAGTGGTTATCCTTGAATTCGCAATATACGTTTACAACTAAATCAAGACTACTTTCACATAACACTATATTACTTCATGGGGAGCACAAGTACCTTATAATAACAAAATATTCCTAATTCCTTTCTCTTGTTACTTGTACCATTTCCTTCTTGTATTTCACTTCTACATAAGCATATAAATATAATCAAATACATTGTTTTTATGTTTACATAGAAGTCAAATATGTAAAATTGAATACATTGTTGCCATTATTACATTGAACAAACTGTTATCTGTTAGCTCAATTAAGAATAAGTAAAAAGTCATAACATGTAACCAAAATGTTTATACCCCCATAATATCCTGAAATAAATAAATACATAAAAGAATAAGTAAAATAAAAGTCTTTATTTTATTGTCACATTTCTTCTCTGATGCTCTTCCTTTCTTTATGTAGATCCAAGTTCTGGATCTATATCAATTTCCTTTTGGCTAAAGAACGTTTTTAACATTTTTTGCAAGGATGGTCTACTGGCAACAAACTCCTTCAATGTTCCTTTGTCTGAGAAAATTTTTATTTCACCTTCATTTTTGAGAATATTTTTTCCAGGACATGAGACTGGTTCTGACAAGATTCGAGGTCAGAATTTCACTCCACACTCTTCTTCTTTTCATGGTTTCTGAGGAGAAGTGGTATGTAATTGATATTCTTGCTCCTCTATAGGTAAGATGTTTCACCCTATCTCCCCAGGCTTTTTTCAATAGTTTTTCTTTTATCTTTTCTTTTCTCAAGTTTGAATACGATATGCAAAGAGTAGTTTCTTAGCATTTATTATTGATGTTCTCTGATGTTTCTGAATTTATGGTTTGGTGCCTGACATAAATTTAGGATAGTTCTCAGTTATTACTGCTTCGACTTTTTCTTTGGTTTTTTCTCTTTTAATTCTCCTTCTGTTACTCCCACTATTTCAGTCTTTTTTCTCTTTGTTTTTCAGTTTTTGAAGGTTCTATTGGTATACCTTCAGAAATTCTTTCTCTTTTTAGCTGTGTCCTGTTTGCTAAGGAGCCCACCAAAGGTATTCCTCATTTCTACTATAACTTTTTTAAATGTCTAACATTCCCTTTTGATTCTTAGAATTTCCATATCTCTGCTTTCATTGTTCATCTATTTTTGCATGCTGTCTACTTTATGCATTAGAGCTCTTTGCATATTAATTATAGTTTTTTATTATTTTCCTAGTCTGATAATTCTCACATTTGTACCATATCTGAGACTGGCCCTAATACCTGTTCTCTCTCTTCAATCTGTGTGTGTGTGTATGTGTGTGTGTTTGCCTTTTGGTATTCCTTATAATGTTTTCTTGATAGCTGGGCATGATGTTCTGGGTAAAAGGAACTCTGGTAAATAGGCCTTTAGTAATGGGTGGTAAAGTGTAAGGGGAGGGAAGTTGTTTTATAGTCCTATGATTAGGTTTCTGTCTTATAGTAAGCTCATGCCTCTGGACTGCGAATTTGGTAAATGTTCCTATGTTTCCTTTTCCCCTCATTTAGGTAGAACAGGATGGCAAGAGTGGGCTGGAGTTGGGTATTTCTGTTCCCCCACTTGGAAGGCTGCTGTGGGCTGGAGTTGAGTGTTTCACTTCCCCCATGTGGAAGGCTAGAGCTGGCTGAAGTTGGGTATTTCTCTTTGTATTTGTTTACGATTTGATAAAATCCTATTTGTTAGGGCTCTGGTAAAACATTTTCTTCTGAAAGCAAGTCTTATTAAGAAGAATAGAATGTTCTGACATATTTCAAAATGATTCCTTTTCCCATTTTCCTGCCAGAATCATGGGGGGGATTTTTCTCAGATATTCACTGTGAGAACGTCGTAGAACTCCTAGAGGTGAAACTCATCAAAGTATGGTAGACCCCTGTGACTCGGTTCCCTGGAGTTTTTTAACTCTGAGATTTGTCCACTGGGAGCCTCCAGCAATTTGTCAGTTACTGTTTAGATTTTTCTATGCTAGTATGGTTTCCCCAGGAGGTTTCTGCCTGTGAGTTCAGGTAAGTTGTGATGATTTGTGTTTGCCTGTCTGTCTCTCCAGTTTCTGGAGCAGCAGTTTGCCCTATGGCCTCACTTCACTAACAGACCCAAGAAGAGTTGTTGAGTTTTCAGTTTGTTCTGCTTTTTTAATTTTAACTTTTAATTATCTTTAATTTTTTAAAAATTATAAATGTTGTAAATGACACAATAATTGTACATATTTATTGGGTACATAGAGGCGTTGTGATACGTATAATGTAAGTGATCAGATCAGGGTAATTAGCATATCCATCTTCTCCAATATTTATCATTTCTTTGTGTTGAGAGCATTCAATATCCTCCTTCTAGCTATTTGAAACTGTATAATATAGAAGTAAAAAGTAGAACAGAGGATACTAGACTCTGGGAAGAGTAGGAGGAAGGGGAGAATAGGGAGAGATTTGTTCAGCTTTTAGTTTTTAGGATGGAGTCACAAATTCCAGGCTTTTTACATGACAGATCAGAAACTGGAAATCTGTCCTTGTTTCTCTAAAATAGAATACAGATGAATTTTTATAATAAATCCTATCTGGAAACATTAAGTTTTTTGTGATTATTAATACATTTAGATTTATTTCTATCATTTTAATCTTTTTCTTAGTTCCATTTTCCTTCTTCTTGTCTTGAATTTATTTATATTAATATACTCATTACTTATCTATTCTAGTTTTCCTCTTCTTCATTTTAAATTAATACACTCAATTTATATTCTTTCAGTGATTTTGCCAGAATATCTAACAAAAATTATGTTAATCAATATCTGTATGCTTCTCCCAAACAGAATAAGGAGACAAATTATTATGTGTCACCAGCTCCTTCTTATTATGAAATTATGTTTTTCAGCATTTTAGCTATGTCTTCCTTCTTATGATTCTATGAATGATACCTTTTGTTTTTTGTTTTTTTATTCAAACCTTATAACACACATACTTACCAGTGTCTGTGTGCATCATTGGTTCTTGCTTCTCAGACCATCTGAACTAAATCAAAATCCTTCTCTATGAAATATACTCCATGAAGGATTTTTGTCTGTAAGTTCAACCAATATTAAATGCTTTCTATTTCCATTTGTCTGAAATTGTCTTGATTTTAAGCCCTAATTTTTTTTAAAGATAGCTATTCTTGTTTTATAATTTTAGGTTAAGGGTTATTTTTTATCAGCACAGAAAATGATTCCACTGTGTTCAGCTTCTCTGTGAGAATTCGGTTGCCAGCTTAATTATAAATAAACTATTTTTCTTTTTTCTCCTTTATTTTTATCCATCAGATTTCTTCAAAGAACGTTATCTCTGGTGTTCTACAGACTCACTACAATATGTTTGGATGAGAATGTCTTTTTATTTATCCTGCATTGGCTATTTAAAACTGGTAGGATTCTTGAATCTGTATTTTAGAGTCCTTGTCATCAATTTTTACTTTTCATGTTGTCTCTCAGGCATTCTATTTTTTGTTAAATAAATATATATTAGACATGCCATTCTAATCTTAATGTCTCCTAACCTCATCTTCATATTTTCCATCTCTTTATCTTTCTATGCAGTTCCTTCCTCTGAATTTTCTAAGTTTACTAATTCATTCCTAATCTATTAATATTTCAACTCTGCTGTCTAACCCCTCAGTATCATATCCATGTACATTTTATATCTCTTATTTCTTACACATATTTTTCTGTTTATAATATTGAGTTCCAATATTTGAATACTGTCCAGATTTGCTTCAGTTGTCACTTATTCATGACAGCTCTGGCTCCTGGAGCCTAGGTTCCTTAAGTGTTCTGTAATTTTTACCTCTTATCTTATTTTCTTGTAGTTTATCTAGGTTAGCATTTTGAGTTTCATATTGAAAAGCAAATAATAATTTTGCTTCTGTCAGCTCCCAGGCTTCTGGTAGTACAACAAACTCAGGACCATTTGCAAAGGTATTTTGGATTCTAATTTTTATTTTTTGCTTTGTTCATTTGTTTGTTTTATTTCAGTCAGATAGGCACAAATCTTAAGTGAGATCCATAATTTGCTGTTAAATTCTCAAAGCAGAGTCTTTTGCCTTCTATCCAGCACCAAGGTTGAATAGACAAGTTTTCTTTATTTTACATTTTTGGGGTAAGGTTATTTTTAGTTGTCTCTTATATTGCAGTTGTGTCTGTCTGGGATTTCAGCTTTATTCCAGTGTCTCCAGTTGGCTTTTCCACTTTGGGCAGTCTCTAGGATTAGTCCCCTGTCCCCTGCCTTCCTGATATCTGTGGCTATCAAAATAAGCTTTCAGTAGCACCAGAGTGAAGGAGGGGTCTACAGGTTCAAGACTGGACTGAGTACACATTCACCTTTTGAAATTCTGGATTCCTTGCTACCTTTGCTGTTTGAGAGTTCATACTTTTCTTCACTAAGCAATTTATTAGGTTTTCTCAAATTTTTATTTTTTTAATTTTTTTGAAACATTTTATTGTTTTTATCATTGTGATTGTTGTTTGCAGGGGAAAGCTTATTTAATGTGTCAAGTACTCCAAACTGAAGAAACAGAAGTTCTCAATCTTTCCTTAATCTGTCTCTATCAGGATTTTATACACTTGTTGCCAAACCCAAAGGCAATTCTCATATTATTCAATATGCATCAGCCTATGACACAGTTACATTTCATTCTTTTTGACACATGTTTTTTCATTGGTTTCTAGGAATCACCCTTCCCTGGTTTTCTTCTTTCCACACTGGTTGCTCCCTCTTGGACATCTCTTTCACTTCCGCTCCTTTATCCTCTAGAATATATATCACTAACTATAAGACTATAATAGTTATTTTCTAACTTAAGTTAGCTCTATTACATTAGGCTCTTTACCATCTTGTTTATTGCTATATTTCCAGAACCTAAAATAACCACTGACACATAGTAGCTTACCAGTGTGAAAGGCAGCTTAACTAGTGTTTAAGAACAATGCACTCTAGAGCCAGACCCACTGGGCTCTAATCCTCACTCTGTTGTGTGCTATGAGCAAGTTACCAAGCCCTCCCATCCCTTATGTTACTCAATTCCAAAACAGAGTTAATAATAGTTTCCACTTTAGGGTAAAATTGAGTCAATATAGGTGAAAGTACCTGGAGCAATTCCTGGCATAGAGTTAACACTCAGTAAATATTAACATGTACTATTGTAGTAGGCAACAAATTAATGATTGTTGAATAATTTTTGAAGTAAACAAATAAATCGTTTAGAAACCGGATGTTTTTAAGATAGAAGAGTCAGTATTAGGTCTATTTTTCCTCTGTTAGAAAGTATTTAATACTAAGAGGATATACCCTTAAAAGAGTTAATTATGAATCAAAAGCCAAGATTTTAAAAACTATTTTAAATAAAAAGGCTAAAAGCATATTTTTATACTTGATTCAATGTTATATTTGATCAGGTTAATTTGATTATGCTTTGATATTGCATGTCAAGAGTAATTGTCAGATAATCAGAAATAATGACATAAATATCTTCATAACATTTCTGCCTTTTCATTCAAAAAGTGAGAAAATAAATATCAATAAATGGTCTTGTTCCTATTTCAACTTGTTGAAATAATTCAAAATTTGGCTTGCTCACTGTATCAGTGAACTTAGTGTAAGTTTTGCTGCAGTAACAAGCAAATCACCATTCTCAATGGATTTACCTTAAAAGAATAAAGGATTATTTCTCACTAATGGTACATATTCATTGTGGGTTGGCTGCAACCTAGTTTCTTTTGTTTCCATTGAAGGACTCAGGAAGTATGGAATAAGGGAGCAGCCCCTATCTAAAGAATTACCAGTTCTATGGCAGAAAGAAAAGACACCCTCGCAGAACCGTACAATAGCTCTGCAAATGTTTGCTTAAAAGTGGCACAAAGCCCCTTCACTCACACTCAATTGTCCCAGGCAAATTATAAATCAAGCCTGGGTTTCAATGGAGCAGGAACTCATTTTCTTGTAAAGAAGAACAATGCAAGTCACATATCCAAACATGACATTAAAAATGTGAGGATGTATGATCCCAAAACAGGGAGGGAAAACTATATTTAAAAATTTCCTAATCCAACTTTAAAATTGTGAGAAGTATGATTCAAAAGCAGGAGGTATATGTGTATGTGTGTGAGAGTGAGCAAGAAGAGAGAGAGAGAGATTAGAGTATCTATTAATATTTTAAATCATACTTGAAAGAGAAAGGTTATTTCCACAGACAATAAAAAAAGGATCTCCATTAACATGAATTCATCAGTTTAGCCAATCTTGACGATAAGGAATATTATTACATGAATTATTTGGCCACAACAATTACCATTAATTGTGAAACTGGCAAAAATAGACAACTTGCCCATGCCACAATCTGTCACTCACTGGAAATTGATAGAAGTTAAGACTCTTTGATCATTGAATTTATACATTTCATTAGCTCACCTTTTTCTAATTTTTTCATATAAAATACACACATTTTCTCCTATTTCTTAATTAACAAATTCATGAATAGTTACTTATAACAGGAACTGAACTACAAGAAAGGTTGACTCAGTCTCATTTATATTTTCAAGCAAGATATCAAGAGACAAAGATGCAATAATTTTTGTAATTTTATGGAAATTTACAGGGGAAAGTACCAATTTCATGGTGACATCTAGGGAAACGTGACGATTTCATGCAGATTTAATCCTCTGTCCCTAAACCATGTACAAATACAACTCACATGAGTGTAAAAACAGACAGCTCTCTGTAAAATTTTCAGTATTATAATGATGAAAATTAATAAACAGTTGAAGTAGAGATTTTGAAAGAGAAGTTGATCCTAGAAAAATTAAGGGAATAATTATATATCATCCAGAAGCAAATTCTTTAAAAATATAAATTTAGATTAAAAATTATTTCAAATTAAAAACAATTTCCCATTGTCAAATTATAATTCAATTTTGCCAAAAACATTATGTTTTTTCATAAATAACACAAACTATCATCTGATAGCTTATAAAATGTGGTAAATGTTGATTATTAATACAGTCCTAAAAGAGATGCTCAGTTAATTTTTAAATGTTTTGAAATTATAGTATGCCTTGATATCATAATTCATGAATCCATGGACAAGTGGATATTGCTGTGTGTGACCTTCATTAATACATAAGGGAATGATTAGCCAGGGCTTTCATTTCAGTCTTTAACCCACATTTAAATGATAAACCCTCAACCAAATTCATTTAAGACACATGGATTACTTATAACAGCTGACCGCTAGTAAAACTAATAAGCAAAGACAAAAGTCAAAAAAATTTGTGGACATTCAATCTACTTCCTACAGAAAGATTTTCTTAAGGCCCACAATTTAATCCAGCTCTGGAACCTATTGCCTCTTTATTATATTTCAACTCATTGGAAGACCTCATAAGAGTTTCCCACTTGGGGAGAAAGAGGAAACGAAAGAATTGGGTTAAGGGACCAACAGAAATATACATGAGAAGACAGCTATCAGTGTTCCTGAAGTCTCCCGACTAGGCTGCAGCAAGTCAGCTTTCCTTGCTCACTTTGCTGTCTCCCACATAATCCACGTATGCCTATGAGTGTATGTAATGAGACTTGTATCCTGGTGTTAATAGTGAAACAGATCAAAAGTAGTATCCAGAACAAAATACTGAAAATAAATTGAGTAAGATAACTATTTTAAAGTCAACTAAGATTGTGCCAAAGTCAAAATGACAACGTTAAAGTCTGCTAAAATTGTGAAAAGTCTTGATTTTTCATAAACACAACTCGACTCACTCTGAGTACAGGAACAAACTACATAATTGTAATGTCAGCTTGACTGTGTTCATATGTGTAAAGTTGTACGTTTACATTTGTATATCCATATAAACTCATGAATTATGTCAAAAATCACAACTCAAAAATTTTTATGATAAAGACTTTTATGATAAAGATGTATACTAATATTCCTAGTAATAAAGACTTATTTGATTTTCTTTATTAGTGGTAATGCAAAGTGAATGACAGCAGTTATTCTCCATATAATTCTCTCCTTCCTCTATTATAATTTGGCCTAGCTCTGCCATCCCAATTGGTACTTAAAAAGTACTTTATAAGCTATGTGCTCCTGATTATTAAGGACAGTGTTTTCAGAGCGTAACAAATAAGAGATATAGAGTAGTACAAATAGAGTCTGGAAAGTTAAACAAGTAGTCAGGCCAGACCATGCAAGCCCTGTAGGCTGAGGAACTGAGGTTGGATTGTATTCTAGGAGCAATGGGAAGTTTATAACACTGTTAATATAAGCAGTGTCAGAAACATGCTCTGATTTACGTTTTAACATGTCCCCCTGGTGTATATGAGGAGAATGATTTGGATATGGGCATGAGTAGAAGCAGGAAAACAAATGAGGAGGGGATTGCAGTGTGTAGACAGTCTTTTTTTTTAGAGACGGGGTCTCGCTCTTGGTCAGGCTGGTTTCGAACTCC
>VBSM01002217.1:38935654-38996226 GCA_008086735.1 Cheirogaleus medius
CAATATGAGAGAAGATAAAAAATGTGTCCATTTTGATAAATTAGAGGTGGAGGTTAGGATGAGGGGATAAAGTCGCTAGCAATATTTTAAACTAGCTAATAGAGAGGGACAACAATTTTGGAAACATGAGACATTGAACACAATTTCAGAGGGGCAACTCAGTTAAATCTCAATGATATTATATTAAAAAAAGAAAGAATTTAAAAATATAGAGCAAACTGTTGAAAATTATGTCTAGGAGAGAGGTCTAGATTTGAGAACCATTAAAATAAAGTCATAAGAATAGACAAATTCACTCAAGGCAAGCATCAAGATAAAACATAGGAGAAATGGTGTCAAAACCTTGATGATTTCTATTTATTAATAAGTAATAGGTCAAGGCTGAAAACATGCACCAGTTTGTGCTGAAGATCCTATGATAACATCATATATAATCAACTGAATACTGCATCATTTGATTCAGTGCTGATGCTTCTGTTAATGTCCCAAGATTCTAAACAACAATTGAGGACATTTAGTCTCTTCAATATATTAGTAACATCTGATAATTAACTTACTCTTCATCATTTCTAAATGTCTCTTCTTCTCCAGTGGCCTCACTAATGATGAAGAGTGGATATTTATATTTTGGCTAATGCTTCCAAGGACATTGGATGTCACCAACAATACAAATTCTTAAAAACTGCAACAGTATAAGCCAAATCTGATAAATGAATTGACATTATCAATGTGAAAATAGGTATCATGAAATAGCAACTGATCATCACTACCAAACCCAAAGACAATGATTTTTTCATTGAAAATATTTCCTGTAGTCAGACTAAATTATCTGATACCCTTTCATGTCCATTTTTAATTTTCTCTGCATTGGCATGACAATAATATTAATAAATCAGAAAACAAGCAGGGATATTTCAATTTCCTAAGGTTGAAATTGTGGCCTTGTAAATATGGCTATAGATTAAAAAAATCTCTCAAGCACTATGTAAATAAGAAGCACAACTCAAAGCTGTGACAGATACAATTATGGTAAAAATTATTACAGTGCTTCCATGGCAAAATTGAATATTCTGATTCTTGATAAAGGGTTATTTATACCCAATAGTAAAGCTAATTGCAGGTGTAAGAAAACATGAATCTGTCCATGATATTAACTATGCATTATTTTAAAGTAATATTTTCACGTTATGCAACCCTCACAAAGGCAGCAACCATTTATTATTTTGCTCGCCACTGTGCCTGGCACTGAATAGATTTTGTAATGCTTATTAAATTAATATATGAGTAAATAAATATATGAATGCATACAGTGTATTAATTTAGCCATACACTATTGCAACGTATGATAAGAAAGATGTTCCCGTCAAAAAAAAATAGGCAACAGAGAACCCAAGAAACTTTAGTTCCAGTTGAAGTAATTCATTTACATTCTTCTATACACATTCATATCAATGTCTCCAAATCCGAAGTTATGTTTCACATTTTATGACTTCCCAGGGAAAATGATACTGACTTGTTTGTTTCTCTAATTAACTTTACACTTAAAATAAAAACCAATTTATAAATCTAACATCTTCTTAAGTAGATTGGGTCTGATATGTTGTTGATAACAGACATACTTGATTAGACTGTCTAGTTAACTGATAGTGCTGGCTAATGCGATCAGTGCATATAGTTGAAATAGTCAATTACAAAACTGAGAAAGACAAAATGAAGGCTAATATTTTAAAGTTCTATTGCAAAATGAAATAAATGAATAGTCATCCTGGTGTTTGGATTCTGTTTGAAATGTTACATGTGGCATTTTCCAACAAAAGATGCAATTAACGTCACGGCTGGCACTGTCATATTGCATCAGAAACACTTCACTGTATGTCTGTCAAAATCAAAGCAGCTGTCACAATTTAACATAAAAAATTATTTTAAAGAATTTCTTGTATATTGCGGTTAAGTCCAACCAGTAATTATACAGATAACAGCCAGAAATTCAGACTAGAAAATTAATATATTTTTCACCCCCCAAAATAGTTTTGCTTTACTCTTTCTTGAGTTTTTTTTTAAGGATGTGGCTTTAAAAAGGATCAACTTACAAAAATGGTAATGCTATTATGACCTTAATTTATCATTCTAAGAAGCAAAAGGCTTTTTTTTCTTTCCACACTAAATGCCACCTCAGACACTGCCATAAAAATGTAGCATATTATTCCTTATAACTTTTCTATCCTTGGGACAATATGTTACCCTAACCTCTCTCAAGATTATTGAGTTTCTACAAAGAAATTTATTTCAGTGATTGAGAAGAGAAACCATAGATAACTCACAAGGCAAGGAGATGACCTTGCAAAAGAGGACAAACCTTAGGGACCAGAAATTATAAATTTGTGATATACAAATATATCTTTTCTTTTTCTTTCACCATTCTGCAAACAAAAAAGCTTTTGAACATAGCATCTAAGAGAAGATACATTTATGAATCTCCTTAAAACTTTTAATTGGAATAAAAATTCCTGGAATGTAGTCGGCATTTCTCAGGTCCTTGTCTAAGAGATAGTTAAAGGATAAATTGTGAATGAACCTGGGCCAGAACTTCTGGTATGACCTTGGGACAGTCATTTTACTTTCCTAATTCCATATATCTTTTCTTTAGAAATAGTTTGTTCTCCTTCTTTTTTAAGGTTTAGAAAAATAAAACATTATACAAATATTAATACTGCACTAGTCCCAAGCAATATTATGAAAACTGATTTCAAGGTCAAATAAATGTGGTAAACGTGACTGTTATTTCCAATTCTCAAAGATAAAACACTCTCATCTAATGTTTTGCCAAAGATTAAATTCTTTATTTGGTGAGAGCAGAGCCATAAACTACACTGAATTATTTGGGAATAAATCTTCTTGGTATCAGTGAGAATGAATTTCCTTGGAAGAATGGCATGAGAGTGAGTAGTTCAACTACTGAGGAAAGGAGTTCAGAAGAACTTTGCATTTTCAGAATTTAAAATATAAATTACTAACTCCTTGGTTAAACTAGGATCGAGTTAACTAAGTAGGGGAGGAAGTGCTTTAAAGGATGATAGGAAGCAGATACCCAAGCTGACCTGATTTTTTACTCTCAGGTTTAGCTCAAAGCAAGGTGAGTGACTGTGTATTAACTGAAAGTGCTAAATGTTGGGTCTTTAACTTTAGGGTCCTAGAATGGAGATCTACGTTGAAATTGAGAAAAATCAACTTCCTTTAAATTCCACTACCATCTGAGCAAAGATCTGAACCCGCAAAAAGTCATTCCAGCAAGGTATAGATTTCATCTGTCTGGCCAGTGTCCAAACATAATTTTCTTTGGTATTAATATGAAATTATAGTAATATGCTAATCACATGCCAATCAGCTTGGAATAGCCAAAATTATCTTTTTATAACTGTGTAAGTTATTCCAGTTCTTTAACAATATAATATATATATGCAAATCTAAAAGAGAAAACTTTTGATGTTCCTGTTAATAAAACAAGTGAGAGTTTAGATGATTGATTAAGAAAATAAGAGAATTGTCACCAATTTTGTGCATTGTGTTTTTGCCTGGGTACAAAGACATATGTTGACATACGTGGAAGGAATTTGACTAAAAACAAACAAAAAGTTTATTTTGGAATGGGTAGCTAAACTCTGTGCTTTATTTGGAATTCCCTGTTATGACGAGAGAGAGAGAGAGAGAGAGAGAGAGAGAGAGATTGATTATGCAATTCAATGAAGGAGCCTTTTCAACAAATGATGTTAGAAGAATTGGATCTCCCATAGTCAAAAAAAAATGAAACTCAAGATTCACTTTGTATAAACATAACTTGAAATGGATCACAAACCTAATAGGAAAAAATTTTTGTGATCCAAAGTTAGGCAAAAAGTTCCTATCCCTGACACCAAAAGCATGATCTATAAAGGAAAATTTGATTAATTGAACATCATTAACATTAACAACTTTTGCTCTGTTAAATGTCCTTCTAAGTGGATGAAAATACAAGCTACAGATTGGAAGGACATATTTTTAAATCACATATCTGATGAAGGACAAGGACATAGATAGAATATATGAATATCTTCTAAAACTCAACTAAAAAGTCCAATTAGAAAATGGGGAAAATCACTGGTGTGAAAATCAAAAGGTACAGCCCCTCTGGAAAACAGTTTGAAAGTTTCTTAGAAACTAAAAATGTAACCATCTTATCTAATCCAGCAATTGTATTCCTGGGCATTAATCCCAGAAAAGAGAAAAGTCATTCACACACACACACATGTTACACGCACACACACATACACACACACACACATATCCCTCTACACACAAATGATTATAGCAGCTTATTCGTAATAGCCAAAAACTGGAATCATCTCAGATGTCCTTCAATGGTGGATGGTTAGACAAACTGTAGCATAGCCATTCCAGAAAGTACTACTCAGTAATAAAAGGAAATGAACTATTGATACATCAATAATTTGGATAAATTACAGAATTATGATAAGTGAAGAAAAGCCAGTCCTAGAAGGTAACATACTATATGTTATGGACTAAATGTTTGTGCCCCCTCAAAATTCATATGTAGAAGCCATAACTCCCAGTGTGATGGTGTTTGGAGAAGGGGCCTTTGGTGATTAGGGTTAGATAAGGTCATGAGGCTGGGACCTTCATGTTGGGCTTAGTGCCCCTAAAGCAATGGACACCAGAGTGTTTGTTCACTTTTTCTCTCAGCCATGTGAGGACACAGCAAGATGGTACCCATCTGCAAGCCAGGAAGAGAGCCTTCATCAGTATCTAAATTAGTTGACATCTTTATCTTGAACTTCCCAGCATTTAAAACTGTGAGAAGGTAATTTCTCTTGTTTAAGCCCCCCAATCTGTGGTATTTTGTTATGACAACGTGAGAAGACTAAGGCACTATATAATTCCATTTTAAATGACAAAATTATAGAAATGGAGAACTGATTAGTGGTTGCCAAGGGTTAAGGAATGGGTAGGAACAGGAGGAAAAATGTGTGGCTATAAAATGACCACCTGAGGGACTATCATGGTAAGGAAATTGTTCTGTGTATTGACTGTATCAGTGTCTATATCCTGGTTATTATTCTAAGAATTTGAAAGATGCTAATACTGGGTGAAACTAAGAAAAGTGTTCATGGGATTTCTCTCTATTATTTCTTACAAGTGCTTGTAAGTCCACAATATCTCAAAAGTTTTTAAAAAGTTTAATTAAAAATGGCTATGAATCACAAAGAGAGAGAAAAAAATTTAATAGCATGTAATAATCCCAGCAAGAATCAAAAGATTTAGATGAATCAGGCCAAAGTTTCCAATTGCATAAGAGTAATTACAGGAGTCACAGTCCTCATTTTTGTACTTACTGAAGAGAGGATTTGGTTTGGAAAAAATACCCTCAAAGCAGAAAATATTTTTTATTTTCAAGATGTTTTGCTTTTCAGAATAAACAGTGAAGACTCTAAAACAAAGACCTATCTTCCCAAATTGCCAGACATTTTATTGCTATTGTGCTATGCTCTTTGCTAATATATTACATGTTGCAACATTTTCTTTATATTTTTGTTAGCCAAAGTAAACAATGAGAAAGAAGTTCCTGGGTCATAGAAAATTTGAATCTGTAAAATTTTATTGGGTATTATGATAAATAATAAAGATCTCAATTCTACATTTCAGAATCGAAAGTGAATGCCACCTTTCCTCTAGCTAACTAACTAAATAAATAAACAAGTGGAAGAGTGCATGGTTCCTATTGAAGGTATTATCACTTGTCAAAAGGTAGAAAAGGAGGGAAGCAACTGAACTCTTCACTACTCTGTTTACTATTTTATCCTTTTACCAAGTAAATTTCCATTAAATCTTGGTGTTATGGGCTGATTTCACAGCAGGAACACCCCGAAACAGACTTTAGAAAAGAAAGAATTGTCTTTTTAAAGTGTAAAAGAATCCATGCATTTATTGATTTTCTTGTCTTTCCCTTCAAATCCTTTGAAATATGATCAAAAAAGTGTCTCCATTTTATATACCACAATTTCCTTTTAATAGCTTTCTCTCCACAACAGAGTCAGAGCTCTGCTTTTCTAACTAAAGAGGAAAAAGCTGTCTCAAAGGAAAAAATAACAGCCGAGCTAAGCCAACCCCAAACCACCATTAAACGTGTGAACATTGGAAAGGTCAGAGAAAGGCTGTGTGGGGCCTTAACTCTCCCTGCCTCAGCTGCTCTGACTGGTGGGGCCTCCCTAGATGACACGGTTTATCTTTCTTGTTCTTCTCCTAGGCATCACCCACCCATCCCATTTCCATTTTTATTTTCTATTCTCTTACCTCACTTCTTTGTTTTCTGTCCCCAATCTACCCATGGTATTGCATTGCCTTCCAACTCCGGCAGTCAGAAGGAACTATTTTTGAGAATTCATGCAATGTTTAGGCTCTTAAAATGTGTGTGTTTTAACTAGTGTCTAATATTTGAATCCCACGGACAATACTCTTGCCAAAAGATGTCAACTAACGTAACATGGGGAAACTTCCAGATATAGGAAATTTGCTCTTTCACAGAAGCTTTTTTTGAAATTATTTTTAGGCAGTTCTGACAGGTAGAAATTGCTTTTTTATATTTTTGGTGAAAATATGTGCCTAATGCTTCTAATTCTAGTCCTTGGGGCTATTCAAGATAAGTTCATACCTCTCATATGTGACAACCTATATAATACTTGAAGCCAGTAAACATGTCTATCTTCTCCTGATCATGTCTATCGTGTCTTCTTAACCCATTTTATTCTGAAACAGCTTTAAAGTTCTTATAAGTGCCTTTTTCATCCTGATTTTTACATGTTTAATAATCACCCATTAGACTATACCCTTTTTAAAGGACCATGTGCTTTCACTCATCAGTGCAGTGTGGCAGTTGAGCACAGATTCAGACATTGTCTCTGGCACCTACTAACTCCATGGCCCTCTCATTCCCTCAATTTCTTCATTTGTGAAATACTAATAATGCACATACATATCTCACAAGGTTTTCACGTGCATGAAGTGTGTTCATACATGTAAAGAATTTAACAGTGGCTATAAGATACTACTCAAGAAATTTTAGCTATCATCATCATCATTATCATCACTGATACGATCTTAGAGAGGAGTTAGGTGAAACAGGACTGTCTCCACTCTCATTCTATGCTAATCTTCTTTAATATGGTCTAAATTCTGATTTGAGTTTTGATACCTGAATAACCTTATAACCCACAAAATATTTAAGAATGTATCAAAATGGACTAAAAACAATCACTTTATTGAAGAAGGTGGTATTGAAGCAGATTTTAAAGAACTAGTGGAATTATGTTCGGACAGAGCAATGCTGGGGTCCTTTTAACTGAAGGAATATGGACATGAGATGGGCTCCTAGTCTAGTGTTTAGACCTGCCTAATTAGACCAGAAAAGACAAATAGGTAATTTTGGAAAGGTCGATTGAGACCAATCCAATTATGAAAATACCTTGAATTCTGCTACAGTGGGAGTTCTGGGTAAAGTATGATCTCTGGTTACTCTAGATTTCAGACACAGCAGAAAGAATTAGGTATTTGTGACTAGTAATGCCTAACACATTGCCTCTGGAATTTTTAGTTTTTCAACTAGTAAAAACCGTTGTTATTTAAGTTAGTGTAACTTGATTTTTCTAGTACTTATAACTGAAAAAGAATGAGGAACCATATAGCAGTGTTAACAAAAAAACATGGGATTGACACCATATAGACTTAAATTCCACACCTAGATCTGGTATTTCAAAGACAAATTATTAAATCCCCTTAATTTCTTCATCTGTTCAAATAATAAAAGCAGAAAGATAATTTGGAAGGAGAGTCATTGGTTCCAAATAGAAAACATGGGATGACATTATTTTTCTAAGGAGGAGATAAAAATATCTGAATTGTCAAAGGTGAAAAGGGCAACATGGAAAATTATGATTTATTTTTCACATTTATATTGACAAACAGCTTGTATATAACTGAGACATTCTTTCTGATCAGAACTGTAGAAATGATTATGCAGTGGGCCTATTTTGCTATCCACCACTAAGTCCTCTGAAACGACACATTTTGGTCCCTGCTAGAAGCTGCTTTCATTGAAGCAGTTCCCTGTCCCTTAATCTATAGTGGGATCTCTCTTTTAAAATGTATTCTCATATACAGTTTACAGCTCTGTAGAAATTATGATGTGATTATGAGTGTGGTGCTACTGCAGGTTATATGCAGTGTGATTCAGAGGAACATGGACACTACACTTTTAACAATTTTGCCCAGGGAAAACCTAAATGAACTCACTAAATCTTCTCTGGTTCAACAATTGAGGAAATTCTCCCCAGAGCTTGACAATAGCAACCAGACAGCAAGTTACTAATTTCCTACCTGAATATGGGCTTTGACTCTTCCACCAACATTATCTAACTATGCCCCCTTAAAGGAGTTTTAGTTTGAATTACAAAGTAAGCAGAACTGTAACAGAGAGAGGAATTGTACCTAGCAGCATGGAAAGATAAAAATAGTTCCATTTGTCTGTATATAACAACCTGCCCTCCACCTTCTGCAATAAAGAGAACTAGAGTATATTCGTGAATGACTTTAAAATACAAAACAGAACATCATAACTTTTCATCATAACTCTCACTTCCCATTGGGGTCCTTGAGAGTAATTCACTCCAGCACTGCTGAATATCCTAATAGGGGGGAGGAGAAGAGGAGATGAGCCCTGTTGGTGAGATCATCATCCCACAAATCACTGTTATTTACTGATTGGCAACCTGTCCTTCACCACTCTGCTAGCTATTTCTCCCAGCTTTACTCTCTCAGACACAGTATTATTAGGAATGACATCTTGGCACAGAAAATGCCAATTCTCTAGTGCTGTAATGACATTTCTGGAAGTACTGTCTAAGAAATGCTCTATGAAATTGTGTTTTGCAGGGCTAGGTCAATGACTACAAAATAAAAGAGGTAAACTCACAAAAAATGATATTTTATTACATGAAGGGAAATCATCATAACTAACAACCTGAAAGTGAAGTTGATAACACTTTTATTTACTTGTCAAGAAACAGCTATAAGATGGGAAAGAAATCATACTATTTCATTTCATTCTGTATCCTACAGAAGAAAAGAATTTTGGCTATATACAAGGTACACTTAGGTAGTACTTAAGGAACATAAAATAATGTAGTGATTATATATGATATAGATACATAAATATGAGGATCATATTATGATTTTTAAAAAGACAATTTTATATCTATATGTGTGTATATATGTATAATAAATTTTAGCAGTCAGCAATAAAATAATTTATTAAGAACATGGCTTAATGTTATGATAGTTACGGATAAACTTTTAGGATAGTTGCAGACAAATTTAAGTTAGCACATATGTCCCCTGCATTCGAGAAACTGATACTTTTAAGTATATTTATGAGGGAATTAATGACTACAGTGGTATTTTGTATAAAAAAATACAGCTGGAACACATTCTACTAAGTGAAGTATCTCAAGAATGGAAAAATAAGCACCACATGTACTCACCAGCAAATTGGTATTAACGGATCAACACCTAAGTGGACATATAGGAATAACATTTGTCGGGTGTCGGGCGGGAGGGAGTGGGGAGGAGAGGATGAGTATATACAAACATAATGAGTGAGATGTGCAACGTATGGGGGATGGTCATGCTTGAGGCTCTGCCTCGAGGGGGGAGGGGGGGCATGGGAAATGTACGTAACCATAATATTTGTACCCCTATAATATGCTGAAATAAAAAATAAATAAATAAAAATAAAAAAATAAATAAAATAGAAAAAAAAAGTTCTGAAAATATTCCTTCCTCTTCTACCTGATATTTCATAATTTTTCTCCAATAACAGTGGATTTAATGATTTAGATTTAATTTGATTAATGTTAAATTTTAAAATCTAATGAAATATTATCAATTTAAATAAATCATAATGCTTAGCTATTAATGAGGATTCAATTAAATAAATCATAAAATTTAAATATTAATGATAGTTGAAAATGTATAATCTATGAAATTCCTTAATACAATGACTATGATTTTTCATAAAACAATATCAAAATCCATGATCTATATGAAACTCTGCACTTCAACTGGATTCTTATTTCCCTCACTGTCAACAATGAAGGACACCTAATAGTACCCAAAGTGATTTTATATATTTTGTTTCCAGTGTGGAAGAACTATAAAGACTTCATTGAACTTTCTATCTAATTGTATTCTCAGAACCTAATACACACAAAATAAAACATCCTCCTTTTTTCATGGTATTTTTCTGTGATAGCAACAATGAGCTATCTTGTACTTACCACATGGAAGGAAATGAGACATTTATATACTAATTCTCCTAAGTGAAGTATCTCAAGAATGGAAAAACAAGCACCACATGTACTCACCAGCAAATTGGTATTAATGGATCAACACCTAAGTGGACATATAGGAATAACATTTGTCGGGTGTCGGGTGGGTGGGAGGGGGGAGGAGGGGATGGGTATATGCAAACATAATGAGTGAGATGTGCAACGTTTGGGGGATGGTCATGCTTGAGGCTCTGCCTCGAGGGGGGCGGGGGGGCATGGGCAATATACATAACTGTAATATTTGTACCCCCATAATATGCTGAAATAAAAAAAATAAATAAATAAATAAAAATAAATAAATAAAAAGTGTATTGTGAAAATATTATTATTTATATTATATAACAAGAAATTAAAGGTAGTAAATATCTTCACAAATGGCAATTTTTCTAAATTCAAAAGCAACAAAAATATCCTTATTGAATAAAACTGAAATTTAATGAATTCATTAAATTCAATGGACTTGAAACATCATAACCATCCAAGGTTCATAGTTTACATCAGGGTTCACTCTTAGTGTTGTACATTCTATGGGTATGGACAAATGTATAATGACAAGTATTCATCACTATAGTATCATACAGAGTACTTCATTGCCCTAAAAAATCCACTATGTTCCATCTATTCATTCTTCCCTCCCTCCAACCCCTGGCAAACATTAACCTTTTTACCATCTCCATAGTTTTGCCTTTTTCAGAATGTTGTATAGATGGAATCATACAATATGTAGACTTTTCAGATTAACTTCTTGCAGTTAGTAATATGCATTTAAGCTTTTCATGACTTGATGGCTCATTTCTTTTTTCTGCTAAATAATATTCCATTGTCTGAATGTTACACCACTGATTTACTCATGCACCTACTGAAGGACATCTTGATTGCTTTTAAGTTTTGGCAATTATGAATACAGTTGCTGTAAATATCCATGTGTACATTTTTGTGTAACATAAATTTTCAGTTCTTTTGAATAAATACCAAAAAATGTGATTACTGGATTTTACGGAAAAAGTATGTTTAATTTTGCAAGATGTTGCCAAACTTTCTTCAAGAGTGGCTGCAACAGTTTGCATTCCCACCAGCAATGAATGAGAGTTCCTGTTACTTCACATTCTCACCAGCATTTGGTGTGTCAGTGTTTCAGGTCTTGGCTATGCTAATTGGTGTGCAGTGGTATTTCATTATTTTAATTTGCATTAAATTAAAATGTACGATAACATATGAGGTTGAGCATATTTTTATATGCTTATTTTCCATCTGTACACCATCTTTTCTGGTGAAAAACAGGTCTTTGGCCCAGTTTTTGATAGGAGTTGTTTTCTTATTGTTTAGTTTTAGGAATTCTTTGTATATTTTGGATAGTCCTTAATCAGATGGGTCTTTTGCAAATATATTCTTTTAGTCTGCAGCTTGTCTTTTCATACTCTTAACAGTGTCTTTTGTAGAGCAGAGTTTTTAATTTCAGTGAAGTCCAGCTTATCAATTTTTTATCATGGATCATGCTTTTGGTGTTATGTCAAAAAAGTCATCACTATACCTAAGGTTATCTAGGTTTTCTCCTATGTTATCTTCTAGGAATTTTTTTTAATTTTGTATCTTATATTTAGGACTATGATGCATTTTGACTTAATTTTTGTGAAGGGTTGATGTTCTGTGTCTAGATTCACCTTTTTTTGGCATGTGGATTTCTGGTTGTTCCAGCACTATTTGCTGAAAAGATTTTCTTTATTCTGTTTTATTTTTTTGCTTTTGCCCTTTTGTCAAAGATCAGTTGACTATGTAGGCCTATTTCTGGGCTATCTATTCTATTACTTTGATCCATGTGTTTTTTATTTTGCTAATATCACTTTGCCTTGATTACTATAGCTTTATAGTAAGTCTTGAAGTTGGGTAGTGTCAGTCTTCTAATTTTATTTCTTCAAAATTGCATGGCTATTGTGGATCTCTTGCCTATCCATATAAATTTTACAATCAGTTTGTATATATCCACAAAATAACTTACTGGAATACTGAATAGAATTGCATTGCAACTATAGATCAACTTGGGGAAAAAAGGCACCATGATGATATTGAGTCTTCCTATCCATGAACATGAAATATCGCTCCATTTATTTACTTCTCATTTGATTTTGTTCATCAGAATTTTATAGTTTTTTATAGATATTGTGAACATATTATGTTAGATTTATACCTAAGTATTTTATTGTTGAGGGTATTAATGTAAATGGTATTGTGTTTTTAATTTCAAATTCCACTTTTTCATTGCTGGTGTATATGAAAGCAATTGACTTTTGTATATTAACCTTGTATCCTGTATCCTTGTTGTAATTGTTTATTACAATACAGGATTTTTTTTGTCAATTCTTTTTACTATAGCTTTATAGTAAGTCTTGAAGTTGGGTAATATCAGTCTTCTAACTTAATTTTATTTTCTATATAGATGGTCATCTGTGAACAAAGACAGTTCCATTTCTTCATTCCCAATCTGTACACCTTCTATTTCTTTTTCTTGTCTTATTGCAAAACCAGTCATTATTCTAGAATGATGTTAGAAAGACTGGTGAGAGGGGACATCCTTTCTTTATCTTGTTCCTGATCTTAGTGGGAAAGCTTTGAGTTTCTCACCATTGTGTATCCTATTAGATATAGGAGTTTTGTATATTTTCTTTATCAAGTTGAGGACACTCCTCTCTCTTCCTAGTATACTAAGAGTTTTTTCATGAATCAAATTCTTTTTCACTATCTCTGATATAATCATGTGATTTTTCATTTTTAGCCTATTGATGTGAAAAATTACATTTATTTTCAGATGTTGACCTAGCTAACATACCTGGAATACATCTAGTTGGTTGTGATATAGATTACTTTTTATACATTATTAGATTTGATTTGATAATATTTTGTTGAAGATTTTTTAATCTATGTTCATCAAATATATTGATCTGTAGTTTTCTTTTCTTCTAATGTCTTTGTCAGGTTTTGTTTTAGAGCAATGCTTGTTTATAGAATGAGTTACAAAGTAATTCCTCTGTTTCTTCCTTTGAAACAGATTCTAAAGAATTGGTATAATTTTTTTCCATAAATGTTTTATAGAATTTACCACTGCATCCATCTGGTCTGGTTCTTTCTATTGGTAGGTTATTAATTACGGATTCAATTTCTTTAGTAGATATAGGCCTATTAAACTTGTATATTTCATCTTGTATGATTTTTGACAAGTTGTCTTTCAAGAAATTGGTTTATTTCATCTAGGTTATGTAGGCAGATAATCTTTCATCAATCCTTCATAATATTCTTTTGTGATCTTTTTAAGGTCTATTAGATTTGAGGTGATCTTTCATTTCTGATATTAGTAATTTGTGTCTTTTTTTCTTAGCCTCACTAAAGGCTTATTTATTTTATTGATATTTTCAAAAAAGGCAGCTTTTGGTTTTGTTGATTTTCTCTATTGATTTCTTAGTTTCAATTTTATTGCTTTCTGATCTAATTCTTATTCTCTTTCATTATGCTTGCTTTACATTTAATTTGCTCTACTTTTTCTCATTTCCTAAGGTGAAAACTAAGAATATTGATTTTAAATCTTTCTTCTTTTATGAAATATGCATTCAATACTATAAATTTTCCTCTAAGTATCACTTTTGCTGCATCCCACAAATTTTGATAGGCTATATTTTCATTTACATTTTCATTCAGTTCAAAATATTTTTAAATTTTTCCTGAGATTTTTTTCACCCAAGTATTATTTAGATGTAGTTTAATCTCCACATATCACCAAGTATTTTGTCATTTTTCCAAGAAATCTTGATAGATATTAAGATATTTTTACAAGTTTACATTGCCACAAATGGTATATACAAAATTCTTAACATTTACCAAATATTGCTTATCAAAAATTTTATTTTCTTTGCTGATATACTGAAAAAGCTTAAATTATTTTACAGTTATGTAACTAGGAAGACTGAGCTTTTTATATGTTTAGCAGTCTTCTCATTTCTTTTTCTGTGAATTGTCTTACATTCCTTGTCTAATTTTTCTAACTAAAACTATATTTAGAAAAGTATAGTAGCCTTTTATATATATATGTAAGAAAAGTATTTAATAGTAGTCATACACACACACACAAGACTACTATATAACAAATACATTAATACTGTTCCCATTAAACAAAATTGATTAATGGTGACATATTTCAATATTTCCTTATTTTTAAGAAATAAAAACAGTACTGATAAGGTTGAGATTTCTTACCTTTTCCTTCAAGTTTTCATTCTTGTTTTTATTCCTTTCCCAGACATAATTCACTGACATGTATTTGAGTGTATATTTTCCATCTATATATTTTTATTTATATATCCTATATTGTTTTTGTTTCATTTTAAATTTACATAAAAAATTGTCATAATATATTTATTGCTCTGTAACTTGGTGTTTCATTCAATATTATTAATATTATTCAAGATTGGATTTTTAAATGATCCATGTTTAGACTATAGATCTAATTCATGTTTTTTAACTGGTATATATTTCATAATGTGAGTACATTTCATTTTATTGACATTTGTGTTATTTTTCTATGTGCCTTTTTAAGAATAAAGGGATATTTTAATGCATATTTTCTTGAAAGATATGTGAGAGATTCTGTAGCACAGTGCTTCGTAAATTTTAATGTGTGTACAAATCACCAGGGAATCTTATTAAACTCCAGATTCTGATTCAATAGGTCAAGAGTAAGGCCTGAGATGCTCCATTTCTAACAAACTCTCTGGCATTGCTGCTGCTGCTGATCTAAGGACTGCATTTTGAGTTGCCAGGGTAGCTTATAACTTGAGAAAAAAATAGCTAAGTAAAGAATGTGCATATTTTCAGCTTTACCAAACATTTCTCAATGCCTTTTAAAGGCATTTCTCAGTGCCTTTTAAAGAATTTGAAGTAATTTTTAATGCTAGATGATATCTGAAAAATTCTTCCTTCTTTCTTACTAACACTTCGCTTTATACTACAATTTTCCTTAATAGTGTGCTTCAGGTTATATTCAGAATTTTCTTTCAGTTAATTAAAACCTATTCTACAATATTTAATTTATTTTACTTTTTGACTAGACTCTAGTTTTGGTGAGTTTTTATCGCTTTGGTTAAGTCAGACACATATCGCTAGAAATTAAGCAGCTTCTCTTCAAAGAAAGCAATAAATTGCTCATAATGTCTTAATACTTTCACAATAGTTCTATTCAAATCAGTCACTCTTGACACCCATTACTGTTTCATCTACTCCAAAAGATGAGCCAACTCCTCCTGCTTTAAGTTGCATTGCTGTGTCAGTGGTATTAACGTGAGTAGTAATGCCCCAAGAAAGCACATTACATAATTGAGATGATGACTGTCAGCTGGTTGATGTCCATTACACGGTGCCATTGCCTTTAGGACACATTGTGATTTCAAAGATCTTAAAAAGAGAGAAAAGTGCATTTTATGATTGATAGATTATGGTGAAAAGTAAAATAACCTGACACTATTTATTGAACAATTTTTTTTCCACTGGCCTGAGGTATCTCATTATATTCCAGGATTCAAGCATGCTCAGGTCTTCCTTGGGAACTCTATCCTTCTCCTTTGAACTATTTCTCCATTTCTGCATTGGTATCACACTGCATTATCTATCACAGTGTATGTCATACACATGTCATATGGGTATATTGCCACAGTACTCTATTCCTTATTTCTTATTCTTTATTTTTTTTATATTAGTTCTTCTTAGACATTACCTATTCTACCTGATTTAAATCGAGCTAATTGATTCCCACATGAAAACAATATTGGAGTTTTGATGGGAATTGTAGTTGAAAATTTGACTTAAGCTGGGAGAATTGACTTTTTTATAAAATTAAGACGATCTATCCCTAATGTTTTTCAGGTTGTCTTATATATCATTCAATATACTTTAACTTTCTACACTGATATTTTACCACATATCTTGAAAAATAATTTCTGGAATTCTTATGAATTTTATGACTACTATGAATAGAATTTACTTCCATATTTTCTCATTGGAAATGCTTTTGGGGAGATATATTGTTTTTGTATGTTATTCCTTTTACTTATCACAATATTACAATATCTTATTTTAATTGAATATCTATGTTCCTTTGGATTTTTTATGTAAGCGTTATCATGTCTATAAAAATCAATAAACTTACCCTTTCTCACCATCTCCCTCTCCTCTCTTTCTCTCTTTGAATCTTTTTCTCTCTCCTCTCTATCTTCATCTTTATTATTACTACCATTACTATCACTATTTCTCTCATTTTTCTTTAATTGCTTTGACTAGTAGCTTTGTTACAATGTTTAATGGAAAGAGTGACAACAGGAATCCTTGTCTTGTTTCTGACATTGCAGAAATGCTTCCAGAAATCAGAATTAATTTGTTATAAAATTTTTATAGGCAAATTTTATAAGTTAAGAGCACATTCTTCTATTCTGAGCTGGTTTAATATATAATTATGAATCTGTTGATTATTATTAAATGTCTTTTTTATTTATTGAAATTATCATTGAGTTTTTTCATTTAACCCATTAGTGTGGTGGCTTACATTGAGAGATTTTTATGATATTGGCTCATCTCTTGATTCTTAGAAAATGTGCCAATTTTGTCAACATATTTTATTTTATACACTATTTCAATATGCTAGAAGTTTAGATATTTTGCATCTATGTTTCCTTGTGAAGCTGAACTATAATTTGAGAGGCTATCAAGTTCTTACAATGTTTTCCTGTCAAGGTAATAATAACTCAAGGAATTGAGGGAGATTTTTCTCTTTTATTCTCTGAAAGAGTTGGTATACAATATGTGTCATGTGTTCCTTTGATGTTTGAAAACAAGAACTTCTGATTTAGGATTTGTTAAAGGCAGATATTTTTAAATATTAACTTAACTTATATAATTATGAAAGTTGTATTTAGATTTATATTACTTATTAAGATATTTTTCTTGACCTTGTGCATTCCCTCTGGATTTTCAAAGAAATTTGCTTAATAATACCCAGGGCATTCTCTTTTAATTATTTTAAATACTGTAAATGTAATTGGTCATTACCATTAAAACATAATACCACTATTTAGCTTGTTTTTATTCTACTCTCTTTCTTTGAGTTTACTATCTCTTTTTTTAGTATATTCTTTAATATTTCCTCAGGATAAACTCTCTTAGTATTTTTTATTTGAAAACATTTTATTTTGTTCTTAACGTGAGTGATAATATATTTGGTTATTGAAAGATATGAATAAATAAACAAATATAAAAATAATATAACTTGAGTGATAATATATTTGGTTATTGAAAGATATGAGTAAATAAACAAATTTAAAAGTAATATGTGCAAATTGTAAGAAGTGCTATGGAGATTACCTACTAGTGACGGAGATAGAGAATAACAAAAGTATGGAGTAGTCTCTACTATAAATAATATACTTGAGGAAGAACCCTCTATATGGAGAGATGTAAGCAGAATCCAGGAGCTAAAATGCATACGTTTCTTTGTAAGCCAAGCAAAGAACATTTACAAAAGCTCTGATGTTGGAATAGACATTTTAGGACAATATGAGAATAAGGAGTATTTGTAGCTCAGCCACTGAAGAAGAGTAGAGTGACATGAGGTGAGAAAAGTAAACAGGACAAGATCATGCAGAACTGTATATTCCATAGTAAGTAGTTTGTATTTTATTTCTATGATCATGGTTAGCCATTAAAGGATTTTATTTAGTTTTGATTTGAAAACATCTACTTGAAATGATGTGGTGAACCAATAGTAAGGGAGGATATGGGGAAGCAAGGGATTTAGAGGTTGTGGTAGATTTGGTGGCCTATAGGGGATGCAGAAATTTGTGGTATATTCTCGAGGCAGAATCATCAGTAATCACTGAAGTGTAGAAAAGACAAAAATCAAAGGAAATGGATGAATAGTAGTTTTGAAGATTAAAGAAAATGAATAAAACATATCTGGCATGTAGCAGATACTTAAAATATTAATAGCAGTTTTGTAGTTTTATTAAATTTAATTTATTATGTTCATATAATTACAATGTCAGCGTTTGCGATTTTTTTCACACAAAGGACTACTGCAATAATGTAATTTTTGCCATTTATTAAAATTAGGTTTTACAGTGACCAGTGCAGTTTGTAGATCTATGACCATTAAAAGCAAATAATTTTAGATAATGAAGCATGCATTCTTGGAAACATTTTGCTCTCAAAAACAATTTGCTAGTTTCAAAAAAAAAGGTTGTTTTTATTTTTGTTTTCTGATATGTAACACAACCTACTTTTTCCCTGTAATGAAGATTTTGGAGAAGAATTTTTAAAATTCACTTTTTATTGTTTCAAATGGAATTTATCTAATTAGCTGAATTAAACAGACATATTTCACTCTTCTACTTAGGATTATTCTCCACCCTTATTCTGCTAATCATCAGTAATTTAAACTTTTCCCCATGGTGATATTTTATATAATTTTTTTCCAACCCCAAAAGACAACATCTCACAACAGACATCTTTGATACTGACATTTCTCTAATTAATAATTTGATAAATAGAACACTCTGGTATGTGCCTGTGTGCACGTGCAAACACACACACACACAAACTGTATGATGTTTTTCTTTCAAATTGGCAATAATTTTTAAAAATGTTTTTATTGTTGTATTTTGTATCAAATTACTCACTCTATCCTATGAAATACATGTATATTATTTCATAAGCAAAATAGAAAAATTAAATAACAAAGTAAAACTTTGGCTTACATTGTTTTGCATTATTTCATGGATTTGATATTTGCTTCTTTTTTTGGCAGAGACTGTGAAAGGACTGTATAAGATTTAATATTTTTTGTCTATATTACCAGTCCATCCTTAAAATATTACTAAGTATTCTATAGAAATTGCTTGGGTCTTCATTAATAAGCCTTATTGCTGACTTACTTTCTGATAAGATTTTGTGAGTTTGTAGGTTTATAAAACTTCAGAAACTAATTCTACTACTTCTACTCAACAGTATTCCTTCTCCAGTATCACCACTGCCAGTTCCTTTCTTATAAGAGTAGCACATACAAAATGAACAAATGGCCTGCCAATATATCACATTGCTTGATACCTTAATATAATACTGAGTCTTTTATTTAATTGTTCTATATCTGTATAGGTAACGTATACATATGACACAAAATTCAAAAGATTTAAAGAGAATACACATTAAAACAAATAGCAGCATTGGTCCCCCTCCTTCCCCTGTTCCCTAGTCACTCATCTTCCTTTTCACAGGCAACCAGTTACACATTCCCTGCTTCTCTATCCAGAAATAACTCTATTTCTATTTACAAACACATATGCATATGTGCATGTATGTTTGTGTATGTGTACATACATTCACATAAACCCTTTTTATATTCGTGTGCATCAGTTAACTATTGCTATGCCAAATGCCACCCAAAAATTAGTGGTTTAAAATAACTACCAGTTTATTTACTCATGACTCTATACCTTAATAGTTTGGGCTGGACTGGCATCACCTGGGTCGTTTTTCTGCTGATGTCTTTTGGGTTTATTCAAATGAGTTGCTATGGGGAGCTCATACCAGGCTGAAAGGTTGTCTCACTTACATACCTGGCAGTTGGTGCTGGGCCTGTGTTTCTGTGTGGCCTCTCATCTTAGAAGAGCCAAGTCTAGCTTCTTCACTTGCATGTCATAAAACAACAAGGTGAAAAAAGAAGATGCATAGGTTCCTGAATCCTAAATTTGGAACTATTACAAAGTCAATTCAGCAACATGCTGTAGGTCAAAGCTAGTTACAAAGGCAACCCAGATTCAAAGAGTGGGGAAGTAGACACTACCTCTTCATTGAAGAAGCTACAAAATATTGTAGATATGTTTTCATAAGTGTGCACATACCTATATATACAAATACATATTCATACAAATGAGGAATGTCATTCGATTGTTGTGTACCTTGTTTTTACTTAAAATATATCTCAGTAATGTTTCTATAGATACATATAGATCTTCTTTATTCTTTGGTTGCCCCTTAGAGGTCATTTGCACTCTTTCCAGCCTTTACTATTACAATAAATGCTGCAATTAATTTCTTGTTTACTGGTTTTCCATGTGTGAGCTTATCTATAGGATAAATGTCCAGTGTTGACTTGATGTCTCTTTCCATTTTAAGTGGTTACATGCATTTGTAAAGTGCTCTCTGTTATGAGTTGAATTGTGTCCTCCCTTCTTCTCCAAATTCACATGTTGAAGGATTAACCCCAAGTACTTCAGAATGTAACTTTTTTAGAAATAGGGTCATTGCAGTTGTAATTTGTTACAATGAGGTTATACACAAATGTCTGATAGTGCCAAGAAACTCCAGTAAACTAAGAGAGAGACCTGCAACAGATCCATCCCTGATGCCTCCAGAGAGAAAATGGACCTGCCAACACCTTGATTTTGGAGTTCTGGCTTCCAGATTTGTTAATACATTTCTGTTGTTTAAAGTTAACCAGTTTTGTGGTACTTTGTTATGACAGCTATAGAAATATAGTACACATGGTGGTAGTACCAAATTTACATGTTCACCAACAGTACTCAATAATGTGCTCCTTTCACCAATTGCTTGCTAGTTTTTACTTCTGCTTATTTAATAGATGAAAAAAATCAAAGCTTGCGGTATTTTTCTTTTCTATCTCTTTTTTTTTCTTTTTGTTAATTTATTTTTTTCAGCATATTATGGGGGTGCAAATGTTAAGGTTACGTTTATTGCCCTTGCCCCCCTCCCCTCTCGAGTCAGAGCTTCAAGCGTGTCCATCCCCCAGTTGGTACAAATCGCACTCATTATGTATGTATATACCCATCCCCTCCTTTTTTATGTAAGATTGAACATCTTTTTTATAAATTTAATAGCCATTTGTATTTTCTTTTCAGGGAATTAGCAACTCGACATAAACTAGGCTCCAGAAATAAAATTTCAACATTATATTTTCTCTAAACAATGCATTTCTTAGTGACTTGGTGACCCTGTGTAATTAAAAAATAGTGCCCCGTTATATAACATCAGAGTCTCTCTTTTTTCTTTTCAGTCTATAGTCTCACTTGAAAAGATTGAAACTTATCTCCTCCTTCAACCCACCCTTTTTCTTAAATTCTTGTTTCAGAATAGTTTTGTATTTCCATAAATATTAGCTATACTTCTTCCAAGTGGCAGGGGCAGGAAACAGCCCTGTGTGTAGTTGTGTGTAGCTGTGAGAGTGTGTGTGTGTGTATGTGTGTGTGTGTACCAGAGTGAGGGTAAGCAAACGCAGAGACAACTTTGGCAAGGAAATGTATGATTGGAAGTTGGTACAGGTGCCTGATTACAATTACACAGCGATTATCCTAGCAGGGAGATAATGGAGACTTTGTTCTTAAAGGGCCGAACATGTCTTCTGTAACCCTGTTAATTAGAAAAGGCAGGAAAGAGCTAACAGATTTCCAGGGCAGCAGAGACCTCATCCCTGAGAGAACTGATACACTTTGGAAGGAGATAGCAGCAAGGTACCTATGAAGGAGTAGGCCCTTTGTTCCACTGGAATCAGAACCTAAAAACATTTCTGTGGCTAAGTGGTCTCTAGAGGCTTCCATTTACATTGAAATCACTTAATAATTTCAAACTGTAATACAGCAAAGATTTTTGTTGCCTGAAGTAACACTGATCCTCATGGAAAATCGCAATGACATCCTGCCTATAACATATTTTATCCTAGTATTGCAAATTTTTCTCCCCCTCTTCTCTTCCCAACTATCTCTTTTTAAAAGGTTCTAATGACAGCCATATTATCTAATGTTACTTTTAGTTTTCACATTCCCAGTGTAGCATTAATAGGGATGCAACATCCAAGAGATGGACAGAAGAGATAAAACGAAGAATAAAAGTGCATAAATAAAGTATAAATTGATACTATTTCCTAAATAATGACGGACTGAATTTATTGATATCATGCAATTTAAAATGTATAAAACATCTTTTTCTTGTTATCAAATGCTGTGTAACTAATCACTCCAAAATTTAGTGGCTTAAAAGAGTGACAACATTTAGTCTCCTTGCAAATCTGCACTTTGAGCAGGGCTTAGTGGAGGCAGCTTGTCTGTTCCACTCAGCGTCAGCTGGGACAGCTTGAAGCCTGGAATGGAATCATCTTAAGGTTTCCTCACTCACATATTTGGCAGCTGATGCTGGAGGCTTTAACAGTTGCGGACCTTAATAGCTGGGGTCTTCAGGCATCTTTCTTTATCTCTTGCAGCCTCTAATTGTGGTCTCTCTAGCATGGCAGCTTTAGGAACCCCAACTGCTGACACATGATCCAAGAGCTCCTCAGATATATTTTTCCAGAGAGAGAGAAAGCCAGGTAGACACTCGATACCCCTTTTATGACATAGCCTTAAAAGTCAAGTTGTGTCACTTCCACGACATTCTATTCATCAAGGCAGTCATAAAGCCCCACCCAGGTTTAAGGAGAGGGAAAATTGATTCCAATTCTTGATGGGATGTGGCAACCTTCTGGAAGAATATGTAGGTAGGACAAGAAATATCCCTGTAGCCAATTTTGAAAAATATGCTCTGCCTCATATCTCAAGTTAGTAACTCATTTTACCCTGTGTCACTTTATGCCCTCTTTGCAACCCTAGTTCCTATGTGTTGTTCCTCATGAAAGGAAATAAAATGACCACAAACCACTGCAATAAATTCGTCTCTATCTCAAGTATATATTTTCTTTAAATCATACACACATGGACTAGATAGAATAGAGATAAGAGATCCAGTATATTGGCCCACTACCTATTTTCTTGTGTTCCTTATTAAGTCACTCTGTATTTTCATAAATAAATTTATTTTTATAGTACAAATTTCTTAGCATGCACAAGTGACTGATTCAATTTATAAAAAAGATAGACTCTGAGAGTTTTCCAGGGTTAGTTAAAAAACAGCTGCATGCAATGGCAGATTTCACTCTGGTTCCTAGCTTTTGTTTCTGTCTGATTCAGCTAAAACTCAGATTCCTATTTCCTTCTGCTTCCAAAGCGTGAATAGTAAGTAGTGAAGAAGATTGATTAAGAAGTTCAAATGAAAAATAAGAAACCTGTTCCAGGACTGTTCTGGGAGAGCTTTGAAGTTCATGGCTAGGGGGAGTTATGAGACTACAGGTTTAAGCTATTTGTAATGAAAGGAATGGTTTTCGTTTCACCAGCTAAACGAAATTCTTGCCTTTAGAAATAACTTTTCTCTAGAATTAGTGTCATGATGTAGAAACTTTACTTTTTCTTGCTATCATGTTAAGTCACTCCTACAGTTGAAAATGAAGAATTTTTAGTACACTGGAAATCGATAAAAAGAAGTTACATCATTAATATTATTGTCAGGAAGTCAACATTTTAAGATAGAGATTTGAATATATATGACAGGTTATGAATGAGCATCTACTTCATTTCAAAATAATTTAAACAACCAATGTGCATAAAGGGAATGCCAAATAGTTACAATGTGGATCTCCAGTAGGATAGCAGAAAAAAGCCCTGGATTTGTACATTAGAGATCAGCGTTTGATTCCTGAATCCACTCTTGAGTTTCTCTGTGACCTTTAGTAAATCACTTCATTTAATTAATTTCTCCATCTATAAAATGGAAATGTTAACTGCCTTATTTATTGCACAATTTTGTTGTAAGGAAAAACTGGCATGTTACATCAAAATTGCTTTGAAATGTACAAATGACAATATGAATGCAACATTGTATGGCTAATACTGAACTTGATTATCTTCCTTCTCCTATTCTGCCTGTATTCACACTTTGATAAAGAGTGCCACCATTTACTCAGTCATTCTATTTAGAAACCTGGGGTCATGCCCAACCCTTCTTCCCAGTGCCTTTCTGCCTGCTCTCCCTTTGCTAGGCCTACACTTTCCCTGCTTCTGGTGCTGACTAAATCTATTCATCCTATACAACTTAATTATAAGGCTTTTCCTTTGAGAAACATTTTCTGACATTACAGTCATATTAGGTAAGTGGAGATTTGGGTGAATTTTAAATCACTTCCCTGGAATTTGTTTTATACTACACTCACTGACTTAGGGTAAGAACCACCCTCACAGTATTTCTAAGCTGATAATAAAACTGATATGTTAAATATGAAAGGCAAAAATAATTAACCTCTTATTGTTAACAACTTATCACCCTATTAAAGAAACTATTAAAAATCACGTTAATACAATTATATATTCTATATTGTCCCACCATAATATAATAAAACCAGACATTAATTTTAGAATATGAACAAAAAGAACTACTGGTATTTTAAAGACTGCTCTAAATAAAAATGATTTTAAAATCAAACCTAGAATAAAACATAAAATCACATGGAATTATAATAAATGTAATTTAAAACCTGTATTCTAAATATTACAGAGAAAATAACATTAATTTTAAGTGCATTTATTCTAACAAAGCATAAACTTAATAGCTCAAAAATAAAACAATAGATACAATAAGATAAACTTAAACCAAGTAAGCTTTAAATTATTTATAGAATTAGAAAATGTGAATGGAAAATAATAATAAGTAAACTGAATTGTTATTAAAATCACCATATATATATATGTGTGTATATTAAGTGTAGTTGTGTTCCAAACCTGAAAATTCCTATGAATTCACAGGCATTACTTGTGATGGTTGCTTTGGGGTGTCAACTTGACCACATTAAGGAATACCCAGATAGCTGATAAAGCATTGCTTATTCTTAATGCTCTTCTGCTGAAAAGGAAACCCAGGTGGTTTTGCTTTTTCGATTAGAGTGATTGGCCTGCCCCAGATGTGTCTGTGAGGGTGTTTCCAGAGGAGACTGGGCATGAATCAGTGCACTGTGGGGAAGATCTACCCTCAATGTGGGCTGGCACCATCTGATCAGCTGGGGTCGAGATGGAACAAAAAGGTGGAGAAAGGGTGAAATCTCTCTCTCTCTCTCCCAGAGCTGGACATAGTTCTTCTCCTTCCTTTGGATGTCAGAACTCCAGGTCTCCAGCGTTTAGACTCAATACCAGCAGCAACCCCAAGCTCCCTACCCCCTGGCTTTCGGGCCTTAAACCTCAGATGGAGAATTACACCATTGATTTCCTTGATTCTGATGTCTTGGCACTTTGACTGAGCCATGCTTTTCCTTGTTCTCCAGTCTGCAGAACAACCTATTATGGAACTTCTATATTGAGACTTCTCAACCTCCCTAATCAAATGAGCTGATTTTAATAAATCCTCTTTCACATTTCTTTCTGCATATTCTGTTGGTTTCATTTTTCTGAAGAACTCTGACTAAAAACAGATTTTGGTACCAATAATGGTTCTAGTGGAACAGAATTTTAAGGATAAGTGTCCTTAGTTATTTTCGGCATTTTTGGAATTGGTATTCTAATCTAATTGGACTTAAAAATACTAAATACTTCCTATAATACAGAGAGCCCTGGTAGTCCAGGAGTAATTGTTTCTAGAGATATGCAAAATATCTCCCTACACACACACACACACAGACACACACACGGTTCTAAGCATCATATAGCATTATAGAGCTCCCATTTGAATATTTATAAAGAATAAAATATCAGAAAAGGCCCTGACTGGCAGATTTCTAACAGAATGTATGTAGGAATAAGTTTTTTAAACTTTTAAGTCAGATAAGCCCACATTCAATCTTCTTTCTTTTTGGAAAGCCAAACATTTTAGCAAAACTCCTCATATCGAGATTCTACACAAGTTGGAAAATCCATTCTTTTAAACTGAGTATGTGATTCTCAGATAATTTCAGTTAATTAACTGCCTAACATAAAGTTTGGGTTAGCAACTTTGAATATCAAGACAAAGTATGCAAATTCTGACAATGATTGACTCAACATATATTCATTAATTGGTTGAAAGAACTTAAAATTGGACTCTAAGACTATGAGCTTTTGTGTTGTACTGACTGCCTTGCCAACAGTCTGCATTCCCTTACCAATTTGATGTGGTAAATCATATGTGGGGGCTATGTCCATGAATATGTGAGTCAAATGTGCATGAAAATTTGTGGGATAATTCCAATTGAATTGATAAGTAGATTTCAGAAGGCCATGGAGAAGCTGATACATGAAGAAAGCACTACTGTACAAACCTGGCTCTTAAATACTAAACTCTTCTCTTTACTGTGCCAAATTGCCTAATCAAGAAGGTCAAAGATTATAGAGGAGCTAAAGCTCAGAATAATGGGTTAACATGCAGAAACATGAGGCCCATTCTACATGCTCTTGTTTAATGAGATTTAGTAGGCATATTTTCCAGGCTCTCACATTGATTCTTAAGCCAAATAAATGGTGGTATATACCCTAGACTCCCAGTGGGGGTATTCAAAAACTCTTTCCTGGAAACAGTTTAGTTTCTGTGGGTCTTTGGTGCAAACTCTTTAGTCATGAACTTGTAAATCATCAAAATTCAGATCTTAGATATGGACAGGTTCTTACACACCATACTGTCTATATAAAGTATAATCAAAAGCAGTATAATACCACCACTTGGCAGTATCTCAGTGGAAAACAATAAAGCAGACAGAAACTCAGATAGCTATATATTATTGATAAACTTAAAGTATGTGCCAAGCTGAAATTCCAATAGAACATGGTTGTCATAATGCACAGCATTGATTTTCATCCACAGAAATGGAGAATTCACTTACTTATCCCGTGGGATCTCCCAAATGCTTGGAAGCTAAATGCTGAATATAAGATCTGACTAACTGGTTATGACATGTCTTTCAGAATTCTAACACCCAAACCTTTGTCCTTCAAACTGCTTCATTGTATTTTACAAGTGTTTCCTTCACCTAATACTAAAATCTTTTCCTTTTGAAATCCACATAGTGATACTAAAAGGATAGTTTAGTTTGATTATGTCAATCATGATCATAACCTAAATCCCATCTCTTCTTACATCTTTAGGCACTACTGGATTATAAACTGCAAAAATTGACATTTTGTCTCTGTTAACATTTAGAGATGCTCAAGGAATTCTTTCTTGTTTGTGAAGCCATCTAATTGCTAATCTATAATCCTTTTAATATGTTATGTGTTTTGGATTGATCTATTGCCAGCTGACCTAACACTGCCCATAGCTATATTAATCCTATTATTCACATCCTATTACAGAGTATCAGTGAAACTCTTTAATGAATTCTGAAAAGCTTACTTGCCAGATACCAATATTAAGGATGATTACACTTGTATTCATTCTCTTATTCTTAATTATAAAGCTTCTAGTTGTATTAATCGTATTCAGTGGATTTCAGTGTTTCTCTTCTCCATAGCTATCTGTGAACTGACACTAGGTTTTTAGAAATATCAGTTTTCATAAAGTCATTATCATACGTATTATTTTGATCCTTCTCAAAGGTAAATACATTCACAAAGTAAAATGTTGTGATTATATTTAGATATTAAGTCCTGTTGTAAGGTAAATAAAGTGTAGGGTATGGTAGAATTAAGTAGGGTTTATCAAGAGTAGATAAAATATTCCAGAAAAAGGTCTGCATTTTTAGTTCCTGATATATTCACAGTACCATTAATCCCCTAATAGGATGGATAAATCTGTCTTGGATGATAAGCCTACTTGTTAAGGAAAGTACATTCTCTATTGAATTAATCACCCCATATGAAGGCAGAAAGTACCATCAGCCTGAAAAACTATGATACCTTATCATCAATTTTAGTCTGATGAGTGGCTAAAGAGAAGTAATCTTTTTAACTCCAATGAAATGTATTGGCAATAAGATACCTTTTACTGAAAAAACAAACAAATGAAAAACCTGAAAAAGATTTATAGAAAAACCCAATATTGTTGTTGATGACATTATTCCATTTGATGAAAGGGAAAATAGATGGTATATTAATAGTGATTAAGAGTTCTGGGGAGCAGAGCACACGGTTAGATTTGGAGTTTGGAGTCTGCAGAATGAAAGCAAGTATTCATATAACAGTCAAGGAGTACCAAGGATCTATGGATCCTGGAAGTATCTATTAATAGAATCTTGAGAGACAGTTAACAAGTATACATGTACTTGGGCAAAATTGGGTATCATTGCAACCTTCCTCTAGAGAATCTGTCACATAGAAAAGTTCTATAATCTAAAGCCATCATTACTCTCTAATGTGTGTATATATAAATATATATATATATATATATATATATTCCTTTGTCAAACCATCCTGACTCCATGAGCTATATTTAAAGACCAGAGTCTTATGCAAAATTTTACTCTGGTGTTTTTTCTAGCCCTTAGCCATCAGAAAGACTACCACTTTGTTTCCTTCTGTGTGTTGGCACGTGAGACAAGTAGGATGTCAGTAAAATATGGGACACTCAGTCAAATTAAATGGATGGCAGTAAAATATTGGACACACAGTTAAATTAAATAGATATTTATTTTAGTAGAAGTAGATTTCAAATATTGCATAGGACATACTGATTTAAAACCCACTATTTATCTAAAATTCAAATTTAATTTGGTATCTTGTATTTTCACTCGATAAGTTTGGCAATTCTAAAGAAGAGGACTCAAAATTTGGGGTAAAGAATAGAGGAAACCAATACTGCAGGTACTTCTTCAGCTATGGCTCTTCTTGTGCTAGCCCAAGGAAGATTTATTTGAAGACAAGGCTTTGTGGATTATAATATTAAAATTATCTATTTTAGTGTTTCACCATTTTGGTGAACAATTGCTTTTTTCCTCCCTGACTTTACTTTTTAATTTTCACTTTGAAGCAGTATTATTTAACTCACCCTTTGTAACATGATTTTAAGGAAAGACTATATATAAAAGTAAAGTAATATTGAATTAAATGAGACCTTTCTCTGTACAGGGGCAATTTTCAAAACAGCAAGAGGGAGAGATTTTACACAGTAAAGTAGAAGCATTTAGAATTGAAACTCCAACGAACTAAAATAAATTCACACTTCAGTTGTGACCTTCATACTCCCTAAATGCATTTTAAACAGTAGGTTGCCTTTCTTTTTATAGTGTAGAGAGCTATATGTAATCATATAGAAGAACAGCAAATGTATACACTGAGCCAGTTATGCAGGGAACATGCCAGGTTCACACCCACCGCACCCTGGCAGCCATGCTTCTTTCCCAATGTTTATCTTAGAACTAGAACTAGAGTTTGATCAGCAGTACAAAGTTGAGGTGAAGGAAGCAAATAAATGTTTGCATATACCCACTTTTCTACATATGGTCCATAGTTACTCAAAGTGGCTGGCTTTGGGTAGAAAGATCAGTGAAGTATAATTTAAATTGTATAGTAATAGTGAGTTTATGTCTTTCATTTTCTTTTTTTTTTTTTTTTTTTTTTTTTTTTTTACTTATTCCAGGAGTTTCGCCATCTCACTTTTATACAATTGCCATTTATTTTATTTGACAGTTTTGCCAGTCCTAGCCTTTTGGAAGTTTTGATACAATGAAATTACCTTACATCCTGATATCCAACTATATATGTTCCCTCTTTTTCTCATGCACAGATACTTTTGAAGATTTTTCACTTTCTTTATTGATTTAATTCAAATCATTTCCAACCCTCAATCACAATAGTAATTATTACTTTTTCATGGTACATCATTGTTATAATTTTAGGTTATAACAAGTCTTATTAGAAACTCATTATATGTATCATTAAGTTCTGTAAAGTTCATAGCATTCTACAATTTACTCACAAGTGTTCAAAATTTAAATAACATTTTCCAAAGCTGTAAAGATTTGGAGGCAAAGATCAAATACCTCCTTGGTAGTGAAACCAATGAATATTATGAAGGCTCTTCTGAAAGTTTAAAAGTTTGTGTATATTGAAACACAAAACAAAAACAGACTCAATAAACAGACTCAATGCAAAGAGCCACCCTATGAATGGAAAATGCCAGCCCTCTCCATTTAATTTATATTACTAGAGTGTCCACAAATAAAACTCTTAATAGTAAAATATTTCTAAAAAGTAAAAAATAATTTAAGTCATTCATTGAAGGACAATTCATCCTCTTTTTTTAAAGACCAGTACACAAAATATAATTAACATTATATATGAACCCAAAACTAAAAGTATTTTATGGTTAAAAGTAGTTTTCACAAGTAATATGTGTTTAGAATTCCAAAAATAAAGCATTTTCCCATTGCTTTTTAATTTTTTTCTATTTTTTGATGGAGAAAAAAGTTATATAAACTTGAATGCATAGATTTTAATTATATAACTCTTTGAATTTTGCTGTGGGTATACACTGTTATAACACCCCAACAAAATACATAATATTCCCACCACTCCAGAAAATCATCTTTTGTCCCCTTGTAACCAATTCCCAATCTCGAATAGATAATCTTTCTTCTCATTCTGTTAAAAATATATTAACATTGCCTATTTTTGAAATTCATATAAGTGGACTTATTTGCTATGTACTTTTGTCCTATGGCTTCTCCCAATCAAAACAATGTTTCTGAGATTCTCTGTCATTGTTTGTGTCATACTTTTCATTACTCAGTAGCATTTCATTGTATGAATATAACACAGTTTGCCTCTCCATTCTCTAACTCATGCACATTTGGTGTGCTTGCAGTTTGAGATTACTATGAATAATGCTATTATGGAAGCTTGTGTACAAATCTTTTTGTGGGTATGTGTTTTCATTGCTCTTGAGTAAATAATTACAGGCCATTGGGTAGGTATATGGTCTAACTTATAAGAAACTGCCGGACAAATTTTATCTAGTCCATAGGTTGGCAAGCATCTTCTTGTTTTTTGTTTGTTTTTTTTTTGCTATTTATGCAAATCTTCTTTTTAAAAGTTAAAAGTTACCTGTATGGTGTTAAATACTATATGTTCCAAAGCTGTGAGTTCTAGAAATTGATATATATTCATCAGAAATATTTTCTTATTATAAAACAATACATGATTATTACATAAAAATTAAAATCTTAGATAAGCAAAAAGAAAGAAGAATTAAAATAACTATAAATGAGAGTTTAAAAATAATTTACTCCATAACTCCTAATTGGCATTTTCCTTGCCATAAATACACAAACACCACATAGATTATAACACATATGAGCATAACCAAAATTTACATTTTTTTAAATTTTTTTTTTATTTCAGCATATTATGGGGGTACAAATATTACGGTTATGTATATTGCCCACGCCCCCCTCCCCCCTCGAGGCAGAGCCTCAAGCATGACCATACCTCATACGTTGCACATCTTACTCGTTATGTTTGTATATACCCATCCCCTCCTCCCCCCTCCCACCCGCCCAAAACCCAACAAATGTTATTCCTACATGTCCACTTAGGTGTTGATCTGTTAATACCAATTTGCTGGTGAGTACATGTGGTGCTTGTTTTACCATTCTTGAGATACTTCACTTAGTAGATTTTTTACAAAATATAAATGATACTGTGTTTTCAAATGTGACTTTTTTTGCATGTCATATGACAGATTCTGTTATTTTGATTCAAAGCAAAATTACAATTATTACTCTGTTCTCAAAGCTTACGAATAATGTATGTAAGCATTAGACTAGATACAAACACATTCCCCACAATATGAATCTAATGTGTATTACATTGTTCTTGTTTTTCAGCATTTGATTAGAGAACCATTTTTTCTTTTTTTAAAATTAATTAAACTTTTTTATTTCAATAGATTTAGGGGGTACAAGTGGTTTTTTAATATAGGGATAAATTGTATAGTGGTGGTGAAGTGAGGGTTTTTAGTGTACCCGTCACCTGAATAGTATACATTGTACTCAATAGGTAATTTTTGATTATTACTTCCCTCCTACCTTCCTTCCTTCTGTCTCCAAAGTCTATTATACCATTATGTGTGACCATGGATACCCATCACTTAGCTTCAGCTTATAAGTGAGAACATGCAGTAATTGTTTTTCCATTCCTGAGCTACTTCATTTAGGATAAAGCCCTCCAGTTCCATCCAAGTTGCTGTGAAAACATTATTTCATTCTTTTTTATGGCTGATTAATATTCCATGGTGTGTATATACATATATATGCCACATTTTCTTTACCTACCCATCAGTTGATGGGCATATATGTTAATTCCATATCTTTACCATGGTGAATTGTCCTATGATAAACATATGAACATGTGTCTTTTCTTATAGAACATTCTACCCAAAAACTGAAGAATACACATTCTTCTCATCAGCATATGGAACATTTTCCAAGATAGACCATATGTTAGGCCACAAAACAAGTCTCAATAATTTTAAAAAAATGAAATTATACCATGTATATTTGCAGACCACAGTGGAATAAAACTAGAAATCAAATCCAAGAGGAACTCTCAAAACTATGCAAATATGTGGAAATTAAACAATCTGCTGCTGAATGATCCTTGGGCCAACAATAAAATCAAGATGGAAATTAAAATTCCATCTTGAATTGAAATTCATTTGAATTGAATGACAATGGTGATAAAAGCTACCAAAATTTCTGGGATACAGAAAAAGCAGTGCTAACAGGAAAGTTCTTGACACTAAATGCCTACATCAAAAAGACAGAAAGATCATAAATTAACAACTTAATGTCACTAGAAAACTAGAACTAGAAAAACAAGAACAAGGCAAGCATTTTCTTATAAGGCCACACAGCAAATATTTTAGGCTTTGAAAGTCCTATGCTGCAAATCCTCAATTCTGTCATTATAGTACAAAGCAGCCATAGACAATATGTGATTGAATGGATTTAATGCATTCCAATAAAACTTTATTTACCAAAATAGGTGGCTAGCCCATGGCCATAATTTGCCAACCCCTGATCTAGTCTAATAATCTCTGCCTTTTAATTAAATATTTAGTCTATTGGAATTTCATGTAATTATTAACATGGTTAGGTTTAGGTTTACCAGTGTGCTAGTTTTCTTCTATTTATGCCATCTCATTCTTGTTTCTTTGTTTCTCCTTTTCTGATTTCATTTGCTTGATTGAATATCTTTTAATATTCTATTTAAATTGCTCTATTAGCTTTTTCTCCATACCTCTTTATATCATTTTTCATAGTTGCTCTAAAGGTTACAATATGCATCTTCAAGTTATCATAACTAATTAGAATTACTGTTCCATCATTTCACATACAATATAAGAACTTTGAACTAGTGTAGTTTTATTTATACCACATAAATCCATTCTCTCTGCTCTTGAGTCATATATTTTAATTATGCATACATTATAAACATAAACGGTCATAATTTTTTAGCTTAGTTTTCTCTTAAAGAAGTTGAGAGAAGGAGAGAAAGTTAGCCTCCCACATTTTTTTAAATTTATTTTTTTCAGCATATTATAGGGGTACAAATGTTAAGGTTATGTATATTGCCCTTGCCCCCCTCCCCCCTTGAATCAGAGCTTCAAGTGTGTCCATCCCCCAGTTGGTGCGCATCACATTCATTATGTATGTATATACCCATCCCCTCCCCCCCACACTTGCCCGACACTCAATAAATGTTATTCCTATATGTCCACTTAGGTATTGATCAGTTAATAACAATTTGCTGGTGAGTACATGTGGTGCTTATTTTTCCATTCTTGGGATACTTCACTTAATAGAATGGGTTCCAGTTCTATCCAGGAAAATACAAGAGGTGTTATATATATTTATCAATTATGGTGGCCTCATAATTTTATGTAAAACCAAATTTTTATCTTGTATCATCTTTCTTTAGCCTAAAGAACTCTTTGAGAATTTCTTATCCTATAGATCTGCTGATGAAAAATTCTCTCAGTTTTTGTTCGTCTGAAAGTCTTTATTTTACCTATAGTTTTGAAAGTTATTTTTGCTAAATGTAGAATTCTAGCATAAGCATCTTTTTTTTTTTTAATTTATCATGCTTGCTCTTTGCTAGCCACCTTGGATCTGTAACTTGATTTTTTCATCAAAATTTTCAACCATTATTTCTTCAGAATTTTTTTTTTTTGCCCTATCCTCTCCTTATCTTTCTGGAAATTGAATTGTACATTTATTATATTAATTAATATTGTTCACTAGGGAACTATTTTCTTTTTAATTTCATCTCTCCTTTTATCTCTATTTTCTTCATGTTGGTTAATTTATATTATCTCTCTTTATTTCTTTATATATATATTTATGGACCTATTTATTCTTCTGTAGTCCTAAGTTTGTTAAGTGTATCTACTGAAATTTTCATTTCAGAAACTATAGGTTTTAGTTTTAGAATTTCCATTTTTATAGTTTCTATTCTTCTGATATGACCCATTTATTCACTCATTATGACTATCGTTTCTTTTAAGTCCCTCAGTGTGGTTATAATATCTACTTTGAAGTGCTTTTATGTGAGTTCTAATATTTGGGTCATCTCGTGATCTGATTCCATTGACTACTTTTTCATTTCACCTTGAGTCACTTTTTCCCATGTCGTTTTTCATGAGACACTGGTTTAAGTGTTTTATTGTATACTAGGCATTGTAGATGATACACTACAGGGACTTTTGATTCTTATCTTTCTCTTAGTATGGATTTTTCTTCTGGGAATGAATTCAATTAATGACAAATCTTGCTTTTATACTTTTAAAGGAAAGGTCTGTTTTGGTTTTGGTTTTAATCTCAGGGTAAAACTTTTAATTGTGAAATTTAGTCACTACTCCTAAAATGTGTGCTTTCTTGGGTTTTATTTGAAAATCTAAGGAATTTATTACTAAATACTCCACATGTGGGAGAATTCAAACTGCAAATTCTATCTACCTTAGGTGAGAGGATTATCAAATCCATGGTCAGATTTTCAGGTATTCAGCTGCTGTTTTTCTTTGGACTTTTGGAGTCCCCTCTGGACATGTATAGAATTTGAGGAGAGGATACCAAAAATGTTTGCCAACCCCCATGGTACCTTCACTTTCCTAATTTCCTGTCTTAGTTTATAGCTGCTTTTGCAACCATTAAATCCATACTTGGAAACCTCAAGCTTTGTGCTTATGCTCCAGCTACCCCATGCCATACAATATTGGGAACGCTCTCAGCGAGAAAGCCATACAAGCCTGTATCTCACCTGAAGGAATTCCTTATTTCAAAGTTTAGACCCCCTACAGTTTCTGCTTGCTTTAGTCACTTTTTAGTATCTTCAAATATACGAATATTTTTTCAGTGATTATAATTGTTATCTCTAGGAAGGACAGTATAATAAAAAGCTAGTTTTTTATTTCTAGTAGCAAAACTCCCAAAACACTGGTTTTTGATTGAATTAAATTAGTATTTAACTGTCTCTTCTGTGACAATTGTTATGATAGGCCATGAGACTGTAGAGATGAATCTGACATAATACTTTAATTGGTGAATAAAACACACATGGGACTTTATAAAATGTAAATTTATAATCAGTGGGATATGTATATTATAAATATGGAGTGATAATAGATAATTCACTTTAGATAAGACCACTATCTCATACCATTAACTGAAAATTTACTAATATTTATCTTAACCACAAGCATTTGTTTTTTATAAACATGGATAAATTAAGATGTATGAGATGTATAGTCAATTTTTAGATTGATCTTACTCTTACTTTTATATAATATAAATATTTGTGTTGGATACACAAAGGATAGAGTTCAAGAATATAGCAAAACTACCTACTTAATTTTATGCATAAATACTAAAAATGACCTAAACATGAAATTTTCAAGGTGTTTTAGGTAGATATTTAAAAATTTAGAAAAAAAATTGTTTTGGTCTATGAGACTATGCCCATGAATTTATATATATAAATATATTCATATATATTCAATTGTGATATAATTCTTATACAATATGAAAAGTGTCAATGGAAAACTAAATACAGTATTATGCTAACACAGAAGGTAAGGTTGATAATAAACTGGTCAATGAAGCCCTCTCAAAGAAGATAACATTAGTGCTAAGCAAGCAATCCTGTGAGTAATCCTTCAGAGTTTGTGATAATGATCTGGAAATAGTTTCCTTGGCTTTCCAATGATGTGTGAAGTGCTCTTGTTGCACCAACTCTGTAAAAGCTGAGAGAGTAATTTAACAAAACTATAGGTTCTTTGCAGTATTGCTAGTGAATAGACACACCTGTAGTGTAGTTTTATTGGAGAAGGTAGAAGATAATAGAGCTAAATGATGCTTTAGATCTTACTTTTTAAGATGTCTTACATTGGAAGAAATAATATCAACATTGACTACAATTTTTGTGTGTGCTATAATTAGTCTTTGTGTTTGGTCAGTGGAATGACTTGAATACCTCTGCATCTCATGAAGAAGAATCTCAGGAGGGAAAAGAGAAAAATGGTTATAATTTTGTGATATTTTAAAATATATGTGACATCTAAATTATTCTATAAAAAGTTATTCTAAAATAAATGTTGAAATAATTTAAATAAATTTAAATTTTGCTATTTATTATATATGAAACAATAGTATTATGTCTTTTATACATCCCTTATAACAAGTATAATTATCTTACATAATCGATGCAATAAACATGGTATATTTATCCCTACAAGACAGTCCTTTTCTTTTTAATTTATTAAGATACATACAACAGTTGTTTTTCTACTTTTAACACATCAATTTATTCATGACTATGACTTATTAGACACTTAACCTGGCCAGAATCACAAAGAGAAAGAAATATGGTTTTATTCTGGGAAAAAGTATCAATGTTATAATAACACACGGCATCATAAAGGTAGAATTTATGATATATTTATATACTTACATCATGTTGAGAGAGGAAGAAAAGAATAGGATATTTAAGCATAATATAATATTAGCCTCATTTTATGAAAGGAAAAATTTTAACTTCTTATATTTAATATGTATTTTTTCTGAAACTTAAATATTGCTTTGAGTTTAGCATAAATATTCCATTTTTGGCATATTATTAAATAATCTACTTATTAATTTAAAAAGTATTTATTGAATTTTTTTCTTTGGGACAGTCATTGTGAATACAACAGTGAACAACTCAAACCAAAGACTTTGTCTTCTGGGAATGCCAATCTTAGTGCCAGAGGCAAAAAATAACTAAAACACATAAAGAAATTATAGTATTTTAGATATTGATAATTCAAATGGCAAGACCTAAAATGGAAAAAGGGAGGAGTTTGTCAGGGTAGGTGAGGGATATTTATTCCAATAAATTTGAATTCTGTTGCAATGCATAAATTCATAGAAAATATAATTCATGTAGTTGTCACAGGCAGAAATAGAAAACTGATTTTTAAAATGACTTTTTATTTAAAACATTACTGATTCTTTTTGCTTTGAATTCCAGAGTCAAGACAAATATTAAATAAATAGGAAAGTTTACGTGGTATCTCCAGAATTTAAAGACTTTTCCACTGCCAACTTCGTGCTGCTAAAACTACAAACATCCTCCTTCTAGGCTCAGGGACTATTGGAGAAGAGGGGTGCATGTGAGTTTGTAAGAGCCAATTCTGAGGCATGGAATTAGTTCAGATCCTTCAGATCAAAGAAGGACACATAGATGCATAAACAGCTGGCAAAATGAGGGACTTTGCCTTTTCGGGCCACGTACTGCAGGCGTCCATCCCAACCATAAAGAATTTCCTGCTTCTCATAGACTTAAAAGAAAATTACAGAAAGGATATCAAGATATCTGGTGACACAGCTTCCTGGGTATTTTTGTTCCCAGTTATGGAGTTTATGCAAATAGACATTTAATAAGAAATTTATTGAGCACCTTAGGACAAATTATTACTAAAGTGACCACAAAAATATTGCTGTACAAAAAGTCTCTAAATTCCTTAGCTTAAATGGTTAACATTGCTTATGTTTCATATAAGAAATCGCTGTACATCTGTAACAAAACCCAAGACTGCAATAACTCAAAGATTATAGATAAGTTAATGTTATAACCTTGCTTTTGGCATTTGGTTTTTTGCTCATACGTTGTGAAAGTTGACAAATACCTGTCCACCTACATTCCCATCTGGCTTAGAACATTTAATTGGCTAGACGTCTTTTGACTTTAAGTCCTTTGGCCATAAGGTTCCCACCAAAGAACAGGATGGAACTTGAGCAGGTAGCCACACCACCCTGATGAGACAAAATAAAAGTTTGGCCATCGATGATGCCTCAAGGACATCTTGGCCAAAAAGGGGGAAATGTAAACTAAAATAAAATCCTAGGTGCCCCCCACCCCCTGTTGGCTTAGGAGACCAAAACCAAGAGAGCTTCCTGACACCGGGACTCATCATCCCCCTCCACCTGCCCCAAGGCACATGGCCCCTTCTTCAAAAGTCCATGATCTCCATTAGTCAGAGAAATAGACTTGAGGCAGCTTCTCCTATTCTCCCAATAAGATGTCTTTGGTATTAAAAATTCCTTTTTCCTTGCTCAATAAACCAATCCTCATTGTCTCAATTATTGGATCTTTGTGAGACGAACAACTAACCGGACCTAGGCCAAAACAACCTTGCGATTTCAATAACATGTCTATTTCAATAACATTTCTATACCTTTAATTTCAATAACATGTCTATACCTTTAATTGTAGTATAATAGTATATTTATTTTATGTGAATTATCTAAAGGAAAGAGCCCTAGATAGTTCAAGTGGTGTAGGAATTAAGAAAACTACATTAATATGTCTACTACCTTATTATAGTTCCTGTTACTGGACATTATGACAATAAATAGTTAACAATTTTTTTCTGACTAGGGTGCTATGCTTTTTCACACAAAGGTATAATTATGAAATATGTGACTCCATGACTCTCCTCATTCCAGCCCAGTTAGACAGTATATCCACGTCTCCTCTGAAGAGTATTATTTTGTGTATTGTCAACAAAGAATCATGGAGCTCTAATTAATCCAAGCTACAATCACTTTTGAGCCCCTACTGAGTTTTTCTGTTATTCAGTTCTAATATTTTCAAAATCATTGTGTGAGGAAATAGCTAGTAGGAATTAGAATCAACAGGAATATTGTTCTATCAAGTCATGTGAATCTTCCAAAAGAGTATCTTTTTCTTTGTTCTCAAACATATACTATCGATTAAACCATGGGACACTAGCAGAAAATAATAGTGATACTTGATTTCCCCAAGTCAACAGAGTTTTCTGCATCCAAAGAGTCTATTAAACTTTATCTTGTTTTCCCTTTCTGGATGATGTAAAGTCTTAGATCCATCTTTTATATCTTTTGTGAAATATGGTAATTTTTTATTGCATTGGCAATCTGACTCATATGATTAATATGTTACAATAAGTTCTTCATGTACTGACAAAGTTTCTAGGCAAGAAGTAGCTGATCATTTGTATTTGGCTACATTTTTTTAATCAGTCAATTTTTGCATTAATTACAAGATATTTATACTGATTTTTATTAGCCAGTATCAATAGTCCTCAAAGCTCCCCTTTGGATTTCTGACATCTTCCTCAGCCCTGAGCCAATGAGAGCATCCATCTGAAAGTCTGGCTGCTTAGACACCAAAATGTATCTCTACAAACATTAGTTCACCTCCCAGTTTACAGAAGCACTCGCTGCTTAGCTACATAAATATGTATAGATTGCAAATGACCTTTTGTCGTATACATTTGATTGTGTTGATATTTATCTTTGAACACCAAATAATGTCTTATATAACAGTATATTGTACCACAAAATAGGTTTTGAGGATGTTTACTATGCAGCAACTTTTGTCTCCTTAAAAATTATAAAAGACCTGATATGGAATTCGATTATGTGCTAGTACCTCCACCATGTAAATTTTTCAACGTGTTATATGCTGTGGTATCATTTTTCATATACTAATGTTTGTAAAAAATAAACGGTTTCAGATATAGGAATGGCTGATTAGTATGAGTTACACTAAAGAGGCTCTGAAATATATTATTATATACTTTTTAGATTAAAAGATGCTTGTAAATGTTTATGACTATCTGATATGGGAATTGATCGATCTAACAAGCTTAAACTGCATTATGCTCCACAAAAACAGGTAGAACCTTCAGGCAAATCAAATAGAAATAGCAACATTAATCAAAAAATGACTCTCCATAATAATTGGAGCTTTAATAAGTGTATTGAAGCAAAACAGTTGGTTAACACTGTATACTCTGCTGAATAAGCAAATCCATCTTTACATTTGCTTTTGTAGAAAGACTCTTCCTCAATACAATGGACTCTAATCTCTTTGACAGCTAAGTTCTGCCATTGAATCAGCTTTGCTTTTCTGCTAAATGTTTTAGTTCAACAAGTATTTCTGTTCTGGATGCTATGCTGAACTCAAATATTTCTTCTTTCCTTAGATGATAAGATCAGGCTAATAAAATTATTACTTTCATTATTGTGAAGCAAACAAGTCATGTCTCCTGAATTTGTTAACAAAGGGCCCAAATTTGTAATTGTTCATTAGTCACTGTGAAAACGACACATTTTTCATTGGAAAATTAAGAGGGGAAAATTATTAAATACTTATTGATCAAATGAAAGAAGGACCCATGTAAGCTATTGTTTTATTTCCAAGTTCAACACAGACATGCATGCTCAGCCACATATTAATAGAACATGAGACAAATTAGCCACTGTACTATTATCCATTACTCATTTTTTAAATTCATGTTTGAGGACTTTATTATAATAGTATTTTGAAGTTTCCAAATGTTCCATGGTTAAAATATGAAAATCTAATTTTAGATTTCCAGTGCTTTCTGGCTACGACTGCTCGAAACATCTCAGGATACGTTGGTTCCCATCTTTCTTGCATTCTCCTCTGATGTCCACTACTCACTCATTTCTGAACACTTTTTATACTCTACATATGGTCGTCTTATGCCATCTTTCCAATCACCAGCTGTGCTCTGACTACTCTATATTTTGTAATGCAAAATTTATTTGTGTTGTAAGATATTCTTTAGTTAACACTAGCCAGGCACCAACCTATACATTTAATGTTAGGACCACTTTTGTTTTCTCATTGTGAGTGCATGCATATATATTATTAATGAGTGCATCTATATATCATATTCTTGGATAAAGAACAAACTCAAATTAATGTCCAAACACACAAAAGGGCCATAAGTAAATTTAGTCATTGTTTCTTTTATTAATAGCTATATTATAAAGCATAACTCTCTAAAAATCTAAGTACAACCCAATTGTGTTGGAGAAATGTCATGCTGTGGAATATTGACCAGGATGGGTCCCTCTGCCAAATATATGGCTGTATTATTTACACACTCAGATAAATTTCAAGCTGATTATCTCTTCCTGAGAGGCAGTAATGAGAGTAATATAACAGGGAGATCTAAATTACAACACAATATTTTTTCATGACAATAGAAATGCAAATATACTAATTAATATGTTAATAGTTCTTCTCCATTTATAGATATTAACTCAAGTCTAGTTTGGGCTAATACATACACAATATCTTTACCATCTCTTCTCTAATAAATAGGTGAGATTTTGAGGGTAGGAATGAAGTCTAATTTATATTCTATAAATCTTTCATAGAAAGAAAATTCAGGATTCAATAAAAGATGTGATTGTATTAATATAAATTGTGATATAGGTTAAACCTGATAAGATATCAGGCTTTCTTATCATGTATTCTCTAAATTGAGGAGAAAAATACTAGAAAAACAACTTGTAATTTTTCAGACACAAGGGCCATGTGATAACCTTTTAGTTATTTATGAACTTGCAATTATTAATTTACTAAAATTTGCCACCTATATAATGTCAGAAAATTGATTCATTTCTAAAAATTTTGTATACTGTTTTACTATCCTATTCTCTCTACTTTTGTCTGTTTGTGAAAGCGTCTATAATAAAATTTTAAAATGAAAAAGAAAGAAATGCCATTCTTGTGCTATAGAATGATACATAGGCCTTTAAAAAACTCTTTTGGCTCAGTTTAGATTTTTTAAAGTGTCTTAGAAAAGCAGCTAATATTTATAGTCTGTGGTTGCTATCTGATTTTCATTTTGTCAAACCTTTCCATACAAGAGGAGAATATATCAGCACCTCCTTTGAAAATATATAGAATGTTTTACTATAATTAGATTGTATAGTGTCTTGGTACTTCCTAAATGGAAATCTGATATTAACTCTAAGGATTATTTAGAGAATCACTTTCTGGTAAGAGTCCTGTACCAGGTTACCAGTTACCAGATAACATAGCAAAGGAAGAAGTGGCAAAGAAAAAATGCTTCCTGACAAGCAGTTAGCAAAGCAAGATATCTTAGGATTTTATTTTGTTATGTTATTTATAATAATTCAGTGGCATGGTAAGTATTTTCCAATTGAAAAACAATTGGAAATAACAACAAAGCAAAACATACTATTTGAACATGACAACCAACTTAACTAGGAGAGGAAATCCTCTTCTGGTTGGAGGAATTCTAATTTTTTCATATAAATAGTTACTATCTATTGTGATGAAGAATTCAATTACAAGCACAGGAGGAATAAAACATCAATCTTAATAATGGATTTCAATCTGGGATGGAAGACAAAAATAGGTACATGTATTAAAATATGTTAATTTTAGTGTTCACATAATATCATAATATGTTTTTAATGTACTTTGACAAACTGGAAACAACCAACATTAAGAGAAAATAATAAATGCTGTTAGTCTATGCATCCATTTGTTAACTTACAAGGGGTGATTATTGTATTTCTTGTCATGCATTTATAATGAAATAGCAGCTAAATAAATTAATCTAAAAAACATTAAGGAGTGGGCACTGTCATGGAATTTATCATCACTCCAGAACCTAAAAAAAAACAAATGGGAAACAAGAAGAAATCCATTTTATATATATTCAATTACTAGCACTGCAGAGTTCAATTGAATACGTGGAAAAGTTGCCAAAGCCCTGGGCAAATGTATTCTGTTTAACTTATCAATAACAAAGTCCATCAGCTTAATGGAACTGATGTTCATGTTTCCAAGTGGATTGAATAACACTGATAACTCCATTCACAAGGAATGGTCTATGTAAAATATGATTTTTGTAATAGAAAGGGGCATCATACTGATAATTAAATAAACTTTTAATAATGAAAATGTCACAGATACGGAAGTGCTATGAATCATTCATACTTGACTTGAAGGAAAAGGTGAAACATGATAGACTCATTTATAGACCTTTCTTTGCCCATTTTGGAAACCTTTTTATCAACTGGATTTCAGTTGTAACCACAATAACTTTATTCTGTCCTTAAATGCTACAAAAATTGAATAACAGTCATGATCAAATGATGAGCCAGCATGGATGAAACTAATCGTTAAAAGTACACATCTCACTAACTGAGCATCCTTCCCAAAGATGCCATGGGTATTATTTGATAAGGATTGTTACAAAAACACTACATTTTATTTATATTTGTTCTTTTATTCAACCAACCAATATTATAAATAACAACTTGTTTGCCAAATAGGCAATACAGTTAGGTTTTACTATTCAATGCAATTGTTTAAAGTGGGTGTTGACATGTAGTTATTGGTATTTTGGGAAAAAGCAGAGATTTGATTATTGTTTCATAATAATTATAGGTAAGATGGTTTAAATATCTGAATATTGATATAGAAACATGATTCAGCCATCATTTATCTATTATTCATTTATGCTTGTTAGTGCTTAGATATTTAAACATTTCTCAACTGAGTTTATTTATTTTGTAAAGAAGGGACATGTATTACAATAGAGAAGTTCTAAATATGAACACTTCTCTGTATGGAGGCACTTTTAAATAATTTTCAACAAAAAGAATGTTTTAAATAAATCTAACGGAGAAACCTCAGGTTTTCATACCTATGAAGTATTATGTACTTTGCTACAACTTGGGAGATGAAGTCATTTTGAATGATTTACATTTAACCCCTTTCTCCTGAAGGAAAAGAGGAGGACTCCTACTCCACTGCTGCTGTCTATTTTGAGTTAGTTTCTTAATGCCTCAGTTTCCTAGATTAAAGTGGACTCCTTCCTTCACAGGAGATTACAAGAGTAAAGTAAAATAGCTGACCCACAGACAGTACTCAATATTCTGCAGTCCCCAACCCCTAGGCTGTGACCCTGTACTGGTCTGTGGTCTGTTAGGAATCGGCCCTGAGCTCCACCCCCACTCCACACCCAGTCCATGGAAAAATTGTCATCCATAAAACCAGCCCCTGGTGCCAAAAAGGTAGGGGACTGCAAACTAGTACAACCTCTGTGGAAAGTAGGATGGAGATATCTCGAAGAACTGAAAGTAGACCTATCATTTGATCCAGCAATCCCATTATTGGGTATTTACCCAAAGGAAAAAAAAATTTATAAAAAAGACACTTGCACTCGATTGTTTATATAAATACAATTCACAATCTCAAAAATGTGTAATCAAACCACGTGCCCATCAAAACAGGAGTGGATTAATAAAATGTGGTATATGTATACCATGGAGTACTACTCAGACATAAAAAAATAGTAAACCAATACCTTTTGTAACAATCTGGATGAAAGTGGAGACCATTCTTCTTAGTGAAATATCTCAAGAATGGAAAAACAAACACAACATATACTCACTATTAAATTGGAACTAATTGATCAACATTCATGTGGACACATGGAAATAACATTTATCAGAAATCATTCAGGTGGAGGGGATGGGTAAATTCCCACCTAACAATGCACACTATCTACATGATGGACACACTTATAACTTTGACTCAAACTGTATAAAAGCAATTCATGTAACCAAAATGTTTGTACCCCTGTAATATTCTGAAATAAAAAAAGAATTTTTTTGTACATAAAATGCTTTCTCACATTTTATTTCCTTTTTAACTTCCAACAATCTTGTAAGCAACGGTTAGACACATTTTCTAGAGAAGGACACTGAGTCTTAGAAAGGGTTAAGTGGCTTTCTGTCATATGGTACCATACACATTTTCAAATATATATACCTAAATATAGGAAGTAGCTGTCATTGCTACAGTGATGGAAGCAGACATTCTCCTTGTTCTTATAGAGTTTATATTGAGTGTGTTCTTATGGTAGAGGAATAAAAAACAAATTAATAAACAAGGTAATTTCATGCAATTATACATGCTATGGGAAAGGGGGGGTCTAAGCCAAATTGATAATCAAGAGAATCCTCTTTGTGGAAGTGACATTGGAACCTGGAACTGAATAATGAGAAGTCAATCAAGAGAAGGTCTGGGCAGAAAAGTTCTAGATGGCAATTTATATGAGGAGACATCACAACATTTTTATATGAAGTAGATCATGACATAGAGAAAAGGCTCTGCTTGAGGTCTCTATAGCACATAGCTGATTTCAAATGTATTATGGAGGCACCATTGTATAAAAAAATATGTTTGTATAGTTATTTCCTAAATACATGTTCTTTAGTATTCAAGAGTGCCCTTGCAACTCTGGCAATAATTCTAAGGGTAAAGTTAGGTCCCGGTTGTGCTTTCTTTCTTTAAAAAAAAAAAAAACATATTCTTGGGCAGCTGTAATACACCATGAATATTAAATTAAAATCAATTGCACACTTACTTATTCCACTCTAGGGATAAAAAGCATAAGCTAACTTCAAATTAACTTCCACTTTAGAAACATGACTTCATTTCAAAAGCTTAGGGTGCTTTCTGAGAAAGTTTGATATCCTCCTATCTCTTCATTAGAAGTCTTATGCAGCTAGTTTCAGTAGAAATAGGAAAAAAAGGAACACTATAAAATAAACAGGAGATAAATAAAATGTATGTCAAGCAGATATGAGATCAACCCAGCTTTTTTCCAGGATACTTTACTAATATTGAGGGTATAGTGTTTGGGAGCTGGATGTTCTCCAAACTTGTGTGTTCTCTCACTCCCTCTAAGAAGTGATAAAGCAACCATGTTCTAAACTAGGAGAATCTTACTACTTTCCTAGCTAATGATCACTTCAGAGGTTGACTGCTATAAAGAGAGTATGCTTATGAGGTCCTGGAAAAGCCACATGTTTGAGCAACTAAGAGCCCAAAGTTCTGGCTAATGCTGAGGCCCAGGAGCTCGGGCTGGCTGTGGAGTAGTCAGCCTCAGTTTTCACACACAGAAATGCACCCTGCATTACTAATGATGGTGATACAGTGTTACTTACAAAGTTATCTGTGATTTTGTGTGAAGTTATGAGAAAAGGAGAATTACTATAGTTCATGGCTTAGGGAAGGACCAACTAAATGGTAAGGACATGCTATCAAGACCAAGCAAAATGGGGCAGTGACAATTTACAACAAAAAGTGGTTGGCTATGTGATTTTGTAGTTCAGAAGGCATATTTGAGACAGAGGTGTTAAGGGGTCATTATTAAACAGTGGTATTGGAGGCCGTGAGATAGTTGATATTATTTAGGGATAAGGTATGAAGATGGGAAGAAGTTTCAGAGCTGTGTACTAATTCCGGTATTTAAATATAAGGTAAAGGAGAAGGATCTGAGCATAAAGCATGAGGGGAAAAAAAAAAAGCACCAACAGTGTATAAATGTTCCTTTCTCTCTGCATCCACACTAGTATCTGTTGCTCTGGAACTTTTCGATAGAAGTCATTCTCAGTGGAGTTACGTGATATCTCCTTATGGTTTTGATTTGTATCTCTCTGATGATTAGAGATGTTGAACACTTTTTCATATGTTTATTGTCATAAATCTATATTCTTTTGAAAAGCTTTCTTCTAATGGGTTTGGGATTGGTTTGCTCTTCCATTTCCAATTCCTTAAGATGTTTCATTAGACTGTTGATTTGTAATCTTTCTGTCTTTTGGATATAGGCATTTAAGGCTATGAATTTTCCTCTTAGGAAAGGCTCTGAATTCAACAGATTATGATAATATGTGTCCCTTTTGTCATTTAGTTCAAAGAGCATTTTGATTTCCATCTTTATTTCTTCCTTAACCCAGTAATGATTAGGCAGTAGGTTGTTTAATTTCCATGACTTTCTGTAGAGTTTAGTGTTTCTGTTGGAATTGATTTCTAATTTTATTCCACTATGGTCTGAGAAGATACATGGTATAATTTCCATATTTTTTAATTTGCTAGGATGTGTTTTGTGGTCTAGGAAGTGATCAATCTTAGAGAATGTTCCATTAGCTGATCAGAAGAATGTATATTCTGTAGGTTTTGGTAAAATGTTCTGTAAATATCGGTTAGGTCCATTTGTTCTAGAGTTCTGTATAAATCCATTGTTTCTTTGTTTATTTTTCGCTTTGAGGATCTGTCCTGTTCTCTCAGTGGGGTGGTGAATTCCCCGAGTATTACAATGATACTGTTTATCATTTTGTTTAGATCAAGTAGGGTTTCCTTTATAAATCTGGGCCCAACTATGTTAGGTGCATAAACATTTAGGATTGTTATGTCTTCTTGTTGAATTGTTCCCTTCACCATTATATAATGGCCATCTTTGCCTTTCTTAACTTTTGTTTATTTGAAGTCTATGTTAGCTGATATGAAAATGGCTACATTATCTTTCTTTTGGTTTTCATTTGCATGGAATATTGTTTTCCATCCCTTTACCTTGCGTTTGAATGAGTCCTTGTGGGTTAGATGTGTTTCCTGGAGACAGCGGGTACTTGGCTTGTATTTTTTTTATCCATTCAGCTAACCATCTCTTCAGTGGGGAGTTCAAGCCATTCATAGTTATTGAAAGAATTGATAAGTGGGGTGGATTTCTGTTCATCCTGTTGAGTAGAACTTTGTTTCTTTGTTTTACCTCTTGATCAGTTGTGGTATCTGGTCTCTGGCCTACAGCTTTTGGGTGATTTTACACAGGTAGGTGTCTATTATGTTGATCTGTGTATAATGAGGTTCTAAGTACTTCTTGCATGTCAGGTGTGGTCTTGACAAATTCCCTCAGTGTTTGCCTGTCTAAGAAAGTCTTTGTTTCTCCCTCATATAAGAAACATAATTATGCAGGATACAAAATTCTAGGCTGACCATTATTCTGTTTGAGAAGACTGAGAATGATCCCCCAATCTCTTCTGGCTTGTAAGATCTCTGTTGAGAAGTCTGCAGCTAGTATGATGGATTTTCCTTTGTAAGTTCACTGACGTTTTCTCCCTGTGGCTTATAGTAGTGCCTCTTTCATGTTTACTTTTGCCAGTTTGATGACTGTGTGTCGTGGTGATTTCCTCTTCATGATGAATCTCCCAAGAGTCCTTTGAGCTTCTTTTACCTGTGTATCTAGCAAGGCCATGGAACTTTTCCTCAATTATTCCCTCAAACAGGTTTTCTAACCCTTGAATTTTTTATTCACCCTCAGGGATGTCTATGATTCTTATATTTGGCATCTTTACATAATCTTATTTTTCTTGTAGGCTTTGTTTGTTCTTCTTATTTCTCAGTTTTTTCTCTTTGACTGACTTGTTTAAATCAAAGGTGCTTTCTTCAAGCTCTCAGATTCTTTCTCTGATCTATTGCCTGATCTGACCTATTCTTAAGGCTATTTTTTTTTGTGGGTGTCATTTCTCTTTGATTTTCATGTTTCTAGTGTTTTTTCACTGATTCCTTCCCATCTGGCCTCTCTGTCAAGATGTGGGGGTGCTAGGGATTTCTCCGGGTCACTAAGATTGATCTCTGAGTGTGCCAGGGAAAGGAGTGTTGGTCCTGAGTTGCCTATGGGATGCTCTAGCATGTTTGTTGAATCTCTTGGGTTACCTCTGACCTCCTGTCTTTACTTCTTCCCAACAGTGTGTAGTGAGTTGGGTTCCCCAGCTTAATCTCTGAGAAAATGGGTGGCACGAGCAAGTATGAATCAACTGCTCTCCTTTTTCTTGAGTTAGAGTGTGCTATGCTTTGCTATGGGGTTGTTTCCCCATCATTGATTGAAGTTTGCATGGGAGAGACACCAGAAGAGATAGTCTTTTGTGCCCCTTTTAAGGTCTAATACCCCAAATATGACACAAAAATGCCCCAAGCTTTAAGAGGGGCCCTATAACTCTCAGGGGATTGCTTGATTTCTATTCCTCCTGAGGTGGTAGGGAGCAAGAAAAATCGTGGCTGGGTTGTGAATGCCTGAGAGGCTTTGCAAAGCCCCTGCAGTGCTTAGGGATTGCTTATTTAGCTTCTAGCAGGAGCCACTGGTATGAAGTTAAGGGAAATCTCTCCAAGCCAGGAAGGCTGTTACCAATGGAGAGGCCTAATTGCTTGGGTGCTAAGCCCCTGGGCCAGGTCCTTTCCACCCTTGTCCACTAGCACAGTATGTGGGGTGAGGTAAGAACCATCCCTATTTGCTTCCTGGAATTTCACAGCACTCTCCCTCCAGATCAGTCCACATGAGTTCCCTCACTGCCTGAGACCAGCTCTTGAACTACCCTCAGTGCATGTGTCTGACCCACAAGTGTGCATCTCTGTGGGACACTGGCAGGTAGGGGGATCCCTAGTTGTGCCTGCCTGCTCCAGCACAAGACCCCAACAGGAGAGAGGTAGGCTTCTCTGTTTGTAGGGGCCTCTGCCAGGGGCACGTTACTGCTGGGAAGAAGCAGCTGCTTGTAAGTTTTTGGCTTAAGCTCCTCCGTATAGAAATGACTGGGGAGAGGGGCCACTGCTCCCATTTGGAAGGCGTGCCTGAGGCATTTGGTTGTCATGGGAACCAAGAGCTAGGCTAATTCACTCTGAGTGCCACACACCTATCCAATATGGTGGTTCTCTGGCAGAGGTCGGGTATGGGGGAGTTTACACATCCCCTCTCCATTCCTCAGTGCCCCTCCACACTCTCCTGTTGTATATATCCATGAGGCCTTCCTCACATTAGGCCATGACTGAGACCTCTCCCTGCACCATTCTCGTGTGTGTGTGTGTGGGGAGGGCACTGGGCCTGACCCACCTGTCTAAGATGCCAGCATGCAATCCTGAAAAATGAAGATGGGCAGGCAGCTCACACATTGCAGCAGCCCTGCTCTCAGTGTTGGGCTCAGCCGGGAACATGCACCCACCCTAGAGAAGCAGTTGTTCACATGCTTCTCAGTTCACTTTTCGAACTCCTGAACTCTTGGGGTTCACTGCTTCACCCTGCTATTCCTATTTAGTCACTATGCCTGGAGTCGTGGAGGATGGAAGCACTTCCACTGTGTTTTATGTGCCGCTCTACACTGATGGTATCTATGTGGGGGTGGGGAAGCCCCCTCTTATTCTTTCACGTGGCTCTGAGCCTTTCTGTGTTTGGTCTAAGCTGCTGTTTTCTCCTGTCTATCTTCTTCTTTCTCAGCTTCATATTTTTTCTCAGTTGGGTCTCCAGATATTGCCGTTGTCTCTTCCTGTGATCCACACCTGAACTGCAACTGCACTCCACTCTCCTCAGTCCAATATTCTGCCTTCCAGCCAGGACTATCCAACAAGCAATGTTTCTAGTCAGCCATCTTGGCTGATTCTCTTGAGAAAATTTCTTAATATGTAAGTTTAGAAAGCAAAGCACATGGCTCCCGTAGTTACATATAAAATAAAACTAGGATAATCTTTACTTTCACTAAGTAGTACCGAGAAGCATAATGAGGTTGGATTGACTACATAATGCCTCTGAGCTCTTGGTTCATGAGGTACAATTCAAGCGCTAAATTGTGAATTTCAGGTATTTTATTTCCTGCCTAAGTCCTATTCCATGTCTTAAGTTCTCTTTCATTAATCTGTTAACTTAGATATCACTGTTAAATATATAATAAATTGGTGTTGCATCTGGCTGTGGTAAATCTAAATGTTTAACTTTTTTAGAGAAAGGATTTTGACACTTAACATAGCATTGCTTATGCAATTAGGTCTAATAATTTTATATCATTTTGCAAAATAGCTAGTACTTTGATGCCAACTCTAATTAATTTTATTTTTTAACTTAAAAATTTAGAGAGGAAACAAGAAATCATATGACAGAACTTTCCTTTTGATCTTCAAATTGACAGAAATTTCTCTTTCTTCAATAATAAAATAAATTGTTTGAGGTCATTTAAAAGCAAATAAGAATATAAGGAACACAAAAGAATAAGTTTATGATGGCATACTTTGTTTTTAATAAATGAGTTTTAGTCCAGCGATCCCAAACATGCTTTGCAAATGCTTGTTAGAGATTGAAAAGATTCAAGGAGATATGCAAAGACTGAGAAAATTTTAGGCCATATTTAAGTGAGCTTATCTGGATAAACAAAGCACAGTCAAGGAGGAGTTTGTCAGGTATATCCAGGATGATCTTTCAGCATTCTATCAGATTAGGACACATACTGTCAGCACAAATATCACCTCCCCTGAAAGTCTTACCTGACTTCTCTCAGCAGAATGAAGTACTTTTTCCTTAGTTCTTGGGTTCATATGAACAAAAAATCTCTCACCTTTCTAAGAAAATATATATTAAATATTTCTCTGCCTCACAAAACTGGTAACTCCTGGAAAGGCAGAAAGTTTATAATTTTAGGTTGGATGGTTATTGAATGACTAGAGTTTTCATCATATACATCCATTTTATTTTGTTGTTATACATACCTGTTCTTGGAGTTGATGCAGATATATGGTCATTTTTCCTCACCACTCTCAAACTATTTTATTTTTTAAGACCTTATATTTTTGGTAGTCCTTTTTTCTACCCTATCTCAGCTGTCACATTAAACACACCTATAGCAACTTATTATTTTTACATTTAGTATAATGTGTACGTGGAAACTGCATAGGAACCTCTTGGATTAAAATAAGACCATGGAGGTGCTTTCTGGGCAACTGCCTGGCTATAACTTTTGGGGAAGGACTTGGTCGCATCTCTCTGGGATTATCAAGGGCTTTCCTTACTGGCCATTTTTGACATATCTCAAATTGAATTCATTCAATCTTTCATTGAACCATATTTTTTAAAAAGCTATTTGTGACTCTTTAAAACACTTTATACTGTAACTTCTAGACATATGTACATAGATAATATGCCTTCCCTAACTCTAATACTAAGGAATACAATTTCCAAAGTGGTCAAAGGAAGTATACACACACTCATACTCATACACCCAAAGAGAAATAAACTCTGAGAAAGATATCTGTTAAAATATATCTTAAATACTTAAAGGATTTAGGGTGTGTAGCCAAATAGTAAAACCTGAAAAGAAGATTGCTAATAGTTCTCTTATCTGTTTAAAGACCAATAAGTATAAATTCATTCATTCAACACATAATTCTGGAGGGCATTTATAAGCCAGGTGTTATTTCAGGCACTGGGGTACATCAATGGAAAAAGGTAGCTGAGTCAATTGTTTCCATAGGCTATATGGATGTTTTGCGCTATGGCCATAGCAGTTCTTCTTCTGATTCTTGATTACTCCAAAGTCTTTCTTTCCACTAGTCTTCACGGATCCTTTTGTCTTCCACCTAGAATGTTCTGTCATGCCACTTTCTCAAGCCTTACCCACGAAATCCATTTAACAGCCTAGCTTCTATTTATCTCTCAGTTTTCAACTTACACACCACTTCCTCTCTCAAGGAATGTGTTATTATTTGTATCAAAATTACATATTTATCTATGTGTTTACTTGTTTATAATCTGTCTCTCCACTGAGATATAAAACTCTAATATGAAAGAGTCTCATTTGTTTTGATCAACAATTTCTACTTGCCTAACACAAGTAGCCCCCTGCCCCAGTTTTGTTCTTGTTTCTTCATTTCTAAGATGGTGAACCAGCACTATTAAAATTTCTGGAACTTTTTCCCCTGTCCCCCACCAAGATGAACCATGAACAAAAGAGGAGAAAAATATAAAGAAAAGTTATGAGAATTTCATGGGTTGATGGGAAAGTTTTGTTCTGGTATGACTTTGACTTGGGGCAGGAGTCTAAATCAAAAGGCACTGTTAGAGTTCTGGTTTTTCATTCCTGCAATTTCCAGAGAATAGATCACCTAAGAGTGCCTGTCTCCTAATAGTCAAAGATGCAAAATTTTGCCCAAGTATTTTCATGAGTAAATCAAGACAGTGCAATGACCTTTGCTTTTGAGAAACTGTGAAAAATAGATGCATATCTCCTGAAAGGAAAGAGAGATGGACAACCAGTATTTACTAAGCATATTTTCTGTGCTAAATTGCAGTATTATACTTCATCTTGTTCAATCCTCTGTCTTGATCTTCGCCTTGAGGGAAGAACAGGAAGCATCCCATTTTAGAGATGAGTAAACTAAGGCTCAGAAATAAAATCACTTATCCATATCACAGTGTTACTGAAATATAAATAGAATATAAATATATTTATAACTAATTTTAAGATACATGCCTTTTCTAAATACACTAAAATTTTGTTAAGATACTAGAAGTAATACAAAGCATAACAGCATAGATTATGTGGCATTCTAAAAGTCAAGTATTGTATGTAAATATCCCATAAGCAAATAAAAGGTTTTGTTATAGATTATTTTATATATATTTGGCATTTTTCATGAAAATTTCATTATCAACAGACATTACTGGCTATATCCTTCAATGTAATAAAACGCAGGTGATAGAGTTAGATTGTCATAGAACTCTGGCTTGAATTATGTTGAAAAAGTAATCAATTCATTATATCCCAGAAATAGTGATCTGTTGTAATCACCTGGGTTTTCATTAAAAATATAATTCTAGCTGTTTATTTGTTATGTTTTTAAAGATATTATCTAGCAAAAGCAATGCAGTAGACACCACTTAAAACATGGTTGAAAATTATTACTACTCACTTGAGTTATGATCTTAAAATAAATGTAAACAAAATATATATAAAAGATAAGGAGAAACAAAGGTTACCAAAGTTAACCAAAGAAATACAAAAACTCTTAGTTCACTAGGGCTTCCGTATGTTTATATTTTTTTCCTGTCTTGAAATGGGGCTAAATGTTAAAATGACTAAATATGGGTGAAAATTTTTAAAAGTTGGTGTGTTAGAATTAGCAATCTATTAGGTGACCATACTTACAAAGTAATAATTTTTTGAAAAATATTTATAATAGCAATAATGCTGATTTGTTATTGTAAGATCTGCACTCTCCTATTTGCTACAAGTTCAGTTTTTCTCTTCTCCCTTTTCTTACTTTTCCTTCTCCAATTTTCCATTCTCCAAGAATGGTATTGCATATATTACAATGGGTTGAGAACAGTAATATATGGTGATTTGATTTGATCATTAGCAAATGAGCAATTCTCCATGCTCTAATCCTGTCCTTTTAGATGTTTAGGTTTGATTAACAAATCAAATTTTAATCTCAGACTGAAAATTAAATGGGTAAGTCAATATTGCCCATTTTGTCATCCTAAGGTATTTAAGTACTTAGTCATTTTTAGAAGAAAAATCCATTTGTAATTATTAAGGCTACCATTCAATTCTGTTCACTGACACCATTTTAGTGGTGATGAGTTACTTGATCCTGATTCAAAATCCCCAATTAATTTCAATAGCAATTCTGAATATGTATTTTAATGCCAGGATCAAGGGTGATGGATTTTGTTCTCATTTCATGGAATTTTCTAATGCTATCCCAGGAATCATTTCCCCCAGGGACAACCACCTGGATAAACTGAAACAATTGTTGTAAAGGGTTGCTTTTCATCAACTTCATTTTTAACTACTAATCAGAGAAAGCTAATTAGATGTGCTATTTTCTTATACTTCAATTTTTGAAAGTAGCGGCTTAAAAATAATTCATCCTCACTTGGTCCAATTATCAAGTCTGGTTTCAGTGCAGATATAAAATTTGGGTGTTGATTTCCCCGACATCTCAAACTAAAATTTTCAGGTAAAAAAAAGACTATTAGAAACTTAGTTATTTGTAATAAAATTATGTTAGCTCTACTTGACTAGATTGCCTTAGAACTAAAGCTTTGAAACCTGTCACAGGTCTTAAAAATAAAATTGCTTGAGTAGCTGAAGAGAACTGTATTAAAATGCAAATTTCCAGCTGTTAATATTTCTTCAAAAACCAATAATCCCTCAAGGCCACCAATATGTCATAATACTTAATGGAAAAATATCCTTTAGGCAGAATGGCCTTTCTAAGTTGCCTTTTGATTAAACTTAAAATATTATATGGCAAAAAAATTTAAAATAAAAAAGGGAACATAAATATAGGACTCAACTGAAATGTCATCCATTATGCAACTAGGTAAAAGAGACAGTGAGACCCATCTTATATCAATAATTTGTTAATAATGCACTATATTTGAATATTAACTAAGTAATAATTGTAATATAAAGTATTTACCTCTTCTAACTTAGCCCCAATAATTAAAATATTTGTGTTGATATATGTATTTGCAAAGATGCTCAATTTTGGAACTGGTAAGAATAATTATTTTAGCAAAATATACTCATCAGAAAAACTGACAAAAACTAGACAAAATGAAAAAAACTAGACATAAGAATTAAATAAGTTTGGGTGATGGACATACAGCCCCAACTTAAGCATTATAAAAGGTATCCATGTAACAAAAATATTTGTACCCCCTTAATATTTTGAAATAAAAAAGAATTAAATAGGTACACTTTTTAATGAGATTTATAGAGGTATTAGAATGCGTAAAATGAAGTTCTGTGAAGTATTTTGTTATGGCTGAAGTACTATTGGAGAATTGAAAGAAAAAATACCTAATTCTTTTTTTCTGATTCAGCCAAATATCTAAACATTTATGTGAATCAATTAAAAATAATAACCCAAATAATGTAAACCTATAAATGGATGACATTCTTTAAAACATTCTTTGAATTTCAACAACCCTAGACTAGATCAAGGATTTTCTTCATTTTATTTTTTTATGTTTTTCATTGAGAAATTAATAATTTAATTCATAGATCTTCAATCCCAAAACAGGTAAGTACCTGTAACACTTATTCTGTCATTCAAAATGCTTTCTGTCATATCAACTGCCATTATTTTTGCTCCAAACTGTTATTCACATACCACCTAATGGCAACAAAGGAAACTAGTTATCTCTGTATGTGCATTTGTTTTTGTATGTTGATCAAAGAAAAATCACATTACCTACTATGTACTAGACAATCTCACAGGTGCAGCTGAATATAAGTGGCCCCAGATTGCAAATAAAAACAAGTTAGTGTGTGAAAAGTCATGCTTTAGATTTGAAACACTCATTTGATAAATCAGAAACCAAATGGTGTTTACAGCTGGAAAAAAACTTATCTGTATAAGAAGCAAAATGTTTCATTTTATTTAATTAACATTAAACTTGGTCAAATAAACAAGAGTTTTCATTTAATGCTGAATAGATTGACCTTTATGATGTGTCTCTTCTGACTACTGTTCCTCCTCCTATTTTTTAAAACAAAATTAGAGTTGTGAATGTCTTATAAAGTAAGAAAATTAATGACAAATGAAATAAGAATAAATGAGAAATCATATCACTTTTAATATGTATATGTCTAACAAAGGTGTCTTTTAAAATATAAATTAGAAATTATATTTGGGAGATTCTTAATTTATCATGATTATTTAAAGAAAATAAATAGCAAATGAAATAATTTACTTTGTATTAACTCCCAATTCCCATAATGAAACCGTTGTGACTATTACAACTATGCTTTCTCACTACTGTCCAATATAAAAAGACAACAGATTTTATACATGAAACAAAATAAAAATAAGTATCTATATAGGAGGTCAGAGCAGAAAAAACACTAGATATTATATATGCTTAGATAAAATATATTTTAATTAATTAATAAAACTCCAGCTCCCCAAACTACTGTACATAGTTTCATGGTTTGGTAGAATTATGATATTTGTCCAAAAAGTTCCACATCTTTTACCATAAATTCTTTTCACCACTTCCAGCAAATTTAAAAGCACTGTTCTGACACTTGACTTCTCTCAATATTCTATTATATATACTGCTGAAACCATATTCCCATTTCTGTTGTATTTCAGTAATAAAAAGAAACCCTGGAATAACATTCCTATAAACAAGTTTACTTTTCATGGATTTGAAGTAGGACCTTCATCTTATAGTCTGGACTCTAGATGTCATGGAAAATTTTTATGATGCCCAGTAGTGGGAATGCAGTATCAAATGGTAATTCTACTTCGAGTTCTTTCTGAAATCTTCATACTATTTTCCATAGAGGTTGTACTATTTTACATTCCTACCAATAGTATACAAACATTCTCTTTTTATTGCATCCACATCGACATCTATTATTTTTTGACTTTTTCATAATGGCCATTTTGATTGGAATAGAGTAGTATCTCATTGTGGATTTAATTCGCATTTCCATGTTGATTAGTGATGTTGAGCACCTTTTTATATGTTTGTTAGCTATTTGTATATCTTTTTTTAAAATGTTCATGTTGTTTTCCCATTTTTAATGGGTTTATTTGTTTTTTTCTTATTCTGTTGTTTCAGTTCCTTGTAGATTCTGGATATAGATCCTTCCTTGGATGCATAGTTTGCAAATATATTCTCTCATTTTGTTAGTTGTCTATTTACTTTGTTGATTATTTCATTTCTTGTGTAGAAGCTTTTAGTTCAAGTCCTATTTGTTTATTTTTGTTTTTGTTGCATTTGCTTTGGGGGTCTTAGTTAAAAATTCTTTGCCTAGGCCAATGTTCAGAAGAGTGTTTCCTAGGTTTTCTAGAATTTTTATGGTTTCAAGTCTTACATTTAGGTCTTTAATATATATTGAGTTGATTTTTGTATGTGGTGAGAGATAGGGATTCAGTTTCATTCTTCTGCATATGGCTATCCAATTTTCCCAACACTGTTTATTGAATAGGGTGTCCTTTCCTTTATGTATGTTTTTGTAAGCTTTGTCAAAGATCACTTAGTTGTAGGTATATGGCTTTGTTTCTGTGTTCTCTATTCTGTTTCATTTATGTATGTGTCTTTTTTTTTATATGATTACCATCCTGTTTGGGTTACTATAGGCTTGTAATATAATTTGAAGTCAGGTAATATGATGCTTCCAGTTTTATTCTTTCTGCTTAAGATTGCTTTGGCTATTCACCAAGGCAGTGAAGATCTCTACAAGGACAACTATAAAACACATGAAAGAAATTATAGATGACATAAACAAATGGGACAACATCCCAGGCTCATGGACTGGAAGAATCAATATTTTTAAAATGATCATATTGCCAAAGCAATCTACAGATTCAAGGAAATTTCTATCAAAATACTAATGTCATTTTTCACATAATTAGAAAAACAATCCTAAAATTCAAATTAGTGAATGTTGTATAGGGACCTTTGGCTTTGCTTATGGGTCTTTCAGAGGACCAAGGCTCTGAATGAATTCCTTGGTCATAGATAGCCTTAGTGTGGTGGTTTTCTCAAATGCAAGTTATTTGTAGGTTGCAGTGGTGCTATACTAGGTGTGTGGGCAGGTTCCCTGCATCCTGCTGAGAAGAGGAGATGGAAGTCTTAGGAAGCTTATCTCTTTCACAGTGCTATGTCCAGTGCAGTCTCCAGGCCAATAGATGGTACTTGCAGATAAGAGTTGGCTGACTGCTGTACAATTATGTCAGCAAATGTCATGATAAGCTGTACAAGTTGACCTCCCTGCCAGTACATGGTACTTGCAAGAGAGGGCCAGCTGGGGTGGTGTTGTGGGATTTATGTTTGGCCTTAGTTAATTAGGAGAATTACTGATACACCTCATATGATGGACAAGGTCTTGGTACTCACTGGGGTTCTCATCCTGTGCTCTGCCACCACCAAGGCACATAGGGAGGCAAAGCCAGGCAAGGGTGGTCTGGGAAAACTCATGTCCAGGCCCCTCAAAGGTGTATGCAAGCACCAACCCTAATGGGGGTTGGGAGAAAGTTTTCAGGCCACTGAGGCAAGCTTCCTGGAAGGAGCAGAGGGAGAACCTGCAAGGGGAGAGAGAGTTGGCCCAGAATACACAGCCCAGAAGGCAGCAGTAGGACCTACTCAGCTCCCACTCCCACTCCCCTTACCTGGCAGATCTCCTTCTTCCCTCCAGCATCCAGCTTCCAGCCACTGGCAGTAAGACAAACCAGCTAGGCCAGTCTCAAGCAGTCTGAATTCAGGTCTTCGTGAAGCTGCCCCAGGCTGTGAGACTCCCTGCCTGGAGAGAAGTGTGGCTCTCAGGCCACATCCTTCTGGAGATAATCCTGTGAAGGGAGGGATGCCCAACTCCTGTACTGCAGCATTAACCCACGCCACACTTTCCTCTCAGTTCTGACCATGGGAGTTCCTTGCCTGCTTAAGATCAAATCACACATCTTATCCCCATGCACCTCAATGATGTGATCAAATCCTGGGGGGATGGGACTAAGCCTGTGCACATGTCCTTAGGCCATTTGAGTTCAAGCTCTGACTGTGATAGGGAGGAATGGGCTGGTTCCAGGCTACCTGTGGAACACTCAGGCAGGTCAATGACAGTTGTACTGTAGGAGAAGCATGCCCCTCTCTGTGGAAACAGTCAGGTGGGCAGCTCTGGGGGAGGTTGGCAGGCATGGGGCAAATGGTCCAAATGCCCCTTGGTCCCATAGCAGCCTGCAGCCATGGCAGCAGAACTTGTTCCTCAGGCACATGAGAGTACCCAGGTTCCCATCTCCCTCCCTGGTCCTACAGCCTGCAGGAAAAAAAGGCAGCCTCAGGGAAGGACTCAGGATCCCAGGGGATAGGATCCCAGAATGGCTCTACACTGCAGCTTCTCAGTGTTTGGACGTCTGTGGCGCTCCATGTGAGTTCAAGCAGTGCTTCTATGTGATCTCCAGGCAGCTCACTATGCCTGTCTGGAGGCTTGTGAGGGTCCAGGAGCTCCTCAGTAGCTAGGATTGTAAAGTTTTGAGGTGGGAGTGTGAAGCCCTGGGAGGTCTGGGGGCCATTCAAGGCTCTCAGTGACCTCAGGCAGGCAGCATTGCTTGCTCTTCCTTCACACTCGGTATGTCTCATCAGCTCTCTGTTACATTCCAGCATTCTTTCCTCAAGGATCTATTTGAAGTGTGAGTATCTAATCTATACCTTGGTTCTTCTCTGAAGAAGAGGTGCATGCCAGCTCCCACTAGTCAGCCATCTTTCCAATTTTCTTTTTTCAATGCACAGGGACGCGGCACCAGGCTCCCAACTCCCTCGGGGCCCTCCCTGCGCACAGACCCG
>VBSM01002217.1:38996326-39058803 GCA_008086735.1 Cheirogaleus medius
AAAAAAAAAAAAAAACAAAAAAAAACAAAATTGGTGAACCACTGGCAAGACTGATTAAGAAGAAAAAAGAGAAAAACAACAATTATCAGCACGAGGAAAGAAAGTTGGAATGTTACTACAGATTTCACTGATATTAAAGGGATACAGACTTTTATAAATATTATTTATAAAGAGCATTTATGAAAAACTATAGCTATAATTACACTTAATGTTGAAATACTGAATGCTTTCTTCCTATGATCAAGAATATGGTAGGACTGTCCCCTCTGACTCTCAGTACTTATATTCAATATTACACTGAAGTGTTAGCTGGTGTACTAAGAAAAAGTAGTAGTGATAGTAAAAGGAGATGAGTCATTTTATCAGTCTTGTATATGTCTCATGTATTTCTTTTTAATCTGTTCTTTTTTTATTTATTTTTATTTTTTATTTCAGCATATTATGGGGGTACAAATATTATGGTTATGGATATTGCCCATGTCCCCCTCCCCCCTCGAGGCAGAGCCTCAAGCATGACCATCCCCCATATGTTGCACATCTCACTCATTATGTTTGTATATACCCATCCCCTCCTCCCCCCTCCCGCCGGCCCAACACCCGACAAATGTTATTCCTACATGTCCACTTAGGTGTTGATCCGTTAATACCAATTTGCTGGTGAGTACATGTGGTGCTTGTTTTTCCATTCTTGAGATACTTCACTTAGTAGAATGGGTTCCAGCTTAATCTATTCTTTTAATGCCTTACTTTGTATGTAAAACAGATATTCTCTAGTGTATAATTTTAATTACTGTTTTGTATTTGGTTGTGTTTTCTCAGTTTGGTTTTGGGTTTTGTTTTTGATTTGGGGCTTTTAAAATTATTTTTTAGTTTATTTCTTAGTGATTTCTCTAGGAATTACAATATGCATTTTAACTTGAAAAAATCTATCTCAGATTAATATAATTTAAAAATTTAGAAACTTTGCTCTATTATAGTGACTTTCTCCCTTTGTGTTTTTCTTATAATATATATTACTCCTTTATAGATAATAAGCCTCAACTATTATAAAAGTTCCCAACTTGTAAACTATTTTATAATTATTTCATGCAATTTTTAATCAGTGGATAAGATAGAATAAGAATATATTTATATTGTGTTATATGTAGTTACATAATTACTTTTACTGAAGCTATACATATTTTTTTGCAAACTCAAGTTACATTCTAGTATCATTTTCTTTCAAACTGAAGGACTTTCTCGAGTATTTTTCTTATAGATCTACTGGCTGCAAAATTATAGTTTTTGTTTATCTAAGAATGTCTTTGTTTTAACCTGCATTTTTGAAGGATCATTTTCCTAAGTATGTAGAATTGGTTGGCAGTTTGTTTGTTTTCTTTCCTGTTTTTACATATGTCATTCCATTTTTTTCTAGCCTCCATTGTTTCTGATGAGAAGTCTTAAAATATGTTTTTTTCTATATGTGATGTGTTGATATTCTCTGGTTGCTTTCAAGATTTCCCCTTTGTCTTTGACTTTCAATGGATGGATTATGATGCGTGTAGGTGTGGATCTCACTGTGTTTATTTTATTTTGGAGTCATTATCCTTCTTGCATATATAAATTAATATTTTTCCTCAAATTTAAGAAGTCTTCAGCCAATATTTTTGCACTTTACTTTCTTTTTCACCTCCTTCTGGAGCACCTATTATGAATATGTGGGAACACTTGATGGTATACCATAGGTCTGTAAGATCTTATTTATTATTCTTTATTTTTTCTTTTATTAATATATTTTTATGTTTTCAGATTTATTCCTCATCAAATTTGCTATTGGGCCTCTTTACTGATTTTTTAAAATTTTGTTAATTATTGCTTCCAACTCCAGAATTTCTATTTGGTTCTTTGTTAGTATTTAGTTTTCTTTATTAATATTCTTCATTTGATGAATCATTATTCTCATATTTTCTTTACATATGGTTTCTTGCTTTTTCCCTGCATAAGATTATGCTATCTTATTTTGTTTTGCCTGGGTCTTGGTCCATTTTCTGCTGTTATAAAAGATTACCATAGACTGTGTAATTTAAAAAGAAGTTTTTTTGGGCTGATGGTTCTGGAGGTAGGGAAGTCCAAGAGCAAGGAGAAGGTATTACATGGTGAAAGAGTACAAAGAAAAAGAGGGAAAGAGAGTCAGACAGAAAGCAAGAGAGAGAGGGATAGATCTCATCCTTTTATCAGGAGCCCACTCCCATGACAACTAATCCACTCCCTATAATAATGGCACTAATTCATGCATGTAGACAAACCCCTCATGACCTTACTACCTCTTAAAGGCCCTCACCTTTCAAGACTGTAATGCTAGCAATTAAATTTCAACATGCATTTTTGTGGGGACATTCATACCATAGCAGCAAGTTTCATTATATTGAAAACTGGACATTTTAGACATTGTATTGTAGTAACTCTGGATTCTGATCTTTCTGTTACTATTTTGTTGTATGTATGTGTGTTTATTTACTTGCCTAGACTAATACAATAGAGTCTGTCTCTCCTGTGGTGTGTGGTGTTTTTAATCTTAAGCCTGATTTCTTAGGAATTGTACCTGGATCAACATAGCTTAGTGGTAAGCCAATAATTGGCAAGAAGTTGTGCTTAAACCCCTTGAGACAGTTAAGTTTTGACCTTTTGCTAATGGATTTGTGTGTGGCTTTGGAAATGTTTTCTACCTTTAAATAGTTTACCAATCTGCTCTGGCTTTAACTTTCTGGTATACAAGGTTGCACATTCAGTCAGAGACCACACACACAGAGTAATGGGGGAAATGTGGGCAGTTGTGTGTGTTATAAAACTGGGGGAAATGATAACTTGTCAATAAATGGAGCTGGAAAAATTGGATGCCCGTAATGAAAAAATATAAACTCAATCAATATTTCATTCCATATGCAAATGTATCTTATGGCTCTTAAAGCTAAATTTAAAATCTAAAACTGATTCTCTAATCCAGTAACACTTGGGTACTGTGTCCCCTTTCCTTTAATTGGGGTAAGTTTTAGACTGCTTCAACCAGCAGTTGTGGCTGAAGTGATACTTTGTAACTTCTGAGACCAGGTCATAAAAGGTGATCTGCTTCTGCCTTGATCACTGGATTTGATCACTCTGGATGCTCTGAGCCCAACAGTAAAAGAAACCCAACTATTTTGTGGCCACCATGCAATAAGAAAGCTAAAGCCACATGGAGAAGTCAAATGTTCCAGTCCCAGCTGAATCCAGTGTCTCAAACGTCTATGCCTGCTGCCAATCCTTTACAGGTTTCCAGCCCCTAGTTTTTCAAGTCACCACGAACATTCTATTCTTCCCATCTGAGGCCCCAAATATCATGGAGAAGAGAAAAATTATCACCACTATGCCTTATCTGAATTCCTATCCCACAGAATCCATGAGCATAATTTTTTTTATTCTGACGCCACTAGGTTTTGAGATGGTTTATTGTTCAGCAATTGATAACTGGAATAAATACACACAGAAACCTCATATATATATAAAGAATTCCTGTTCATAAAGTACTGGGAGATTGCTCTTTATACTAAAGCAGAAGTAAATTGCTGATAACTTCAAAATCTCATAACCTATACAGAATGAGTTCTATGTCATAATAGAATTTTTAACTTACTTAGAATTTTTACTTCACCATTTCCTAAGATAAATGTGTTTTAAAATAATTTTCAAAAAGCTTGGGAAAACACCTTAATATCTTAGTTAATTATTTGTTATTTTTCTCACATTCCTAAGAAATTAGTTTTTATAATAATAAATAGCTGAGAGGTTCGGAGCTTTCCCCCATTTTTAGTGGTTTTAAAAAACCTACCTTGTGGTTTTCTAAATCTTTTAAGGAAGCACTCAAGAGGGAAGATCCTTATATCTACTCCATAGCAGGGGTCCTCAAACTTTTTAAACAGGGGGCCAGTTCACTGTCCCTCAGACCGTTGGAGGGCTGGTTAAAAACTATGAATAAATTCCTGTGCACACTGCACATATCTTATTTTGAAGTAAAAAAACAAACGGGAAAAAACACCCACATGTGGCCCGCAGGCCGTAGTTTGAGGACGTCTGCTAGAGGGTGGATCAGAATCAATGATGACTGTAATAATTATTTTTATAGATTACAGAGTTCATTTATATAATTTTTAAATTTGTATTTTATAATTATCCTACAGAGTAAGTAGAGCAAGTGTTTCCTTTCGTATCTTATGGGCAAGTGAGCTGAGGTTCAAAATGATTGTGTCATAATTATTCACTAATTAAGCCAATACTCAAATTTAGGTCTCATTCCAACAACCTTAAGAATATACCTTAAAGAAACTGCAATACATTTTGCCACCTTCGTGTCATTGTTTTTGCCACTCTTTTTTTTACTTATATTAAATTGTACGAAGCGTTGTTGTTAAGAAACATCACTGTACTAACCTTAAGATGTGATTTCTAATGGCAGAAGGAACTAGCACTCATTGAATACTATGTGTCAGTACTATGTGTTACACTAATACTATTTCTATTTTGGTAATGATAACACCAAATACTTCATTAATAAGAATATGTCAAAGTTGAGAAATAAAGTTGAACAGAAAGTTTTTGTAATTTATTCAAAATCCCACAACTAATAACAGGCGCAGTTCAAGTTCATGCCAAACTCACTAAATCCAAAGTTATCCTCCTTTTCCATGCCAGACAGTTCTCCGAGAATTACCTGTGTTAGTCAGTTTTATATGTCAATTTGGGCAAGTATCAGTTCCCAGTTATGCACCCAAACACTAATCAAGGTGTCAGTCTGGAGTTATTTTGTAAATGTGATGAAAGTCCATTATTAGTTGACTTGAAGTAAGGGAAATTAGACTAGATAATTTGTGTGGGTCTCATTAAATCAGTTGAAAAGCTTTAAGAGCTGAGGCTCCCCTCAAGTGGTAGAAATTGTGCCTGTGGACAGCAGCTCCAGCCCATGTCCAAGTGTGCCAGTCTGCCCTTCCTGACAGCCTGCCCCACAGATGTGAGACCCACGTAGGCAGCCCTCACCATCCTGTAAGTCAATTCTTTGCAATAAATCTATTAATATATGTCCCAACTAATTCTATTTCTCTAGTTGCGCTCTTGACAGATACATACCCAAACACTTAAATATGCTGAGTCTTAGTTTCATAAAGTCGATCTCTGTACTAGGAAAATTTTATTTTATAAATTCTAGAGATTATCTCTTGCTTGGTCTGTGTTTGTCTAGTCCTCAGTAAACTGTCACTTCTCCGCAGTTTGCTTATTTTCCAATAAGTATTTTGGGGAATACATCAAAGATCTTATGTGTATCTACTCCTTACCCCCAAAAAGAAATAAAAAAAAAACTGGAAGAGTGTGTTATGACCTGGGCCAAGGGAGGAGAGGGTTTCTGTATAAAAAGTAGTGAAGAGTAACAAGTACAGCCAGAATATTCAGTTCATTGATAGTTACCGAGTGAGTTTTGGAGCTTTATCTTTCAGTGACCTCCTCCTGTCATTTAATAATTTTTAATTGTATCATGAAAACACACTCTGAAAATTATTTAAAGGTCCAATGAAGGCAAGCAAGCTGTTGGAACTCAAAAGAAATGTCCTCTTATAGGTTTTCAAAGAGAAGGTAGAATGCAATCCTCTGTCAAACAACCATATTTATTTAAGCTATCTTGGAATAAAATATGACTAAATAGTTTAGAAAAAAGAAAATGAAAAACGAATGAGCAGAAAATACGTTTCTCCTTTTTTATAAGCCATGTAGCTAACTAACTCAGATAAGGACAACGTCCACACCTTAGTTCTTTCCATGTGGTAGAGCTGTTCAATAATTTGAAGGTTATATTTATATTTTGGGTTCTGATTTTACTGAGTACAGTGTTTTTCCTCCACATATGGTCATGCTTTATCTACAAATAAAGACTTAGAAAATAAAGTTTCCATCTAACCGGTTGTAACAGAGGTCTAAATATCCAGGAATACTTCCTTTGGTTTAAGGTGATAAAATTGGCCCATTCTGGTCCCATCAGTTGCTCCGTAATATATGCACCTGCAGTTGATTAGATTCTTCATTAGGTGCAGGCTATCATAATGAGTAAGCACGTCACATTATCTTTACACAATTTTTTCTGATGCCAGAAATATAGCAAATCTCCCCAAAAAGACTTCTAAAATTATAATGCAATCCACTATGAAAGCTTCCTAATCCTAAAGTTACTTTTAAGCATAGTTTTGTGCTGCCAGCTGAGTTGCTGATTTTTAAACTCTCTCTTATAAAATATTTCTTTTTTCCTGTTTCTGATCCTCTACCTTGCTGGGCAGCCACATGCCTGGCAGGATTCTTTAGTCCCAAACTAATTGGCAAAAATCCTCCTGGGAAGATGGATTTCCAGCATTTTAACATCTCAGACTTATATCTGTGATCTCGCCTATGTAAGGGCTGTTGGACGTAAGCAACTCAATGTTCAGTTTGTCAAATGGCACAATTAATATGAAACTAGATTTTATTGTTATATTTTTCCTAGAGCTCCCCTGGTGCTTACATATTAGCATCTGAGTGAATTTCATTATTTTTCTGCGTTTATTATTATTATGTTCAGAACCTTTAATCTTTTTTATACATTCAAACTAAAATACCATTCTTTTATTTTCCAAATTGTTCTCACAGAGATTATGTACTCTCCAAGTCATATTAAATCTTAAAGCAAGAGATAAAGTTTGTTTTTCTCTAATTAATTCAATTTGCTTATGCATATTTGCTTTGTCTACATGCTTTTTTCATTTTTTCTTCTTTTCCTTATTCTATGGTTGGTGACAGCTCTCTAAAAAGAAATCAGTCCAAAGAAAGGGAAAATAAAACATGTATGTCAAAATAAATGTGCTCCCACACTTAGGTGTGGATGATCTCCTCCCTCATCTCTCCTCATTATTGGTTGGCAGGTGAATCATGCAAAACAGCTCACAGTTTTGAGGATCAAGAGGTTCTCAGATGTGAAGTATGATTATATAGTAATACTGATCCTCTGTCACATATCACTCTAGACTGGAACCAAGACTGACGGAGGGGCTTCACCTTGTGATCTTATTTTTTTTTTTAAATGTTCTTGTAGTTCTTATTGATGGCCTTTTGTTGTCTTTCATTTTCTACATTCCTTCTTTGCAGAACAGAATTTTAACTCTGCTCATAAAATATTTCAAAGTAACATTCTGTGTGATCACAAATCTGTATGTGGTATGAATATGACCTGCTCATTATACTAAGAGTTCAACAGGTCATTGCTGCCAGATTTGGTAAGGTCCCCAAAGTGATGTGTATTCTGAAACAAAACAACGTTTTATATCCCAGGAATGAAATCCTTGAAACCAATTAACCCTTTGTTTTACAATAAATAAACTACAGTTTATTAAGAAAATTTCCTAAAACCTTCTCAGTGTAAGAGATTTTCAGAAGCTCAATCTTTAAAAATTTTGGTACTAACTAATCAACACTAAGGTGCTCACATGATAGTAATATTCACTGGGTGCTGGTCAGGTTGGTGGGGTATGGGGGAGTGGGTAAACTCACAATTAATGGATGCTGAGCGCACTGTATGGGAGAAGGGCACAATTGTAACCCTGGCTTGGGCCAGGTAAAGGCATTGCATGTACCCAAAATATTTGTAACCCCATAATATTCTGAAATTTAAATAAATAAATATGCTTACTAGCTGGGAAAAACATATAAATAAAATGTTAATTAGAAAGAATTCATTTTATATATTATAGTCATCTATTAAAATGATTGAAGATTAATAGAATATAAATTGTATTTAAAATTAAGTTGGTATTAATTTATATTAGCATAACACAGTTCAAATCCCCTAAACCACAAGGGAGAGTAAATGAATTCTGGATTTCAGTTAGAAAGTCTCCAAATAAGATTTTGTTATATTTTATTTTAATTCATAAATCTATCTTTGAATTTTAAATACTAAGAGAAACTGCAACACTCTAGGCATGAATTTCCAACTGTATATACATTAATATGTAATAAATATGCACATATAAGTATATATGTTTGGCTAAGTTAATAAAGTTATTATATTACATTGTAGATCTATTTCATATCTGCTCTTCCGAAATTGAGTTTATACAAAAATAATTTGTATAATTTTGAGATGACATCACTGTCTCTAGAATTACTTATCTTTACTATCTGAATATGAGTTATAAGAAAGAAAGAAATGAAATTTCTGTTGTGGAAATATAGCAATTTTCAGCTAGAGGAGCCTACTGTTTGTTGTAATTTAGATATATCTGGAAGAGGCTGGTAAATATTGGATATTGCCTAAATATGATTTTATTCAAAGTAATCTATTATGAAAAATGAAGAGATCATTTCACGATATAATTTTACGGGTGTGACTGTGAAGCAAACATTATAAATCATTTACCCTAGGCTTAGGTCATTAAAAAGAAGAACAAAATCATTGAACTATTGTTGCTTGAGATAACACTGCTTGAAATTAAGGGATAGGTAGTTCTTTTACTCTTGTCATTTTCAGGGAACAATGCTATTTGAACAAAACAAATTTAAAAACATTTTTCATGTGACAAAGAACTGTTATAACTCTAAAATTGCCATTTGCTAATCTTCTGTATGATATCTAGTACCAAAGGCTGGGTGCCCAAGAATAACAAAAATCAGCCCTGTTCTGCTTAGACATTGTGGCTGATTTATTTGTTCATGAGGTTTAATCAAAGTTTCCCCCTAAGTAGCTTAATTTTTAAAATCAAATTGCTTCTCAGTAATTGTTTGTCCTATAATAAAATTAATCAGTACTTGCAACCTATCCATTTCTCAATGAAGAAAGGGAATGTTAGTAAGAAAACAAGGGTTCAGTACTTTTATGTAGTTACTTGGCAAACACTGCTGGCAAGAAAATTCACTACTGAAGCTCACATTGCTAATTTCCCAAGCCGTTGGGTATGCAGCCCAAAAGGAAGCTTAGAAAAGTGGTAATGATTTATCTTGGTGAGTTCTAGCCAAATTGTTTCTTGTTTCTGTGTTCTTTCCTTGAGGGCAGGAGAGACAGTATGAAAGAGTGGAAGGAGTACCAGGCTAGGAGTTAAGAGTCTTGGTGTTAATCGAAATTAGATATGTGGTTACAACACAGTCAAGATTATATCGGTGATACTGGAGTATATGATGGATTAGCCTAAAACTTAAAAGTGGTCTCAGGGTAGAAGAAATAAGAGAACTTTTAATTCCTAAAGTCTCTAAGTCTGGAAACTTCCCTGAATACTTAATTTAGACAGGTCCCTGGTAATCTAATTTTACATTTCCTCAATACTTAAAAGTATGCATCCTACTAAATGAGGTTCTTCTGAAATGCAAACAGGAAGTGGCCATGAAAGTAAAGGATCAATGAACCATATTAATTAAATAGAAGGGACCCCAGAACTACTCAGTCCATAGTGAAGTAAGACAATTGAACAATATTGCTGGCCTTGAACAATATTGCTGGCCACTGGCCCAGATATTATATATTACTAACTTTTATTCCCATAGTGATTTTTGGTCATTTTTGGTGCTTCTGATGTGATGTGTGTACTTTTAACTTATAAATCATCTAACAGAAATTAACAGTATCATTGACACTCAGCATTCCCTAACATTTCCTCCTCTCAGTCATCTAGAGCAATAACACCACAAAAATTATCCAGTGCTCGCTAAAAAGAAAAAACAAAGATGACAAAAAGATAATTGGTTATCATAATGTTAGCCAACATGAAAAAAAGTGCACATAGCCATCTAAAAACACAAAGACATAAAAACTCAGAGAGCAAAAGTCTCAACACCAACATAAAGCCAAAACAGTTGGTAAGGCAGGCAAGAGGAATGTGGGAAAAATTATCAAGGTAGAGCCGTCTTCAAAGAACTTCATGGTGTCAGTAGCATATTTATTACTTTTTATTTCTCAGACAATATAACATTTATGTATTAGTGAAATGGTTAGTTTTTATGTGTGAGTTGGGGCACAGGATGCCCAGATATCTGGTTGAACATTATTTCTGTGTATGTCTGTGAGAGTATTTTCGGAAGTGATAGCATTTGAATTTGTGGACCAGATGGCTCTCCCCAAGGTGGTTGGGAACATCCAACCCTCCAAGAGCCTGAATAGAACAAAAAGGCAAAGAAAGTTTGGATTCATTCTCTGTCTGTTTGATCTGTAACATCACTCTTCCCCTGACCTTAGCATTAGCACTCCTTGTACTCTGGCCCTCAGGCTCTGAGTGGAATCTATGCCATCAGCTCTCTAGGTCCCAGGCCTTCAAACTATACCATAAGCTTTCCTGGGTCATCAGCTTGTAAAAAGCAGACTGCTGGAATTCTCTGCCTTCATAACCATGTGAGTCAATACCTCATAGTGTGTGTGTGTATAATGCATAATATAATATACTTCCTAAAAGTTTATTCACTAAGTTCTTAGAGAAAAAAGTAGCTCATGATCAGCTTACATCCTAAATAGTTAATTCTCCTACTACCACACCCAACATTTTAATTATGAAAAACTGACTTAAGAAAGAATAGGAAACACCTTATATGTTCATTTACCATCATATCCTCCCCTTTAAAATTTGCTATGATTTTTAAAATTTGAATTATTTTTAAAATATCTATCATAAAACTATTTCAAGCTTTTTGCTTTGTATATTTTTTTCTGTTATCATTTCACTTTTTCCTAATTCTTTAATGCTACTACGTGTATGGTTTCAGAAATATTTGACAATCCCAAGAACATGCACAACAGCATTAAAAGGTCTAAAAGAAGCTATACGATGAATAGATGTGCAGTGAAATTTACAAAAATGTGCACTGACATTTTAGGAGAAGGCCAAATTGTATTTTTTAAAGCACAATAACTAAAGAATATTAAATAATCTGAATCTGGTTCTGCCTGCCTCATACTTGAACTTCCTTCTTCATTATCTCAAGTGAATTGTTTTATGAACTTTTGTCAGGCTCACTCAACCTCTGCTAATGTTTTACTGATGTTTTGATTCAATGTAGCAGATATTTAATCTTTTCTCACATTTTCAAACATCTATTTGAGCCCTGTGGGATTTGTTTCTGTTATGTTTCTCAGAATGTGTCTGAGTTTGGATAGTAAAAAGCAGATAATAGTTCACTCTTGATCATTTCATTAAAGAGAAGAAAAGGGTAGTACTAAATTACTATTTAAATTATGAACTGTTTAAATTACAGTGAATGCTAATGCTATGTAGATCTAATTTTATAGTTTTTAAAGTCAAATACAAAAAAGATGGTCTTTTGTGAATTTTCTTCAAATTTTCTTCAAATACAATCACAAAGTTCTGTGTGATCCTATTTTGTCTGCCTCACCTGACTTGTCTTTCGGTGTACTCCTCTACACTCTCTGTATTGATTCTTTAAAGATGCAGTGTCTTCCCACCTTTGGACATGTTTTGCCTTCTGTTGGAATGTTATTTCCATTCCCTCCTTTTTTACCTTCTCCTCTTTCAAAGTTCAAACTAAGCATCACTTCTTCAATGTATCTTTCATGGCTAATATATTAGGTTTATTTAGAGAAAAAGAAACAAAAGGATATGTATATAAAGATAGAAAGATTTATTTGAAGGAATTAACTCACAAGATTGTAGGGAATGGAAAGTCTGAAATGTACAGGGCTGGTTGGACGGCTAGAGACCCAGGAAAGAGTTAATGTTGTAGTCTCCAGTTCAAAGGTAATTGGAGGACAGAACTCCTTCATCAAAAACTTAGGTGGTGGTGGTGGTTGTTGTCCTCTTTTTTGTTTTCTTTTCTTTTTTTTTTTTTTTACTCTTAGAGTCTTAAAATGATTAGATGGAACTCACTCACATATTCAGGTTAATTTGCTTTACTCAAAGTCTCATGATTTAAATGTTAATCCCATCTTTAAAATATATCTTCATAGCAACATCTAGACTAGGATTTGGCCAAATATTTGGGTACTATAGCCTAGCCAAGTTGACATATAAATTAACCACCACAGATTTACAATTTTCCAATCATAATGTGTCCCAGATCCCCTCTTGCATGGTTTTATTCCTGTTGTTACTTTTCTTTGTATCACCTATAATAATTGTAATTCAATGACCCATTTTGTAATTATGTATTTAGTATATTCTTCCATCTCTGGAAAGCTCTATATGTTAATGCAAAAACCCTACTTATCAGCTGTGTCATGTTTATGGTTGAATCCTCAGTAAACATGTAGCCATTTACACAATAAGTTTTATAGAGTCCCCTCTTAGTGACAGGCACTGGGAATTTAACAGTAAAAAAGACACATTCATTGCCATCGTACAGTATAATAAGAAAGATAGGTAAGTACATAAGCCATTTTAATACAGTGCAATGAGTGGCTGATTGTCGTTCTGTGAGAACATATGGGGAGGGGTCAGTGATCCTAGTCTGGAGGTTTAGGGGAGGTACTCAGGGAAAGCAGTAGTTAATTGAGAGCTCAAGGAATAGTAGGAGTTAACAAAACAAGGTTACATGTAGGGGAGGAAAAAAACAATCTACAAGTACAAAAATACTTGGAATATTGAAGACATTTTATAATTCTGTATGGCAAGAGAGTAAGTTAGGGGTAAACAGAGTGGTGGGAGAGGAAGTGGAAATGAAAACCAGAAATCAGGTTGAAATCACATCTACTAACTTTTATTAAGTATCAGTTATGTGCTAAGTTGATTTTACAAATGTTATCACTTGCTATTAAGTGGATATAATGATTCCATTTCCATGCTCAACTAAAATGATTAAAGTCATACAATGAGTAAGTGGCCCAATCAGTGTTTAAACTCAGGTGTAAATGATTTCAGAGCCCATGTCCTTTACACCACAACGCACTGCCTCAAAAATGCTAGCTTGGGAATTATTTGTTATCAACTATTCACAAATACTTTAACGCAGTTTAACATAATTTGGCATCAGGCTAGGATAAGATTTCCAACTAGGCAGAATGTTATTCTTTTCAGGGCTAAGGATATGTTAATATACTTGTTTCAATTACATCTAAGGGAATAACTAAATAAAAATAGTGATGTCAATAACCTCTGTTACAATAATTAACACATTGACTGCAACACTAGAAAAAAAATTTCATTGGGGCCACAGTGTTTTATCACAAAAAGAGAATCAAAACTTCAAAAATGAAATGATCCTTTCTAATTTAATGAAAAAATTGTTATTTTTTATTGTTTTCTGTGCATGAATTATATTCAACTTGAAAAATAGTTTTTGTGGCTCCCAAGGTGAAGAGACATATGAGTTACATGTGTTTCACGAGGCCCCCGGCTCAAAACTAGCATGAGTTAAATACAACTCACATATCAGCTAATGTGTTAAATAAAAATGATGTCAATAACCTGTGTTATAAAATTTTCAGCAGATAAATCAAAACATAGGAATCCAATGAACTCTGCTCTTAGACTGTGCAGTAATATTGATGCTGCTTTGCTCACTATCAGAGCAATAATTTTTTATATTCCTGACTCTACTTCCTCCATGTGCAATCCCCTTGATGACTTCATTAAATCTATTCAAATGATTGGTTGGTAGGGTAAATTTTTGATTCATTAAAACTGCCAAAGATCTGTCTATACTAATATTAACCATAATTTGCCTACATTATTTTTTTCACAAAGCCCAGAACTTGTATTTGGCATTTCCATGAATTTTTTGTTTATGATAATAAAGACTAATAAAGTATCCAGTAAGATAACTTAAATAGTCGATGGAATTTAACTTTCAGCATTTGTTATGTGAGGTGGTATTCAAGTGCATATATATAATTTTAATTCTTTTTTTTCTTTTTTTTGAGTCAATGTTTCACTCTGTTTCAGGCTAGAGTATAGTAGCATTATCATAGCTCACTGCAACCTCAAACTCCTGGGTTCAGCAATCCTCCTGCCTCAGCCTCTTGAGTAGCTAGGACTACAGGGGCATGAAACCATGCCCAGCTAGTGTTTTTAATTTATTGTAGAGATGAAGTCTTGCTATTACCCAGGCTGGTCTTACACTCCTGGCCTTAATTGATCCTACCACCTTGCCTTCCAAAATGCTTAGGATCACAGGCATGAGCCACTATGTCTGGTTCATAATTCTAATTCTTAATATTATTCTTTTCTAAAATATTCAAAACTTTTAAAATTTGAAACAAACCTTCTAGTTTCACAAAGAGTCATTTGGTCAATAAAATAACTATCCAACACATACCAGGCATTGGTCTAGCTAACCATAATACAAAGATAAAGAAGACACAGTTGAATTCTAGGAAAATTTGATGTACTAAACCCAGTAACCCATTAATTTATTTCTGCCCATTCCTATAGCTCCATTATGAAAAGCAGTTAATTCATGTTAGTAACACTAAAAGGCCAGTGAATTGGTGAGTCATGGAAATTGAAAATAGGAGGTTTGCTTATATAAGATGATCAAGTGAGATTCATCCTAAAGATGCAAGGATGGTTCAACATACACAAAATAATAAGTGTGATTCACCATATAAACAGAGTTAGAAACAAAAACCGAATGATCATCTCAATACATGCAGAAAAAACTTTCAATAAAATTCAGCACCCCTTTTGATAAAAACCCTTAGCAAACTAGACACAGATGGAACATACCTCAAAATAATAAAAGCCATATATGACAAACCCACAGTGAACATCATAATAAATGGGAAAAAGTTAAAAGCATTCCCCTTAAGACCTGGAACAAGAAAAGAGTACCCACTGTCACCACTTCTATTCAACATAGTACTGCAAGTCCTAGCCAGAGCAACCAGGCAAGAGAAAGAAATAAAGGGTATCCAAATTGGAAAGGAGGAGGTCAAACTATTCCTGTTTGCTGATGATATGATCTTATATCTAGAAAATCCTAAGGATTCCTCCAAAAGACTCTTAGAATGGATTAATAAATTCAGTAAAGTCTCAAGTTACAAAATTAATGTACACAAATCAGTAGCATTTCTATACATATATAACAGTCATGCTGAGAGTTAAAACAAGAGCTCAATAACATTTACGATAGCTGCAAGGAAAATAAAATACCTAGGAATATATTTAACCAAGGAGGTGAAAGATCTCTACAGGGAGAACTACAAAACACTGATGAAAGAAACTATAGATGAGAAAAACAAATAGAAAAACATCCCATCATCATGGATTCGAAGAATCAATATTGTTAAAATATCCATACTGGCCAAAGTGTTCTACTTATTTAATACAATTCCCATCAAGATATCAATGCCATTTTTCACAGAATTAGAAAAAAAAACACCTCAAATTTCATATGAAATCCCTAAAGAGCCTGAATAGCCAAAGCAATCCTAAATATAAAGAACTAATCTGGAGGCATCACATTACCTAACTTCAAATTATACTACAAGGCCATAGTAACCAAAAGAGCATGGGACTGTTATTAATACAAAGGTAGACACATAGACCAAGGGAACAGAATAGAGAACCCAAAAATAAAATCATATAGCTACAACCAAATGATTTTTTACAAAGCAGACAAAAACATACACTAGGGAAAGGACACTCTATGCAATAAATGATGCTGGGGAAAATGAATATCCATATGCAGAAGAATGAAACTGGATTCCTATCTCTCATTATATACAAAAATTAACTCAAGATGGATTGAAGACTTAAATATAAGACCACAAACCATAAAAATTTTAGAAGTAAATGTAGGAAAAACTCTTCTGAACATTGGGTTAGTTAAAGAATTTATGGCTAAGATTTCAAAAGCAAATACAGCAAGAACAAAAACAAATACATGGTACCTCATTAAACAGAAATTTTTCTGCACAGCAAAGGAAATAACAGAGTAAACAGACAACCTATAGAATGGGAGAAAATATTTACAAATGTACATCTGACAAAGGAATAACATCCAAAATCTACAAAGAACTCAGACAAAACAACAAGAAAAAAAAAAAAACCATCAAAAAGTGGGCTAAAGACATGAACAGATTTTTCTGAAAAGAAGATGTATAAATGCCAACAAACATGAAAAAAATTCCCAATATTGTTAATCATCAGGGAAATGCAAATTAAAACCACCATGAGATACCACCTCACCTTTGTCAGAATGGCAATTATTAAAAAATCCAAAAATAATATATGTAGGTGTGGATGCAGTGAAAAGAGAACACTTATACACTGTTGGTGGGAATGTAAGTTAGTATAACCTCTATGATAAACACTATGGAGATTCTTCAAAGAACTAAAAGTAGACCTACTATTTGACCCAACAATCTCACTACTGGGTATCTACCCAAAGAAAAAGAAGACATTTTATCAAAAAGACACTTGTACCTGAATGTTTATCACAGCAAAAATCACAGTTGCAAAGCTGTGGAATCCACCTCAGTGCCCATCAACTAATGAGTAAATAATAATAATAAAAAAAGTGATATATGTATACCATGGAATACTACTCAGCCATAAAAAAGAATGAAATAATTTATTTTGCAGCCACTTGGATGGAACTGGAGACCATCATCCTAAGTAAAGTATTTCAGGAATGAAAAAAAAAATACCATATGTTCTCACTTATAAATGGGAGCTAAACAATGGGCTTATATGGCCATAAAGTGGTATAATGGACATTGGAAACTAAGAAAAGGGGAGGGTGGGAGAGTGATAAGGAATCAGGAACTACTTACTGGGAACAATGTGCATGACTTTGGTGATGGGTACACTAGAAGCCCAGACTTCATCGTTATACAATTCATCCATGTAACAAAAACCAATTATACCCACCAAATCTATTGAAATAAAAAAGAGAGTACAGAGGGAAAAAATAATTTTTAAGCAATAAAGTATTTTTAAATTAAAAAAAATCTATATAAGGACCTATGGGAACCCCTAATTTCCTCTTCATTTTTCAAAAAGCTGTGCTAATACCCTTCCCTTATGCCATCAGTAAAATATAGCCTTTCCTTTTGAAGAAAGTTGGGCCTTTGAGAAGATCAACAAAACTAACAAATCCTAAAGAGGCTTATAAAAAAGAGAAGACTCAAATTACTAAAATTAGAAATGGTGATATTCTACCATTCTACCAACTCTATAGAAACAAATAGTATTATAAGAAAGTACTACAAAAAATTGTGAGCCTCTTTTGGACAGGGCACCAGGTTCCCAGCTCCCTTGGGGCACCTCCCTGTGCACAGACCCCAGGCTATTGGTAGGCGCCATATTGCTGCCTTCTCCTCTTCCCCTTCCCTACCTGCTGCTCCGGAGAGAGACAATTTAGCCACCACCTGGAAGCATCCATGGGGAATGGGACCTGTCCTTTTTGGGCTGGCAGCAGACTGAGGGGTACCTCAGACTGTGAGCTCCCTACCCACCAGCCCTCCCAGGTGCTGCTTGCCTGGTGACTCCAGGAGAGAAGGGCATATCCTGAGGCAGAGAGGCATTGTTCCAGCTTGGGCACCCTGTGAGTGATTGTGACCAGCAGGCAGGGTCAAGGATTGATCTCTGGGGCCCAGGGGACAGGACTGCAGACCAGATCCCGTACACCCAGGTCTCAATTGCATTCCGGGGCACAGAGGGATATTTGAGAAGGAGCCTGCTGAGGTGTGTGTGCGCCTTCAGAGGCAGATCAGCATGCTTGAGGGGCAACCCTCCTCCCAAGGGAGGGCCATGCTCCCAAGTCAGGCTGCGATCCTGGGCAGGGAACATCCCAGCTCCCATCACAGCCAGAGGAGATCCACTGGCTTGAGGTCCTGCCTACTGGCAAAGGCCGGGGAGAAACCTGGGAATAGGGGAGGGTGGAAAGGAGAGAGGCCTGCACAGACTGCAGGTCTCAGACAGCCCCACCCCCACACGCAGACTTTTTGGCTGAGTGGGGCCATCCCAGCCCTTCCCTGGCAGCTTTGCCTGGAAGCAGAGAACAGACCTTTGACCCCTGCTAACAGCATTTGTGGAGGTTGAGGGCAGGCTCACCCAACCCAGCTCTGCCCAGCCTCACTCCCTCACCTGCCCTCACCAAGGTGGAGAATAAGGACACACCTGGAAGTCCCAGGGCCCCACCCACCACCTGAGGCACTTGAGTGCCTCTCCAGAGGAACAAGAGCTGGTTATAGGACCCAAAAACAACACTGCAGCTTGCCCCTCCCAGCAAGTGACACCTACTGACAGGGAGGTCATTTTGCACACCCTTTTACAGCGTCTACTGACTCATACAGGGTTTGGTCAAATCTCACCCACAAACACCACCTACTGGCTCAAAGACTAAACAGGGTGTGTCATTATCCAAATGAAAATCTAAAAGTAAGAAGCAACAGCTGATCCAAATGGGAAGGAATCAGCGAAAGAACTCTGGAAGTATGAATAATCAAATGAAAAACTGTATTTAAGTAATTTAGATAACCTGGATTAAAATGGGCAAATTTCTAGAAACACAAGGTAAATCATAAAGAAATAGATAATTGAATAGACCTATAACTGGTAAGGAGATGAATCAATAGGAAAAATCTCCAGACAAAGAAAATCCCTGGGCGGATGATTTCTCTGGCAAATTAAAGTGACATTTAAAAACACTAATCCATCTCGAACTTTTCCAAATAATGGAAGAGGAGGGAACATTTTTTAACTCATTCTATGAAGCCAGCATTACCTTGATACCAAAGCTAGACAAAGACACTACAAGAAAGAAAACTAAAGAACAATATATCTTATGAACATTGATATACAAATCCTCAACAAAATACTAGCAAACCAAATTCAGCAGCAAGTGAAAAGTATTATGCACCAAGGCCAAGTGGGGATTTATTCATGGAATGAAAGGATAGCCCAACCTATGAAAATTCCTCAATGCCACATTAGCAGAATAAAGGAAGAACACACATACACACATAATCATCCCAATTAATGTAGAAAAAGCATTTGTTAAAATTCAATCCCCTTTCATGATAGAAAAAAACACCTCTGACTCGGGTGGGGCAAAGTCGATATACATAACCTAAACATTTGTATCCCTGTAATATGCTGAAATTTAAAAAAATTAAAAAGTGAAAAATAAAATAAAATAATAAAAAATAAAAACAGAAAAAAACTCTAAAAAATATAGGAATAGAAGGAAACTTCCTCAACAGAATAAATGTCACCTATGAAAAATGCACTGTGAACATCATTCTCAATGGTAAAAGACTGTAAGCTTTTCTTCAAGGTATGGAACAAGGCAAAGATGCCTTCTTTAACCACTTATATTTAACATTGTGCTGGAAGATTTAGCCAAAGCAAATATGCAAGAAAAAGAAATAAAATGTATCCAAATTGGAAAGAAAGAAGTAAAATTACCTCTGTCTGCAGATGATATGGAGAAAACTCTAAAAGTTCCACACACACACAAACCTGGTAGAACTAACAAAAGAATTCATCAAAATTGCAAGATACAAAGTTAGCATGCAAAAATCAGTTGTGTTTCTATATACTAAAAATGAAAAATCTTAAAAGAAGATTAAGTAAACAATTTTATTTACATTAATATCATAAAGAATAAAAAACTTAGGAATTAACTAATCAAGGAGGTAACACTTTTAAACAATGAAAGCTATAAAACATTGCTGAAAGAAATTGATGAAGACGTAAATAATGAAAACATATCACATGTTCGTAAATTGGAAGACTTAATCTTGGTAAGCTGTAAATGCTACCCAAAGCAAACTACATATTCAAAGCAATCTCTATTAAAAAAAAATCATGTTTTTACAATTAGAAAAACTAACCCTATAATTCTTACAGAATGTCAAAGGAGCCCAAATAGCCACAACGATCTTGAAAATAAAAAACAAAGCAGGAGGACTCACTATTCTTGATTTCAACACTTACTACAAAGCTACAGTATGGTATTGATATATATATATAGACATATTGACCAACAGAATAAAATAGAGAGTCCAGAAATAAATCCTTACATATATGTTCAATTTTTGTAAAGGGTGACGAGACTATTCAATGGAGAAAAGACAATGTTTTAAACAAATAGTGCTGGAAAATGGATATCCACATTGAAAAGAATTAAGTTAAGCCTCTAGATAACACCATTTATAAAAATTAACTCAAAATGGATAAAAGACCTAAATATCAGGGCAAAAATTATAAAATTCTTAGAAGAAAACATAGGGCAAAATCTTCACAACATTGGATTCAGCAATGATTGCTTGGATATGACACTAAGGGTATGGCAATGAAAAAAACAGACATATTGGACATGATAGAAACTTTTTAAATTTGTGAATCAAAAGACCATGTCAGCAGAGTAAAAACTCAAACCACAGAATAGGAGAAAATATTTGCAAGTCATATATCTGATAAAGAATTAATATCCAGAAATACATGAAGAACATCTACCACTCAGCAACAAAAACAATAAAAACCAAACAACCAAATACAAAAATAAGCAAAAAACATGCATAGACATTTCTCCAGAGAAGATATACAGACAGCCAATAAGCATAAAAAATGGATTTTTTAGTCCATTTAAACAACTGGAAGGAAGAGAAGTAGACACAGGTCTAGCTTTAACTTCTCTAATGGGAAGTCAATTTAACATCTAAATGTCAGTTCATTTAGAAAAGTGACCAAAATGTAAATGAAATAAAAAGTATCAGTCATTATATTATATATAATACATATATTATATATAATTATATATAATATATATAATCATATTATATATATAATTACCATATGATCCAGCAATTCCACTTCTGGATATATATGCAAAAGAATTGAAATCAGAGTCTCTAAGATATACTCACATACCCATCTTCTTAGCAGCAATATTCATGACAGCTAAAATATCAAAGCAACTCAGATGTCTATCAATAGATGAACGGATAAAGAATACATGCTATTATACCCACAATGGAATATTATTCAGCCTTAAAAAGGAAGGAAATTCTACATATTATATTCTACTATAATATGGATGAACCCTGATGACATTATGCTAAGTGAAATAAGCTAATCACATAAAGAAAAAAACTATATGATTGTACTTGTATGAGATACTCAGAACAGTCAAAATTATAGAGATAGAAAGTAGAATGGTGGTTGCCAGGGGTATGGGGAAGGAAGAATAGTGAGTTATTGTTTAATGGGTATAGATAGTTTCAGTTTTACAAGACAAAAGAGTTCAAGAGATGAATAGTGGTGATGATTGCACATTATGAATATTTACTACAACTAACCTGTATACTTAAAAATGGTTAAGATGGTAAATTTTATGTTGTGTGTATCTTATGACAATGAAAATAAAAAAAAAATCCACAAGCAATAAATCTAATGAAGAATGTGCAGGACAAGATCTCAACAGAGTAAAACTACAAAACATTAATTAGAGAAACTAAGGACATTTTCAATAAATAGGGAGATATAAATATTTATGTGGTAGAAGATGATTATATATTGTAATTATCTCCAAATTGATGTATAGATTCAAAGTAATCTAACTTAAAATCCTAGATTTGTAGAAATAAAATTAAAATTTGTGTATAAATGCAAATTGTCAAGAATAATCAGCACTATCATAAATAAGAAGAAAGTTGTTGAACATATACAACTATATATCAAGACTTAACATAGTCTACAGTAATTTAAAAATTGAGGTATTGATGGCATGGATCAAAAGAATACAAAAGAGTCTAGAACAGTCCTATACAAATGGAGACATATAATTTATTATAAAGTTGGCACTGCAGTGCAGTGAAGAATGGATATTCTTTTCAATAAACAGCCTAGGTTAACTGTAAATCTATAAAAGAAAAATAATGAAAGTTGGCTGCTACCTTACAACCAAAATCAATTCCAGGTGAGTAGTTGTTCTAAAAGAAAGGGAAACAACTTCTAAATGACAGAAAAATTATTTTTATAAATTTGGAATAGTTCAAATATCCTAAGTCAAAACAGTACCAGATAGAGTAGAAATATTTGATGAATTGGACCACATTAAAATTAAGAACTTCTATTCAACCAAAGATTTCAATTCCATTAAGACAGAAAAAAAGCAATCAGAGTGAGAGAAGATAATTGTAATGCATTTAATAGATAATAGACTCATAACTGAGAATATATAAAAACACTGACATAACAGCAAGAAAAAGACAGTGCAATAGAAAATTGGGAAAAGAAAGAAAAAATGAATGGCCATGTGAGGAAGGAAGATACCCACATAGCCAATAAATATACGAAGAGGCTTCAACTTCATCAGTCACCTGGGAAATGAAAATTAAAACATAAGATAGCACCACACACATACAAAAAAGGCTAAAATGTAAAGGACTTCCAATACTACACATTAAAAGAATGTGGAGCATCTGGAACTCTCATGCATTACAGGTGGGAGTGGAGACTCTTGCAACAATTTTGGAAAACTCATTGGTAGTATTCACAAAATATAGACATGCATATTTGGATCCAGCAATTGCACTCCTAGAAATGCATCATACATGTGCGAAAATATATAAACAAAAATATTCATAGCAGCATTATCCATAATATACAACACTGGAAATAACCCAAGTTAATCAACTATAGAATGGATATATAAATAATGGCAAACTCGTACAATATGCAATTTAGTATTATACAGCAGTGAAAACAAACCAACTGCTGCTAGAAGGAATAATAATGAATATATCTCACAAACATAGACTTGAGATGAAACACAGACTCAAAAAAGTAAAAAGATATGATGCCACTAATATGAAGTTCAAGACAAACAAAGCTAATCTGTGGCATCAAAACTCAGGAGGATGATTACCTTGGGGAATGTGGGAAGGGGTAGTGATTGAAAGGGGGCATGAAATGGCATTAGGGCATATCATTTCTAGAGTTGGTGGTGGTTAACATGCTGTATTCACTCTGTGATTCTGTGATGATTCTTTGAGCTATACACTTATGATTTACACATTTTTGTACTTCAGTAAAAACTTACAAAAATCCAAAATCAGAAGTAAAAATTAAATAATAAAGGGCTATAAATGAAATTGAGAAAAATCTTCCAGAAAGTTGAAAAGAAAAAAAAATGGAAAACAAATACGAATAAATTTAAAAAGTAAGAACAATCCAGAAATTTCAAGCTATTAGGATTTCCTTAAGGGAGAACAAAGGGAAAGGAGAAATATATTTTTAAAATGATATTGAAAGAAGAAAGTTTCCCAGAGGAGAAGGAAAAAAAGATTCAAGAGTTCTTACCTGGCATTTAGTACAAAAATGAAAACAAACCTACTCCAGATCAAGACCACTGTAAAATTTCAGAAGATAAATAATAAAGAGAAGATTATAAAGGACTTTATGGGAAAGAAAATAATTTATGTATTTGAAAGGCAAAGTAGTAAGATGCTTCTGAATCACAATCTATCAACTTATACCTCACTTAGAATTGCTCACCCACAAAAAATTATCAGGAATAAAATAGAGATCTTTTTTTAAACACACAAAATCTCATGTCCTTTTTCTTGAAAAACTAAAGAAAGATGTGTAGCCAGTACCAAATGAAGGTATATACCAGCAAAGAAGAAAACCCTGAATATGGGACACAGGACACAGGAGGTTTAACGGAAGAGTGTTACAGGGAAGTCCCAGAATGATTACTTTTCAGAGGACTAGAGATCATCCAAGTCTATACTGGAGCAAAAAGATGGATGGATCCCAAAGGAATATCTCCAAGAAAAAAATGAGTGAAAATAATTTTAATATATTTGACTTCGGGTGAAAATATTTTATAATTTTGATGGAAATTTTGGTAAAAATAAATGATGATGACATAGAATTGTAAGCAAAGGGAAAAAAAAACCAAAAACAAAGCAATTACTAATTACAGGAAAAACTAAACAAAAAAAGAAATACAACCTATAATATATATTTGAGCAGGAAATAGTACTGACACAACTATAATAATGTAAATGTTGAATATTGATTTAAACAACTGCAGGGAAGAGAAGTAGACATAGAGCTATCTTTAATTTCTCTAATGGGCAGTCAATTTAACATCTAAATTTTATGTATAAGAAGTATGAGTATAAGCACATTATTTAGGCATATAAAGTTACAAATTTGTGAAAAGATCTAAGAAATATTGATGGCTGGTCCAAATATTTATTTTCCTTTGTAAGTCATATACATGCATTACTTGGATGCTAATAAGAATAATTTAAAAATAAAACATCCTCTCAAGTATCACAATTTTGCTTATATCTATGAAACCTGTCTTCACACATTTTAAAATCTTTTTAATGTGAATAATATTTAACACCACCAAATATTATAGGTTTTTCCAGGGATTCACTTAAGAAATGTCAGAAACTAGTTTAATCTGAGATGATGAACTTGCAATTCAGAGCAGCTCCCTCCAGATGGTGGCGATGCCATGCTTTCTAGTTATCCGAGTATGGCAAGGCAAATATACACATTATTCCCTAACTTAAAATAGTTTCCCTATTCACGTTAATAAATGTGGAATTTTGATTTCTATTTACTATACTGCAGTTAAGATTCAGATGTTACACATTGGCAGCCAATGCCAGAAGTACTGGTTTGGGGAAAATTCCCTGTTACATCACTCACCCTAACCCTACCCCATGCAATCCCTGCCCTGCCTCCATTTCCTCTCCCTTCCTGTATTTACCTTACCTGCCTGATCTCTACAGATACTTGCTTTCAATATTCTTGATGAAGTATCTAAAAGTAACCCTAGGTCTAATCTATTACCTGTTCCACACCCCTCGCCTCTTAATGCCACTTTGATGGGAAGGTCCATCTTATATCATTAGTTTTATCAAGCTAGGTATCACAATCATTATTTCTCTGGAGTCTGAGGCATAGTATGTCATTTTCACCCTACAGTTAGAATTGATTTATGTATCCAGCACACAGAAAGGGGAATACCTGCATCCAGTTTCTTGCTCTCAAGATCAATTACTAAACTATCCTTCAATGCTTTCTCCTATTTTATTTTGCTGTTTATATTTATTAAATTTCAAACTCCAAGTGCTATAAATTTTTCTAATTTTGCCATAGATGTTAAGAGATTAGTGATTCATAAATACTGCAAATCTATTTTAATCAAAAGATTCATTTTCAACACAAGAATTAAAAGAAGTCAGTCAAAATGTATTGCTTTTATCTCTAGATTCATTTTCAGTGTCACAAGTGTCTACCTATGTGCTTTAGTAACCTAACAAAGCATAATTTCCATCTAGCCAAAATTGCAGATGTAAAAGTCAATAGCAGTGCTGTCTAACAGAAATATCTGTGAGAATGGAAATATTCTATATTTGTACTGTCAGTGCAGTAATGTGCTCAGGAGAGGAATATACTGCATGACTAGTATTTCTCCCAGTCTTGGGGTACCATGTGCATTAGCATAGTAAAAGCCCTGTGTAGGCCATTTGAGAGAAACTGTCAAACCCATCACTTCCCAGACAAATTCAGCCAAAGAATCCCCCCTATGAGGAACTTTCATTGCAGGACACAGTTTCTGGAAAATGCATCTTGGAAGTTTAATAAAATAATATTTTTGTGAAAAACACATAAAGTTCAAAAATATGTCTAAAAAGAAACTAATCAGGAGACACATGGACTCTGACATCAGACTGCCTGGGTTTGAATTCTGGCTCTGTCACTTAATGGCTGTGTCACTTGGGACAAGCTGGCTAAAAACTCAGTACCTCAATTTCCTTATCTGTAAAATACCTATAAAACAATGAAGATAAGAGTACCTAATCACAGGATTATTTTGAAAATAAATGTTAAACTTACGAATTACTTAGAACCATTCCTGACATATTGAAGTTCTCAATAAACACTAGTCATGATTATAATCTGTTGTTTTGCCAAGTTTTCTTATTTATCACTGACTATGGTATCAAGGTGTCCCTAATAAACATAATTATCTCAACATGATGATATCAAAATCAATGACAGCATAATGATAGTTCACCTTTGTTATAACCATTTGAAATAGGCAAGGAACTAGACCTTTAAATGTGGAAAAGGAAAAGTTACTTAGAGATAGCTGGCTCAGAAATTTTATGGAGAAAGTTAAGAAACTTCTATAGAAGTCTTTAAAATGACACCCATCAAGGATTGGCCTAAAAATGTAACTAGGTCTTACTCCAGCTCTTACATTTGTGAAAGCACATAGGGCAACTATTTTAATATGGGTAGAGAAAAATCAAAATAAGTAAAGAAATAGCCATCTGGATGAGATACCATTTCCCCCTCTTCACCCACACCATAACACCCCTGGATGGATTCTAGAAACTGAGAATGTTAGTTACAGGAAGAAACATAGTTGTTCTTCATGTTTTACAATCATTGAATTTCATATCAGCACTAGCTACACAATGACAATATACAAAGAGTTAGCTGCTTGGTCTGATCAGCATTGATGGTGAGTTTTGGCAAAGGACAGAAAGATACGCATACAGTTTATGTTGATGTCATTCAATTCGGAAGACAACAATTACCAATTTTTTGTTGTTTTTTGTTGTTTCCCATTCTACTCTTATAACTTTCATCTTCTCATAGTCATTGCCTTTTAAACCATGGGACAAAAAGAGTAAATAAGAGTGTCCTTTACAAATATTTTTACATATGCCCTTCATTATATTTATGAGATGCTACAATCCCTTGACTGAAGAACATCTTTGTCAAATTCCTATAACAGAGTGATGTCTTGTGTTAGATCTACATGTATAGATTTTTCTATCTTTTTTCATCTTGAAAAGCTGATATTTGAAGATATTGACACTATAAAAGTGATCCCCCCCAAAAAAACCCTATAATAAAGGATGCTTCTTTATAATAGCTCTTCTCTCAAGGCAAATGTTCCCATGCAAACACCATTTATAAATATTTCCTATTTTTATTAAAGTTAAAAACAAAATTATAAACTTCTTAAATACAAAGTTTGTATTTTGTTTCCTTAAACATATATTTAGCTGCTGTTTAGAAATAAGGAGGCCTTTGAAAATAGAGCTACAGGGGCTCCTAAGTGTAAAAACCCTCAAAGCCAACATATACTCAACATTACATTGACATTTAACTGAGTACTGGTTCTGAGAAAATGTAAGTATTAAAGTTTATTACTGACAGTCCTGTAGTTGTTGGGCTTCATCTCAAAACTGACGCTTTCTCCTCTGACTCAGTGTTCTGTGGCTGACTCTCAGCCCCCTAGGGTTTCTAGGCTCCCACTTTTGGGATTTCAGCCAGTCTGGCAGGGAGAGTTCTGCCAAGGGTCTAGCATATGAGCTGATTTGACTGATATGTTTGTCCTCGGTAAGCTAAGCCTACAGAAGGCAGTCTGAGAATCTAGGTCGTGGTTATGAGGATAGTAAAAGGTCAAGTTCCTTACCAATCCACACGTGTAAGATAAGGTCATAAATAAGAAGACTAATCACAAACACTAGAATACAGTACAAAAGAGAGCTTTAGAAACATGATGCTAGATGGGCTAAGCAATTTATGATAAGGTTATTTCATTCATTCATTCATTCATTCATTCAAAACTGATTATTAAACATCTCCTTTATGCAGGATGTTGCTGATAGGGTGATGAATAATGTACACTAAGGAACAAAATCTCTGCATATTTCCTTAGCAACAATTCATTTATTTAGTAAATTCAATCATAGTAATGGGAGAAATACAAATAATGCCCTAATCCTCCCTCCCATGTATATACAGAATCAGAACTTCCAGATTAAACAGAACTGGAGAACATGTGGTTCACCATCCTTACAGACGAGAAAACTAACTCTGCAAAAGCTCAAATGCCTTGTTCAAGTGCATATAGCTGAGTCATTGGTATTTCCTAATTAGATTCCAGGTTTTTCCAGTCTCGATTCAGAATGTTTTCAACTCTAAAATAATTTTTTGTAATTTTTTATAAAACATGCCCTTCCTCATCACCTTTGGATCATCAAACTGGAGGGAATGATTCAGATCAGACAAGGATAGAAGAGTTGTATCTTGGAAGGACACAGTGAGATATTGGTAGGTAGAGGAAACTTTGTTGTTTCCTATAAATCATTTCATTTATACAACTCCATCTGGGATGAGGTCCAGCCCTGATTTTGTAGCTCCTGTTATTGGTGTTTCCTCTAAATAGCAGATTGGAGAGAAGAAAAGAAATATATATGCCTGATTACCTAGCACTGTGCTTTAGAACAGAGATTGACAAAATTTTTTTGTAAAAAGACAGATAGTACATATTTTAGGCTTTTTGAGCTACACAGTCTCTATTGCAACTATTCAGCACTGCTATTGTAGTACGAAAGCAGCCATAAACCTACTATGGACACAAAAGAGCGTGGCTGTGTTCCAATAAAACTTTTACTAGTAGACACTGAAATTTGAAATTTATATAACGTTCACACATCACTGAAAATTATTCTTTTCAGTTTTTCCGTTATTTAAGAATGTAAAAATAGTTATTAGCTCTCAAGCTGTACAAAAACATGGTGGGCTGTAGTTTGTCAACCTCTGCTTTAGAGAAACATACAGATAAAAATGATAAAAGGCCCAACTGCAAATATGAAATGTGCTTAGGAGAAAAAAACATTTTATCTAAGTCCAATATTGCCATGCCCACCCAGTTGTGTCCTTTACAATATCAATAGCTTCCTCTCAGATATATTTGTTAAATTCCTCTTGAGAAAACTTTTCAAGTCCTTGTGTATTTCTAGAAACTTCTTAATGCAAGAGGTTGTGTATTCTTCCCATTGCACTGTGAAGTAGGTGTTCTACAACAACTATCCTTATTATTGAGCATGACTAGTGCAGTTTCTGCGGTCAAAAGGTGTGCTTTTCTTCTCCTGCCTACCCTTAGCCTAAATGCACCTTATTATACCAATCAGAAGTGTAACAAAAAGTTGCAGTTCTTTCCAAATCTAAAAGAATGATCTGTGGCAAATACGAAATGCCCTTACAAAGCCAAGCAAGGTAATTTAAAAAAAATGTAATGAGTTTCAGGTTCATGAAATGTGATATTGACAACAGCAGAAATAAATTGCTCCTATTTAACTGCAGTCCAGCTCAAAAGAAATGAGCATCAGCCATGCTCCAACAATGCAGCAGATGCTGGACGCTGAGAGACACACTCTATTAAGACCAAAGTGCTATTAAGGAGACAGACTTATACTGTAAAGTTGGAACGGGTGGAGGGGAGGAAGAATGCCTCAATCTATACATCTCAGGGACTTGACAGCACTTGGCTCCTTATAAATCTGTCTAAGTAAAGTTATTAAGTGGCTGAGAAATGTACCATTGGCAGCCAACCTGGGACAACAATGGAAAATGGATAGCCAATAGACAAGACAGACAAGTAAAAGGACCAGGAAAGATGCTTGCTTACAGATTCTGAGAGGTAATAAACACTGCAAATGGGATTTGGGCTGTATCTTTCAGCACTAAGAAATAGAAGATTCTGAACAGAAACTAAATAGCTGCATTATCACTTGCTGTTTCCTAAATATGGTTGAGTTAGAAGATCTGAGTTCTATTGGAAATTGGTCTGGAATTTACTAGTTATAATAAATGTGCTGAACAAAGTAAAAATAAAAATACCACAACAAGTCTCAAGGAAGGCTCACTTTTTATGAATTCCAGGAGACAAGTAAGAATAATAAAAGTGGTACACTCTGTGCCTGACTGCCCAATTTCTGAGGCGTTATCCAATGTGGAAAACAATCTGATGAGTATAATCAATTAAGCAGAAAACTAGTATTTTATCAATATATAAAATAGGGCATTAGTTTGACAGTTGTACTTCTGCTATCACAATCTATGTTGAAGTGTCATAACAAAGCATACACTTAGGAGGTCATTTTTAATTTGCTACAAACTGAAGTGTCAAGTATATATGTATCTTCCCTTATAGAATAGATAAGTAGAAATGTTTGCATAATGAAATTGTGTCTATTGAATCTTATTTCCCAGGCCTTATAATAAACTAACAAGCAAATCAGAGGTGCCATAGTAGAGTGGTAAAACAGCATTAGGGTGATACTGAGGAATTATGTTCAAATAAGACTCTACCACTAACTTACTAGATGAATGACTTTTAGCAACTCCATTTTCCTTTCAGTTTCTTCATCTGCAAAGGGAATGGATGAAAATTTCTCTAAGAACACTTCTAACTCTGACGTTGTGTGACTCTAAATATTCTTCTAATGACTATTTTATCTCAATGTTAAAAAGGTATAATTTAAAAACTTTATAGAATTTAAAATCTTATTTTTGATTAAACATAAAAATAATGCATGGCATTATTAGAGATTGATACCAAGTATCCATGATTATTTTTATGTATGAATTCAGTAGAGGTCTAAAGTGAAATTTGGAGGAAGATACAAGATGGGCTGCATCTTATTCCATAGATGGGTTTTCATTGACCTGAACTGCATAAATCAACAATATGTTTCACAATTTTTTATTAATTGCCAACTCTTAAAAATATAGAGACCTCTCTTAAAAAGATATCTACTTCCAGAAACATTAGGTCTTTATTCTTACATGGCAGCAGTGAGCTAAGAAGCGGTTATTCTCCTGAGATGGTAAATGAATTCTTCCATTCATCATCATCCTTACTACTCCCTGCTGTCTCCAGATACTGAAGTCCAATGTCAGCTGCCATTTATCATCACACTTGCACTGCCAGTTTTCTTAAAGTAGAGTTAAAAGAAAAATGAAATATTTATTGAACCCATGTCTCTATCAAAATTTAAAAATCAAAGACCACTCCACCAAGAGGACCACAGCTTTCAACTAAACTGAAAGAATGCATACACCTTCTCAACAGTTGACTATCACTATGCATATAAATAGCAAATAAAATGATGCAGGAAGAATTAAATTTAGTCAATTAAGGACACCATTTTAAGATAGTCTTTCCATCTACTTCACTCACACATACTACCTGCTTGGTCTTTTTTGGCATTTAATTTTGCAAAGTTGTTCAGAAGAGAGAGATATGATGGTTTAGATGAAGAAAACCCAATGGATCAAAAAAGTCACTGAATTTCTCTCATGTCCCTCTCCCACAAATCACAGCTGCACTTTATTTCCCAGCATTTTGTATAAATTGTTGGTTTTTAAAGAATAGAGAGTTTCAAATGTAAACACAGAAGCACATCAGAGGACTGCCTCCCCAAATTTCTGTGAATGTTACAATGAGGTACATGTCAGCTCCACGAAGAGGGAGTTCTTTGAATTAAATAAGATGCATCTGTGGAGTGGTATATATTCCCTTTGCTGAGTGAGTCTAGAGTGTCAGGATACTTGTATATGAAGGAGCCTAGACTGACTCTAAAGACCACATTGTTAGAAAAGTAAAGGGTAAGAGGGAGAACTCATTTGCTTCTCAGAGCATTTCTAAAAATTAATCTTCAAATATAGCACAGTGTTAAATAGCATAAGAGGAGAGAGAATGTATTTACTCCAATTTATTAAGGGCATCACATTTCTAAAAAATATTCCTCAAATACAGCAGTAGTTGCCACATGAGCCTAACCATCAAAAGTGCAGCCTATCCTACAGGCAGTAATCTGCCTGGGAACTCAAACTCAGTAGGTCTGGGATAGGACCTCTGTTTCTGTGTGTCTTAAAAGCTCTGCAAGTGATTTTGACCATCACCTAGCTTTGGTACCTACTTAACTATTTTATTTTATTGTTATTATCATGAATAAATTATATAAATGCTCACATTTATGTACTGAATTTCTTGATAATGACACAGACTTATTAGAATCTTAGTAAAAATCAGTTCAGCAGAATGAACAGAAAGCCTATTCTACTGATTATAGTAAAAGAATCACTTGCGATTCACCTTTAAGTGTGATTTGTAGGAATGTTGAATCCTAGAGAATGCTACCTTCATTTCTAGTAAATAACTTAACCCCAAACCAAAGAATTATAATAGTAGTAGTAGTAGGAATAGTAGCCAAAGCAGCACATGACAATAATATAATTATTCTTTCAGACTTAATATATGCCACATACAAACCTGGACAATGCATATATTTTTATCTTTGTTAATCTTCTTTATAAGCCAATGAAATTGGTATTATTTTTCCCATTTTATAGACAAGAAAATTGAGGATCAAGAAGAATAAAGAACTTGCAATTCAGCTAATAAGAAACAGATGAGATTCTATGTTTTTATCTGCTTCCCTGAGCATTTCTGGATACAAAAGGAAGGCACATCTTTACAAAGCTAACTTAGTAATGGGAGTAAGGGAGTAAGATAGCACTGGGGAGATTCAGGCTCATTAATTGCTAACCTCTCTCTCCCCTCATTGACATAATTAGCCCTTCACCCATGCTGCCTGAGTGAGTAGCTTCTCCAGGCTGTCAGACAAGGCAGTAACAAACAGCCTATCACAGAACTCCCGTCTTGAACAAAAAGTAACCAAAATTACAAGAACTTTCTTTTTCGTGTGATTTTTAAAGTCTAGGTTCATTTTAAGTTATTGAACGTTTTTCCCCCACTAGCAATATTGAAAAATACTAAGTAGCCCATGAGTGCCCAGATGAAAAAAAAAATTAAAAATCCCCATCCTGTTTTATTGCTTTATTTTATCCTCTTCTTTAATTTGTAGAGCAATGCAATTTCATCTGCAATTTGCATTCTCCTTTATATAGCAGATCAATTAAAGATAACTGGACAAATGCTTTATTATGTTCTGAAAGCCAATTTTAATATTACTTCCTGATGGGACTCCAATCTTATCAAAAATTCAATCTCTCTCATTTTCCTTTTACCTATGGGGAGTTTCAAGTATTGAAAATCAACCAAGTGGTATTTAGAATATACATGAAATTTTGTTTATCAGTTCTCAATCATGCAAACTAAATAAATAATAAGATAATAAAGAATAAAACTGGAAAAAAATGAGTCACAGAGCTAGAATTTTAGTAGCTCCCTGACATTAAATCAAACCTGAATTTAATATTAGATGAAAGCAAGCAAATTTAGCAAATGGGTTTAGATAACTTAAACATCAAAGAAAGTAAATTCTTTCAGTGTCCAGATATATCTAAAAAGTGGGAAGAATCTCAACTAGTCTCATTAAAAACAGTTTGGTACCACTTGATACATCTGTCCTAACGCTTGACTTTCTGTTGTGTTGTGAACTGAGCCAATCAAGATGGGGAAAGCTAGGAATGGTTTTGTGTAGTTAAAAGACATACTTTTAAAATGCTGCTTATGCATCTTTCAAACCCCAAGTAGATTGTGGAAGTATATATGAATCAATGTATACATTCTGAAAAACTATTTTGCAATATATTTTAAAACTTTTAAACTGTGCATATCTTTTGATCCAGAATCCCACATGTAGGGCTTTCTGCTGAGGAAATTCTTAGCCTCACACAGATAAAATTCAAGGATAACCATTTCGATTTTATTTATAATACATTGGATGTCCAACAATAGCAGACTGGTTAAATAAATTATGATACTTCCTTATAATGGAATATAGTAACTAGATTAAAATTATACTGCATATATATTAATACAATATAATAATTTAAAATATATAATAATAGTATACAGTACAGGTATCAATTGGTTCCATAAAATTAGGGGCAGGGAACCTTATGTGGTTTTCTTTTTCTGGATCACTCTGTCTCCATGCCGTACTTCACAGTGAGACAAAAACCTTACCTTAATCATCTCCGGCAGTGGGGCATCCCACTCCCTAACAATACCCCTCTCTCCAAAGATCTTACAACTGCTCTTCCTCCTCCCACTATACCTTGCTTCCCTAGGGCCTGCCCTCTGCAACATGAGAACCCGCAAGAGCCTGGTTGTCTGAGAGGCTAACCGGAGCGTACCCTGAATCAGCTTCTACTCTGCCCTCAAGGTCTTGGTTCACAGTAACTGTTGCAACCTGAAGCCATCCCAGGCCCCATGTCCCAACCTCTGGGCAAGTAGGCTAGTCTCTGAAACTTCCAAATCAACTCTCCTCTCCTTTGCCCGATTTTGGAGAAGACCCCTGGAGCAGATACAGACCCTGCCCATATCTCTCAAACCAGTGAAATTCATGTTCTCCACTAAACTTCTCTTTACCTGAGAGATTTTTTATTTTTCAGAACCAGTGAAGACCTTTCTTCTACATAGCAGGCTGGAAATTCCAGAGAATTAATACTACCCTTCCACTGGAACAAGGCTGAACTTATTGGAGTTGGTGTGTAAACACTCCAGCTCCCTCACCACTAGCAGGGGATGAGGGCAGGTATAGAGATGAACTTGAGTCCTGTGTTTTGCACCATTTTATAGTTTCTTTAGGGCCTGAGCTCCAGTCATGCCTGTGGGCACAGGGTGGATAATGTACATTTTATTTGTCTCCTTTCCTTCCCTGCATCACTTCCCTTCTTCCTTCTTGGTATTTGCTCCACTTCCCGTATGAACCTCTGGCACTCAAATCCTATTTCAGTGTCTTCTTCTGGGATTAACCTAAACTAATATAATTTTCTGTTTCCTTTTAGATCTGGGCACTTCAGTCACTTCAGCTCTGATAAACAACTTCTCTCAATGGACAAAGACAAAGCAAATTGTCTTTGTGACCATGAAATACCAAGGCCCCCAAAGAGCATCAGAGACAGGAGAACTCAGAATCAGGGCACAAAGATTCACCTACTTTCTTGTAATGAGGAGAGAAATGTACTTCTCTCTCTACCTATTTCTCTGGTTTTCTCTAGCCATGGAGAGACTAACAGAAACAAATTCTTTGCCTCATGTGGAAAAAATATTTTATATTATAGTTACATAATAATAATATGATCCTATTTTTGTTTTCACTATATTAATATATATTCATACACAACATAGATATTTATGGAAGAAGTGCCAGATAGCCTTTTTATGTGAAACAATTTACCCCAAACTTTAATGAATTGAATACCATATTTTTTAGTTCTCATAATTTCAGTCTCATTGATTTGTCTGATAGTTACACTCAGATATCAGAGAAATCTGAGTGGACTCATGAGTTGGATTCATGAGTGGATTCATGTCTCTGGTAGCTAGAAGGCTACTTTTGAAAGAGTTTCTCTTGAATGTATGACTAGGGGTAGCATTGCTGGATTGCTTGTTGTCAGTACCCTCAAGTTTATTAGATATTGCCAACTTGCTTTTCATTAAGGTTGCACCAATTTATATTGAAGTAGTATATGAGAGTCACTATTTTCATGTCTTCATCAGGATTTGATACTGCAAGCCATTTTTAATTGGAGTTGATAAGCATCTCACTAATGTCTTATTTGCATTTGCCTGTTTACTATTGAGAAAACGTACCTTTTAATATTATGTGTATATGTGAATATTTCATTTGTCTTTTTTATTCTTATTTAATTTTTATTTTGTCATTATATATTTACAGTGTACAGTTTGATGTTTTGATATATGAGTACATTGTGTGATGATTAAATCAAGTTAATTTATCCATCACCTCATGTATTTATCACTTTTGATAATGAGAACATTTAAAATCTACTCTCTTAGCAATTTTCAAATATACAATACAATATCATTAACTATAGTCACCATGTTACATAATAGATCTCTAGAATTTATTCTTCCCTCTAACTGAAACTTTGTAACCTTTTTTGAACATACAGGTTTACTTTACTTTGAATTGTCTTTTTACACCTTTTTCCCTTTTTCCTTTGAACCTTCCTCTTGCTGAATTATGAAATTTTATATATTCTGGGTCCTGATATTTTCAGTTCCACGCATTGCAAATTTTTGTAGCCTTTGGTTTATCTTTTCAATTTGTGGTAGATATCCTTTTGGGGGCTCAAATGTAAATTACTCAATTTATAATAAAACAAATTATCAATGTCATTGTGGGTTTTTTAAAATTCATTTATGTTAGATAACCTGAGGCATCGATCCTCCAAATGTAAGTTTGAGTCATGCTGGTATCAAAAAGTTACCAAAAGCCATTTCTACAGTGTAACAAATACAATATAGTAAATATTTTCTCAGTTTTTAAATAAGTAAATGTATATACTAAGCTTTATTTTCTTGATGGCATATAATATTTGAAAATAATTTTTTCCTGGGAAAAGGTAGAAAATAATGGCATTTATGACAAGCTAATTTTAATTGTGGGACTTCTTCCTTTTCTATAGTATATATTATAATATTTTTAGTAAATCTACCTTATGTATTGAATCAACTCTAGAGGTTATACCATCAATTATCAAAGCTGTTTCTAAAGAGAAATGAATAATTTCTTGCTTAATAACAACATTTATGATTATAGAGCTAAAATAATACTTAAAACTCATGTATCAAGACTCGTGCTAATCAATAGCAGCATCATGATAGAATACCCTGGCTTGTGGTACCCTGATTCTGAGCTCAGCAATGGAAAGGGAAAGCTCCTTCTCTCAAAGCACCTAATGTTGCTTCCAAAAGCAGCAAACAAAGGGAAATAAAATTTTAAAAAAGCAAGCAAAATGTGAGCCAATGAAAAATTCTTTTTATTCCCATAATCCAAATCATATGAACATCTTTAACATGCCAAAATCTAAGTAAAAATAATAAATGTGTAACAGCCTTAAAATATCCATGCACTACTATTTCTACTAGGAAAATATTCTATGGGAAAATATAAATGATAATTTTATATAGACTAACATGTAATAGATAATAGATACCCATCAAGTGATCATTTGCATTTACTTTTGTAATGGTTGTAATGGTTACATATGTAGCTTAACTTTGATGCTGGGTTTTGTGGAAACTGAGGTGGATCTCAGGACAGTCCTCCCTGCCTCTTTGTTGAGAGTACACAGTTTCATATTAAGATTTTTCTAGTGCAAGTGAACAGATGATATATGTCAAAATAGTCCAGGAGTCCACAGGAAAAATAGCAGCTGAGCCACCCTTGAACAAAAATCTCCAAACTGAAGAAAAGATATAATGTATTGATTATTATGGGATGTTGATTCTTACGGTTAATAAGTGGCAATAGCAAGAATTAGAAATTATACAATATGGAAAAGGCTTTTTTAAAGTTACACTTATTTATTTATTTCTTGAATATTTATTAAATACTTAACACATGCCAAACCACTCATCCTCATTGTTCATAAAGTCTACCAGGGAGATGGAAAATACACACACAAAAAAGAATAACTATGTAATAAGTCAGGTCACGAGGTGTATTATGTGGAGGAAGGGAAGCAGAATGCAAGTATGGTTAGTGATGAAATTAGAGTAAAAAGAAGGGAAGGTGTCTTTTTTTTTTTTTTTTTTTTTGAGACAGAGTCTCACTCTGTTGCCCGGGCTAGAGTGCCATGGCTTCAGCCTAGTTCACAGCAACCTCAAACTCCGAGGCTCAAGCAATCCTCCTGCCTCAGCCTCCTGAGTAGTTGGGACTACAAGCATGCGCTACCATGCCTGGCTAAGTTTTTCTATATATTTTTAGCTGTCCAAGTAGGAAAGTGTCTTATATAGGAGAACGATTTCTAATAAAATAAAATTTGAGCATTTGAAGTAGGTCAGAGACATTGAATTACTTGATTCTCTGATGCCAGATGGCGTCATTTGTCCAGTAAAATTTCCCAAGATTCTGAAAGCCAAGATATGATTACCATGAGTGGGCTCTGTCATCCATACTAATTTCTAAAATTTAACATTAAAGATTTATAAACATGACATTTATAATAGCAAGCCAAACCAAAGTGAAACAAATCACCTTAATGGAGTAACCTATAACCATCAAAAATTAATTTTACAGGAGAATATTTAATGATATGGCAATAATTCAGAATCTATTTAATGGGAAAGGGAGTTCACAAAATGATATGAACATGGTATCTTAAATTTGTATTTATCAATACATGTGGAAAATTTTATGGAAATATGTACCAGATTTTAATAGTGTTATCACTTACAGATAAATGATGAGTGTTATAGATTTTATTTTCTTTTGTTTTTTGATTTACTGTATTATAACAAAAGTTTATTGTAAAATAAATGGTAGAAATTAATAACAAAGCCAAACCCAAAGTTTAGCCAAAGTCTGAAGTTGTACTTCCAGATTGTAAAGAGAACACATAGATTTAAATGGTATATTGGTGGTAACATTGACTCAGGGTCCACATACCCACTCGCCCAAGGTTAACAGAAGAATGCTATAGGTCAAATGATACCTCATAGATCATGGCTGATTTTATATCACCATCCTTGGCTTATTTCATCCCATTGTTTAACCTTCAAACTACTTTCATTTATTTGAATACAACTAAATTTATATACTCAAAGTTTTAATGCTTACATATGAACTGTACATAAGTTTATATGTTTATATTAGGACTATTATTATTTACTTTACAACTCCTAAGATAATTTTGATTAGTAAATCTGAACATTAATATGTGGCAACATGCAAAAAGTTTAATGCAAAAGTGGCATAATGCCCATGTCTTAGTCTGTATTCTCCCAGAAGTAGACTGTTAGTGCAAATGGTTTATTTGGTAAAGGGTCTGAAGAAATAGTTGGAGAACTGTGAGGGGGAAGGGAAGGAAACCAATAAAGGTGTACTACCCAGCAAATTACTACTGGAAATAAGAGGATCTTAATATTTCTAAGGAAGACCTTGTAAATAATCCAAACTGGGGGCAAAGGACCTGTGATATTTATCCATCAAATTCTCTCCATAATTGGTTGAGTGCTGCTCCCAGAATTTTTTAATTTTCTGAAATTCTGGTTCCCTCTGAAGAGGTAAGAGTAAGATGATGTGAGTAGGGTATTGATCATGTCTATTGCACTCCTCTTCATTATACGTTCTTTGAAGGCTCTCTTGTAAACATGGTCAAAATAGAAATAAGGAAATTTTATATAGAAGATGAGTTTAAAAATATAGATCATTTTACAGTATTCTCAGGCTGATGATTATACTTGTGACACACTTTGCCACAGGAATATGATGCTAAGAAGGAGCCAGAGAATACATCCTAAAAGACTTCTTAAATTATTCTAAGATATTAGCACCTTATCGTAAGGCAGTGGGAGGCACTGCAAGATTTAAGTCAGAATTCAAGCATTCTTGAGAATTTTTATGATGAAGGATTGGAAGAAAAATGGGAGAGAAGAAAGAGAAGCAGCAGATAAAGATCCCAGAGAAAATAGTTTGTATAGACAGGGATAAAGAGAGGGATAATATATGAATATATTTGAAAGGTATTTGGGAAGCAGAAAAGTTAGGAAGAGGAAACAATTTTAAAGGAAAAAGAATAACTTTCAAATATTTGTCATCACACACAGGATGAAGAAAAATCAAATGATATAAGCAGTTAGGAAGATGGTATCTTCTCTGGTCTGAAATAAAGAAAAGATTCTTCAAAGCTAATGTTGCACATTATGGTATTTTGTACACTAGATGTGTAAAATTATTATTTCTTTATTTAACTAAATTGAAGCATGTAATTCAATTATAAAATTGAAGAAGGGAGTGGTAAAAGGAATTAAATATTCATTAGGAAGCATTTCCCATCAACCACTTTTTCATGCTTAGATCAAACAGATCTAATAATTTCTTGTTAAATTTATCACTTTTCATTAGAAGAGTAATTGTAGTTGGTAAAAGGTAATGGTTACAGTGTGTTACACAATTAACATAGTGTGAAATGAACTTAAATATGTTCTCTATAGATGATTTTCTGAGAACACTAGCTACTGCATTTAGGATATATAAATGTAAGATTTCTCTAAACATTATCATTTTGTTAAATCAAAGTTCATTTATATTTCAATTGAAAACTAATGCTGTCATTTAGACATTATAAAAATTGATAATATTTCAACAGATTTCTCAGGGCTAAGGAAACAAAGTTTGTTTTTTAAAAAAAATAACCATAATGTCTATAAATACATACAACTATTATGTACCCATAATAATTAAAAATAAAACCAAAACATAACCATGATATCTATATACAAGACTGGAGAAAATAGCTTAGATCCATGTTGAGAAATCTGTCTACTAGGTCAAAATGTAAAGTGCCTATTTCAGTCCTGAAGCTCAACTTTTTGTTTTCTATTCTAATATTTTTTTCTGTTTATAAAGTTAACATGAGTTTATTTTTTTATAATTTCAGAATATTATGGGAACACAAATGTTTTGGTTACATGGATTGCTTTTGTACTGCTTGAGTCAAATTTATAAGTGTGTTTATCACCCAGATAGTGTACATTGCACCAATTAGGTATGATTTCACCCATCCCCTCCTCCCCACTCCTAGTTGTATAATTTCATTGAGTTGTATGGAAATCAATGGATTTTTTAATTTTTTACTCTTGTGCACATGAGTGCTGATTGGTTAGTTCCAATTTAATAGTGACTACATGCGGTGTTTGTCCATTCTTGCAATACTTCACTTAGGAGGATGGTCTTCAATTCTATCCAGGTTGTTGCAAAAGGTATTAATTCATTTTCTATGGCTAAGTAGTACTCCATGGTAGATATACCACATTCTATTAATCAACTCATGAACTGATGGGCACTTGGGCTGATTCCACATCTTTGTGACTGTAAATTGTGCTGTAATAAACATTCTAGTCCAAGTGTCTTTTTGATAAAATGACATTTTTTCCTCTTGGTAAATACCCAGTAATGGGATTGCTGGATCAAATGGTAGGTCTACTATTAGTTCTTTAAGGACTCTCCAAACTACTTTCCACAGAGGTTGCTCTAGTTTGCAGTTCCACCAACAGTGTAAAAGTGTTCCTTTCTCTCTGCAACACACCAGCATCTATTGTTTTGGGACTTTTTGATAAAAGCCCGCCTCACTAGGGTTAGTTGATATCTCATTGTGGTTTTGATTTGCATTTCTCTGATGATTAGTGATATTGAGCATTTTTTCATATGCTTATTGACCATTAGTCTATCTTCTTTTGAAAAGCTTCTGTTCATGTCTTTGGCTTACTTTTTAATGGAATTGTTTAATTTTTTTCTTGCTGATTTGCTTGAGTTTCTGTAGATTCTGATTATTAGTCCTTTATCAGATGAATAACATGCGAATATTTTCTCTTATTCTGTAGGTTGTCTGTTTGCTCTGTTACCAGACTTTAAGCTATATTACAAGGCTACAGCAACCAAAACAGCACATAACTGACACAAAACTAGAGACATAGACCAATGAAATGGAACAGAGAACCCAGATATGAAACGACCCATATATTGCCATCTGACCTTTAACAAAGTAGAAAGCAATATACATTGGGGAAAAGAATCTCTATTCAATAAATGTTGCTCAGAAAATTGGATAGCCACATGTAGAAGATTGAAACAGGATCCATATCTCACATCATTCACAAAAATTAATTCAAGATGGATTACATACTTAAATCTAAGACATGAAACCATAAGAATTCTAGAAGAAAATTTTGGAAAAACTCTTCTAGACATTGGCCTGGGCAAAGAATTTTAGAAGAAGACCCCCAGGGCATTCACAGAAACAACAAAAATCAATAATGGGGCTTGATTAAATTTAAAAAGATGATTTTATTTTTAAAAAACATGGAAAATAAAAACTAGTACAAAGTATAAAAATATGTAGAAATTAATTTAAAATATTATATAAATGTCTGGTCTTTTTAGTCATACTTTATATTATATGTTATATTATATATGTAAATATATGTAGGTATATGTATATATGGATCTATATTATGTTAACAGTATGGTATCTTTATATTTTATTGTACCTTATAATACACCTTACTGAGGTATATTTTATGTACATGAGACTGTGCTGATTTTAAGTGTACAGTTTGATGATTTTGGCAAGTATATACACCAGTCTAACCACCACCACACTCAAGACAGAAGATTTTCAACACTCCAAAAAAGTTTCCTTATGATATTCTAGTCATGACCCTTGCCCAGACTCCAAGCCCTTGACAACCCTATCTGCTTTCAGTCATTATAGTAGGTGAGCTTTGCTTCTGATAGATTTTCATTTAAATAAAGTCATGCAGCATAAACTTTGTGCATGGCTTCTTTGGCAAAGAATAATACTTCAATATTCATCCATGTTGTTGCATGTTTATCAGTAGTATCTTCCTGTAATTGATAAGTAGCGTTCTATTATTTGAGTGGAGAAAACGTGTACATCTATTTTTCTGTTGAAAAACTTTGGAGTTGTTTCCAGTTTTGGGCTATTGTGAGTAAATCTATAATGTATTTTTGTGGACATACATTTTAATACACTTGGGTAAATAATCAGAAGTGGAAGTGCCCCAGTTGCATTATGAGTGCATGTTTAACTTTTTAAAAAAAAAGGTAAGTTGGTTTTCAAAAAAATTGTACTATTTATATTTCCAAAATCAATGTATAAGAACTTCTACTTGATGTTTAGTCTTTTGAATTTTAGCCATTCTAACATGTGTATAGTGGGATCATGTGATGACTTAATTTGCATATGATTTAGTATGTTGAACTTGTTTAATGCGTGTGTTGGTCTTCATATATCTTCTCTGGAAAAGTGTCTGATCAAATACTTGCCTATTTTTAATTAGGTTTCTCTTATCTTTGAGTTGTAAGAGAGCCTTTATATATTCTTGATACAAGTCTTTTATCAAATAAATGTGTTACAAATATTCTATCGCAGGTTTTTAATATTGTTGAGCTACAATTTAACAATGTTTTTCTGTTAAGGCTTGTGCTTCTGTCCTATCTAAGTAATCATTGTCTGCAACATTTTTCTCTTGTACGGACTTCTGTAAGATTTATAGTTACAGATTTTTTGGTTTAGTTCTATGTTCCATTTTAAGTGAATATTTATATACAGGGTTAAAGTTTTGTTTTCTTTTCAAATGGATATCAACTTGTTTCAGTGCCATGTTTAGAAAAGTTATTGAACTATATTGATATATTTCTCAAAAATCAATTGATCATATGTATGTGGGTCTACTATTGGATTTATAATTCTGTTCTATTGATCTGTAACTTAACATTATACCAAAATCAAAGTCTTGGTCATTATGGCTTTATGCTAAGTCTTGAAATCAGAAATTGCGAGTTCTCCAAATTTGTTCTTCTTTCTCAAAATTGTTTCTGATACCCTAGATCCTTTACTTTTCTCACATAAATTTTAAAATCATCTTATCAATGTTTACAAAATCATACTGGGATCTTGTTCTGGTTTAAATGTGTCCCCTCCAGAATTCAGGTATTGCCAATGTGATAGTATTAAGAGGTGGAGACATTAAGAAGTGACTAGCCCATAAGGGCTCCTCCCTCCTTAATGGAATTTAGGCCTTTATAAAAATGGCTTCATGCAGTACTCAGTAGGCTAATTTTTCCTTTTGCTTTCTGACACCACATTCCTCCCCTCTGGAAAATGCAGCCCTCACCAGACCACCAAACCTACCGAAATAAACTTCTAATCTTACTTGTGTATTGCCCAGAATATAGTCTATCGTGGTGAATATTCTATGTGTACTTGAAAAGTATATGTATTTAGTAGTTGTTGAGTGGAGTGTTCTTTAAATGTTAAGGTTGTCAAGAGTGGTAAAGTCTTTTAAATTCCTATTAATTTTCGGATACATGCTTTATCAATTACTAGGATAGAAATATAGAAATCTCCAACAATAATAGTTGGCTGTTCTATTTGTCCTTCCATTTCATTAATTTTGCTTCATGTCTATTGGAACTCTGTTATATGTATAAGCTTTTGATATTATTATGTATTCTTAATGAATTGAACACTTTATCATTATGATCTATCCCTCCATTTCCCTGGTACCATTGGTTGTTCTGAAGACTATTTTTTCTGTTATAAATATAGTCATACTAACTTACTTATAATTACAATTAACATGGCATATTGTATGTTTTTCTTCTCTTTTAATTTTAATCCATCATGTTCTTATATTTAGAGGAATGTTTTGGGACAAGTTTTGGGGTTTTTTTTAATGTTTTGAATCTTCCATTTTCATTAAGTGGGATCACCTCTGCCTTAAAATAGAACTGTTAAGCTCACTTATATTTGATGTTACTCTCTGTGCCATGGGGTAAAAATGTACTATATTGCTATTTATTTTCTATTTCTTTCATTTTTATCTTTTTAATTCTTTTTAGACTTTATTTGGATTATATTCATAATTCTATTTTGTGTTTATTATTGGCCCATTAACCATACCTCTTTATGTTGTATTTTCAGTGGTCACTCTAGTGTTGATAAAATGCATCTTTAGCATATCCCACTGATCTTTATATAACATTATAGCACTTTATATATAATGTAAGAATCTTACAATAGTATATAGTCATCCCTTGGTATCCATGGGGGATACGTTCAGGACATCCCACAGATACCAAAATCTGCAGATGCTCAAGTCTCTGACATAAAATGGTATAGTATTTGCGTATAAGTTATGCACATCTTTTTGTATACTTTAAATCATCTGTAGATTACTTATAATACCTAATACAATGTAAATGCTATGTAAATAGATATTATATTGCATTATTTAGGGAACAATGACAGGAATAAAAGATCTGTACATGTTCAGTAAAGATGTAATATTTTTAGAATATTTTTGATCTGTGATTGGCTGATGTGGACCACACAAATATGGAAGGATGACTGTTCTTTCTTTTTCCTCCCATTCTTTGTTTAATATTTTTGTCATGCAGTTTATTCTTCCTTTGTTAAGACCTTTCAGTACACGAATAGTATTTTTCTGTAAGAAGTAGATTAAATTTTAAAGAAATTAAATAATAAACAAAACATATTTTATATTTACCCACATTTGATATTTCTAATGCTTTTGATTCTTTTCTCGCATATCCAATTTTCGATCTTCTTTTGATTCTGCCTGAAGAACTTTCTCTAACATTGCAACTGGTGCTCATCTCCTGCTTTTATTTATATGAAAACATATTTGTTTATTCTTTATTTTTGAAATATATCTTTATTTGACAGAATTCTAAATAGAGGGTTAATTTTTTTCCCATTCAACACTTTAAAGAGATCATTGCACTGTTTTAGGTCTCGCAGATTTTCTGATGAGAAATTTCTGATTTTTCTTACATAGTCATGTGCTAACAATGACGTTTTGATCCATGATGGAACACATATATGACAGTGGTCCCATAAGATTATAACATCATATTTTTACTGTAACTTTTCTATGTTTAGATATACAAATACTTACCATAGTGTTACAGTTGCCTATAGTATTCAGTACAGTAATATGCTGTACAGCTGTGTATCCTGGGAGCAATGCATTATGCCATACAGCGTAGGTGTGTAGTAGGCTATACCATTTGTGTAAGTATACTCTATGATGTTTGCACAATGACATTGCCTAATGACGCATTTATCAGAATGTATCCCTGTTATTAAGCAAAGCATGACTGAACTTATTCCTTTACAATATGTGTATCTCTTTTCTTTGGCTGCTTTTTAACATTTTATCTTATTATTAGTTTTCAGCTATTTGTTTTTAATATATATATATTGTTTGTGTGTTGATGTGTGTGATGTTTGGATTCATTAAGGTCTGTGATACTTTGTTCATCAAATTTGAAATGTTTTAGCCATTATTTATTAAAATAACGTTTTTATGGCTATCCTTCTTCTGTGACTCCAGTTTCACATATGTTAAGAAACATGATCGTGTCCCACAGGTCACTGAGGCTCTGTTAGTGTTTTTGTTTTTGTTTTTAGCATTTTCACTCTGTGTATTACATCTTGGTTGGTTTCTGATACCATGTCTTAATGTTTGCGGATCATATATTGTGCAGTATGTAATATGCTCTTGACTCATCCAGTGAAATTTTAATGCTAGGCATTGTATTTTTCATTTCTAGAAGTTCCAACTTGCTTCTTTTCTATATCTTCACTTTAAAAATGTTTGTACATATTGAGCATAACAGCTTTTTATGTGTTCTTGTCTGCAAATTCCATCATCTTAGTCATTTTTACAACTGTTTATACTGATTCATCTTCTGATTTTGTGTCATATTTCTTTCTTTATACACCTATTAATTTTTTATTAGACAACTCTTTGTCTCCTCAAATCGGGAAAACTTAAAGACTCTGCATGGCTTCTTTTTTCTTGCACTGCTAACCAGAAATTGCCTCCAGGCAGTAAGTCTAGTCAAGAGTATGGCCCAAATTATTTGTTTCCCTTCTCTTAGGGATCTCACTCCTCTGTTGCCTGGTGTCCAATATCTGAAACCGAGGTTTAATTGTATTTCAGTTTTTCTAGTTGTTTTGTGGAGAAAGTAATTCCACACCAGTTGTTCCCTATGTCCAGAAGCTAAGTTCGTTTTTTAAAATTTAGCACTATGGAGTAAATACAATAAATTTCTAAAGTAAATATTTTTATCTGTTATATGAATTAGGAATTGAACTTGGCTGCAAGTAAGATAAAGTGGCTTAACCAACAAGAGATCCTTTTTTCATACCACACTATCAGAGATAGGTAGTACAATTCTGATATGGCAGGCCCATGATGCCAACATAAATATATTCTCCTTAGAAAGTGACATCACCCATCCTTGGTGTCTTCTGGAGGCAAAAGGGTTGTTCCACTACCATATATATTTCCCTGTTCCAGGAAATGATCGGAGAAGACAGATGGTGAGTGCTAGCTGACTCTGCTCCTATCCAGCAACAACTTCTCACAACTCATTGGCCAAAATCATTTCATACATCTTGGGATAAGGAAAAGCTGGGAAATGTAGATTTTTTTTTTTTTTTGAAATGTGGAACATTGCCAACACTCTCATATCATAAAAAGCAAATGGAGGCCACACTTCATTAAATATTCTGCAAAATCTGCAATAGGTGGGTTGTATTACATAGTATGGAAATACTATAATTTTAATCCTTGATTTCCTTCTATTTCACATTTAGACTCCATGTCAGTTCTAGGGCCATTTTTTAAAAGAGAGCAGCAAGTGCCAGTAGTTTATATAAACTCATCACAATTATCAGGACATGTGACACCGTAGTAGAAATGAGGGAAAGACTTAGATTTTCTGGGATTTCTTTACTCTTTGTCTCCTCCTGTAAACAAGAGAAATTATCTGGCTTTCATAATGATTTCATCTAGAAGGAGTATGATAGCCATAAGAATGAGAGATAGTCAACACATTTAATTATCATCAAGTGAATTAAGATATAAAAAAAATCATACCACTTTAAACCTCCCAAACCAAAAGTGTAATACAGTATAATTTCTAATACTATGTACAAAATTGCACAAATATAAATCATAGAATCAGTGAACCATTGAAGCCAGCAGTTTATAAGTGGCTTATCAATGCAAGCAGCTACTGACTATCTAAATAGAGACTGCAAACTCAATGGTACATGTCAGATCTTTAAAGGTTCTCTAATCTCTTTCTTGTTGACTACATTTCTCAGTATGTGAAATGAAAATATTAATACTTCAGTGGTGTACAAGTGCATAAAAATCCAGAAACTAAGATTCTTTCATGAAACATCATTGCAATGAACATTCTAAAGTTAGAAAAGAGAATAAGATGTGAATTAAATAATCGAATCAATTACAATCAAATTTTCTTATCTAAGGCCCAGAAATCAGAGCTAGTCTATAGAGAATTTAGTAGGTACTAAACTCTTCATATCCTACACTAATTTCTTACAGAAGTCTCAGGAATGAGAAAGTTGCAGCATTACCTTATAATGCCTGGCCAATTTCTAGGCAGCTGAAGTAAAAGGAACTAAATCTTGCTTCAGGGTCTCTACACATGCTTCAGAAGTACTGTTCATGGTACTCAAGAAATGCTTAATAACACATCAATTACACTGAATTCCTCTTGCACATTCAGACTCAGCATTAATACTTGTTGTGGGTCAAATGACATCATTTGTATAAATTTTGATGTATACTCAGAGACACATCCTTTAGTCTGACACACCTACTTCATTTAAAATTGAGCATGCCTTGAGGATATTTAGTCTCTGGTCATTTATGGCAGCTTAGTTTAGCTATCATCCCTAAGAAATATAGTCTATCTTTTTTCATGCTTTCTTAAAATTTACTGCCATTGTCTTTTAACAAAGTACTAGTTTCAAGGAGAAAGTCTGTATGGGAGTAAATTGTCATCTAGTCTATGGATCTGCATTGTTAGAATATGCTGCTTTTACTGTTTTAAGAGATATAATGGTAATTAATGGTGTTTAGAGACTTGAGGGTTAAATTTTAGCTGGGATGAAGTAAAACACTGCCTTTTCATGTATTTATTCTAAGAGAGAGAGATTCATGAAACCTGTTTTCATTGCTTAAATTGTGAGCATATATGTGAAATGACTACTTTATTATTTAAGTGATTTCCATAGACACCTGTTTATACTAATTACATGAAACATATTTCCTGGATCTCAGGGAATTTTTAGCTTTGATGTAATAAATGTTGAACTTATTTAATTGCATATAGTTAGGGGCTTTTCTATTACAAAGTCAATACCTGCTTTATAATGCCTTTGGTAATTATCCTTAGCTTGACACATCATGTTCTTTCTGATCTGTCTCCTGACTACTTCTTCAGGCTCCTTTCTTAACACTTCTGCCCATCAATCTATTGTCAGTGTCATGGTGCTCTCATACAGCTGAGTCTTTGATCATTGTGTCTTCTTCCTGAAATCTCCTTCTTTTGTCTGCTTGAGCTTAGTGAACACTTATTTATCTTCTATTGGATATCTTTCAAAATTCAGATCAAATTTTACTCTTTCAATGAAGCCTTTTCTAATTAGCTTATGGCTCATCTTAAAAGGCTACATCCTCCTTTGTGTTTGCTTGCCACTCAATAAATGTCCCTTGAGTAAATGAATAAATATATAAATAAATCATATATCCAAGATAGCAGAAACTTAAAATATAAAGAGAAGTTTGCAGTTTTCTTAAATTGGATTTTTTTAAATGTGAATACCTGCTTCCAGGAAAACAGGAAACAATTTTTCAAGTTCTTGAATATCTTTCATATGACAGAACTATGATTTGCACTGGGTAGATTCAAAATAAATATAGACACTGCATGATGCTTGCAACTAAAAATTTCAAAATGTAATTGGGAAGATAAGACCATGAAGTCGGTGTTGTTAATTGTTCCAAAATATCAACATTATAATTCAGTTTTAAAATATTTTCCTATAAAAGTCTAAAATAATATATTCCAAAATGTTAAAGGATTTTTCAGGTCATGTTCATTTGGTTTTGGTTTTCTTTGAAATTTTCTAATTTTATAAGTTTCCTTCATTAAACATGATTTTATTCACAGTATAAGAAGATAAAAATATATCCTTGCATCAAAAAAAATGTAAATGGAGTTAACAACATTATTGTTTCAGTAATATAGATTTGGAACTGGAAAACAAATTGTTAAACAATATTTAGAAAGGTAATTTGGCAATATATCAAGGTGCATAAGAATTGTTTTATACCCTTCGACACATAATTCCCACAACTATTTTAAAAGTTATGAAAACAGAAGAATATCCACTACAGAATTACAATAATTTAAGAAGCAAGTTAAATACAAATACCCAAAATAAGTGAATATAAGAGCTATGTTCATATTCTTTAATGCATGCATCAATGTGATATAATCTTAGTACTAAGTTCAATATTATCCTATATTGTGATATTGCCTTGGGCATGGTGTTTTCATACTATTTGGAATATTCCACTTTAATTTACGTTCATTACAAGACCACCTACCAGACAGTCATGAACATATTCTATTTAATTTATAGGAATTAGTGTCTTCAAGTATAACCACCGACAAATTTCATTAGGATATTTCCTTATTTCCATTCAAAGTCTTATTGCATTATATCTTTAAACCTCACCTCATTTCCTGATATATTGAATATTAATCCATTATTGAATTTTGTTAGGAGACCTCCATTGCTAAAAATTTATTCATTAGTTATATTGTCTGGCTATTGTTTTGGTTATCTCTTAAGAAAGCTAATTTACAGAATTAAAAGATTATTTGGCTGTTTTTGAATAAAGAGAGAAAAGCTGGACAGCTCTGGAAACATAAGAGACTAACAACCTGGGTCTCTCCAAGTGTCTCTTTGCAGAGCATGTCCCCATCTAACACCAGATGGATAAAACTGGACAGGATGGCAGATGAAAGGGGAATTCCCCAGTGGAAGGACTGTTTCCCCACTATCACATTGCCAGGTGTGCCCAAGACAGAAAAGATCAGAACTTGTTAATAGGACAAGCCAAAAAATTCAGGAATTTGCAAATTGAACAGGTGAAAATGTAACTGGTGATAATTGAAAGCTAATTATCATCAGCTAGCAATTGGCAACCAGGTGTTCTGAGTCACCTAAAAGGCAAAGCAGAGAGGACTGTGAAGATATTTTCTTTTGGCACAGATGAGATAAATGAGTTTGCTGACTGAGGCTTTGGTATAAGAAAATTAGTCTGTTTATTTTTGTTGCGTTTTGGCGTGCCTAGGAGCTAACCATGAAAGAGCAAGAATTGCAATGCAAAGTAATTATGGGTTGTGTGTAAAAATACCTTATATTTTTCTAAATTAGATTTTTCCAAGTGAGTAAAAGCAGAAATACAGTAACCACCAAAGCCACTTCTGTTAGGATGGCTGGAGGCCACCCTGGAATTGTGCTGGCTTTACTCTTTAAGCAGAGCTGAATATAAAAAAATGCTAACAGGCCGATCCCTTGAGCTCATGAGTTCGAGTCTAACCTGAGCAAGAGCAAGAGCAAGACCCTGTCTCTACCAAAAACAGAAAAATTAGCCAGCCATCGTGATGCACACCTGTAGTTCCAGCTACTCAGGAGGCTGAGGCAAAAGGATCACTTGATCCCAGGAATTTGAAGTTACAGTGAACCATTGCACTCTAGCCCAGGCGACAGAGTGAGAGTCTGTCTCAAAAAAAATAAATAAGTAAAAAGCTAAACCCCCCAAAAAGGCTTCAGGTCTATAGATATATATTATACATTCCTGCACAGGCATTTTTTTAAGAACCCACAGATTAGATAAATTAGGTGATGTGTTCACAATCATAAAGCTAGTAACCAGTAAATTTAAGATTTGTATTGAAAACTGCCTAATCCCCAAGTACATGTTTTATTATTACACTATACTGCTTTTTGATGGAAAATTTTCCATTGCTTAAAACAATACCAGGTTTCTTTTTTTATTTACATGAACTTTTCATAACACTGATAATTATAAATTATAGTAATTGCCAAAATTTACAATAAAGGTTTATAATAAAGAATAGAATTTATATAGAAAAGCATACAAATCAAAAGTGTAGTGCTCAATGAATGTATGGAGATTTTATACACCCATCTAACTCTCCTCAACTAGAAAATAGAATTCTAAATAGCAATTCAGAAATTCCTCTCTGCACTCTCACATACTACCCCTCCTCCCAACAGTAACCTGTACCCTGACTCCTAACTCAAGAGATTTATCTTGCCAGAGCTGGAACTTCATATAAATGAAATAGTATAGTCTATAAACTTTTCTGGTCAGACTCCTTTCACTACACATTATGCTTATGATATTTGTTCTTGCTATTGCATGTAGAAATAATTTATTCAAATTCATGGCTATATACTATTTCTTATACTAATATATGGCAGTGTATTTATCTGTTCTACCTTTGATGAACATTGGATTAGATCACAGTTTTTGTCTATTATGATTAATGCTGTGACTATTTTTTATGAACACATGTATGCATTTCTGTGGGTTACACACCCAGAGAAGATAGTATTGAGACATAGGGTTTGTCTAGCTTCAGCTTTACAGGATGCTGTCAAACAATTTTCCAAAGTGGTTGTACCAGTTTTCACTCCCACCAGCAATGTATGAGAGTTTCAGTTGCTCTATAACCTTGCTAATCCCAAGTACTAACTATCATTATTCAGTTTTAGCAATTCTGGTGTCTGTGCAGTTGCAGCTCATGGATCTAATGTGTGTTTCTCCAAGGTCTAATGAGGTTGAGACTCTTTTCATATGCTATTTTAGCCATTTGGATATCCTCTTTTCTAATGCGCCTGTCCAAATATCTTGCCTATTTTTCTATTAGTCTTTTTCTTATCAATTTGTAGGATACCATTGCATGTTCTGGATTTGAGCCACTAAACCAGAATATCGAAACAATCTTCTTGAACTCTAGATTGTGTTTTTACAATATAATGGTGATTTTTGGTGAAAAAATGTTTTAATTTTTTAAAAGTGTAATATAACTTTTCTTCTCTTTGTCCAGTAAGGGTTTCTGGTTGTTGTTGTTGTTATTGTTGTTGCTGTTTTTGCTACTTAAGAAATTTTTTCTTACCAAAGGTCATGAAGATGCTATCATAATTATTTTTAGAAGCTTTTACTTCTTCTTTTTTTTATTTCTTCCCACATTTGAATCAGAAATTTTCTTAGAATTGACTTTTCTATATGCTGTGAGATAAGGTTTAAAATTTATTTCTTAAATAAATGTTCAGTTAACTCAGCACCACTCTTTGAAAAGCCTCTCCTTCGCCACTGCCCCACAAAGCTGCCTTTGTCAGGTGTTTGCATATGTGTGATTCTTTATTCTGTGCAGCTCTTCTGGTAAATTGATCTGTTTTTCTCTTCATACATAAATAGCATAATATTTTGATTAATATAGATATAGCTTACAATAAGTCTTCATATTTTGTAGTATATCTTCCACCTTTGGTCTTTATCTTGAAGTTTGCCTCAGCTATCTCTCAATCATTTGTATCACCATATGAATTTTAGAATAATAATCTCATCAATTTTATAGGGAGAAAACACCTGTTGAGATTTGATTAGGGTCACGTTAAATCTATGAATCAATTTAAGGCTCACTTACATTTATATAATATGGAGACTTTCAATTCAAGACTGTGATAATAGATCCCTCCATTTTATTAATATTGGTTTAACATGTTATGTCTTCTTCCCCAACTCACAGTAAAACTTACCAAGATTCCACAATTAAATATGATTTTTTTTTAGCTTTTATGTGTATATTAAGGTGTTCTCTTCTATTCCTAATTTCATAAAAGTGAAATTGGATATAGAATTTTAGCATCTTACTATGTTGAATCCATCAGATTCATTAATTATAAAAAAATTGCATTCCTGGGTACAAAATTCATGTCCTATGTCATTTACTAATATTATATTGAGGATTTTTGAATATATGTTTATAAAGAATTTGGTCTATAATTTTTTTTTGTTCTTGTAAGGTACTTGTGAGATTTTATCAAGGTTATGCTGATATGTTAGTGTTTCCTTTTTCTCTGTTTCCAGAAAAATTTGTATAGAACTAATGTTATTTATTCCTGAAAATTGCTAGAAGAATTATTGCAGCAGTAAAGCTATCTGAGTCTAAATGTTTTCTTTGTGGGAAGTATTAAATTATGCCTAAAGCTTCTTAAATATGTTTGCTATCTATTATTCTGTTAGTTTTGATAATTTTCTGAGTTTGTTCATTACCCTTACATTTTTAAATTTAATAGTAAAAAGTTGTTCCTAATATTCTTGTTATGCTTTGAAAGTCAGTAGAATTCTAATTATATCACTTTTATCTTTACTAAAACTGATAGTTTATCCTCCTTGCTCTCTCACTCCCTCCTCTCTGTCTTTCCTCAAGCATCCTGCTAAAAGTTTATTAATTTCATTAATCTTTGCAAAGAACTATTTATTGGCTTTGTTGAGCCTCTTTATTGTGTGCCTGCTTATTATTTCATTGATCTTTGCCACTATCTTTAAAATTATATTCCTTCTAATTTGTTTATATTTAATTTGCTGTTCTTTTTCCAACTTGTGGAGATAATGTTTACTTTTAATATTGTCTCTAATTTGTTTATTTAAGGCTATAAGCTCCTTTCTAAGCACTAATTCACTTTATGCCACAAGTTTTAAAATGGTATTTTTCCATTATCTTTCAATTAAAATAATTTTAAAATTCCACTGTGATTTATTTCTTTAACCAGTAGATTTTCTAGAAGAGAACTACTTAATATTCAATTTTTAATTTATCTTTATTTTTCTTTGTATTATTAATTTCTAGCTTAATTTCACTGTCAGAAATTATAGTATATTATATTTTAATTCCTAGAGAATTTGTTAAAGCTTACTATATGCAGCAGCATACAGTCAATTTTGGACAATGCTCTGTGTGCACCTGAAAAGATTGTACGGTCTGTAATTGTTGACCATATAACACACACATATGTATGTATTTGGGCATGTATGTGAATATATTTGTGTGTGTATATATATACTTGGCTATTACATTCTTCAAATCTTCTAAATACTTATTTTCTCTGTTTATCCTATCATCTATTGAGAGAAATGCATCTGTATCTCACACTATGATTGTGAATTTGATTAATTCTGCCTGTACATCTGTAGATTATTGTTTCATATGCTTTGAAGCTGTATTAGGTGCATACAAATATAATGTATATACAGAATCATATGCATTCCCTGTTGCTTATGGTTTGGATGTGGTTTATCCTCACCAAAACTCATGTCAAAATGTGGCTCCCAATGTGGCAATGATTGGGGATGGGGCCTAGTAGGAGGTATTTGGATCACAGGGCCACTGCCCTCATGAAAAGATTAATGCCATCTCCTAGGAGTGAGTGAATTCTTACTCTCTCGTTTCTGTGAGAGCAAGTTGTTATAAAGTGAGTCCAGCCTCTTGGGTGTCTCTCTTTATACACACCAATTCACTTTTCTGCTTCTAGGCCATGTTGTGACGTAGCACATGGCCCTCACCAGAAGCCAAGCAGATACTAGCTCTGTGCTCTTAGGGTTTCCAGCCACCAGAATCATGAGCCAAATTAACTTCTTTGCTTTATAAATTACCCAGCCTCAAGTATTCTGTTATAGCAAGACAAAATAAACTAAAAGATTTGTAGATTAACCCTTTTTTTACTATAAATTATCCTACTTTATCTCTTGAATGTCTCAGCTTAAAAGCTACTTTGTATGATATTGCATAATTTTACCAGACTTTTTGGTTAGTATCTTTTACAGCCTTTTATTTTCAACCTTTCCATGACCTTATATTTAAGCATCTCCTATTGTACATAGTATATAAATGATTTAATTTTTTGGTATATTCTGGCAATATTTTTCTTTTTATTGGAGTTTTTAGTACATTTACATTTAATGTGATTATTTATAACTTAAAGTTTAAATGTTAATGCTTCACATATGCACATGTACACACACATATCCATATATATGCATACAAAAACTCTACATGATATCATTTTTATTTTGATATTTCGGTATTTATTTTACTTTACCCACATACTTGGCCTTTCAGATCATCAAGTCCTGTGTGATATGGTAAATTTCCCAATGGCTTCAAACAGGTTATTATTGAAGATAATGTCACTAATTGTTATTCCTGGGAGGTTTATTCTGATATAGAGAGTTCACCAAAACTGGTAAACTGAAAACAAATTTATGGACTATCAGTGAATATAAGGGACTCACTCTAGAAGAAAGAAACAGCAATAACTTGAAAAAAGTAGACCTCCTTTAAATATTGGAAAGATCTGATGGTCAAGCACAAGATTTTAGAGTAAAGTTTTTTTGCAAATTTAAATCCCTGTGCAATTTCTGACACAAAGGATCTCACAAAATGAAATTTATATAAAATTTGTGGACAGAACACACACAATGCTAGAGTTTCTTTAGAACTTAGAGTTATATAAGTTAAAAACACATTTGACATTTGTCTTAATTTTACCCTACCTCAGGGAAAACTATGATGTGTTTCTCTTATGGATTTTTAATTGCTTATGGACATGCTTCCATAGCTCCTCTATATAGCATAAATCAAACTGTGCTGTTCATTTTTACTTACTTGCCGGTCTTCCCTACTAGAATGTAAGCCCATCAGGATAGAAAGAGGACTCTGCTATATATTCTATATCCCCAATGCTTAGTACAGTAGAACCTACATAAGTATTTTAATTGTTTTGAAACTTTTACATGGTGAAAATATTTCTCAAAATAAAATATTTTGCTAAACCACATATTTTTCAAATAATGTCTTCATTTATTCAAAGTACTTATTGAGTATTAGGCAGTGAATATGGACAAATCCTTTGAGAAGATGTGCTATAACAGGTTATTTGTTGTTTTTCGGTTTTGTTTTAATGGAAATGATTTGAACATGTTTGTCACTATGAATAATAATCCAATAGAAAGGAGAATTTGGAATTAATTTAAAGGAAAGAGTAAGAAAATAAGCAATAGCATGCAGTGTTTGAGAAGACAGATGGAGTTACTTTAGTCTTAGTCAGGAGAACCCAAGGGTCAGTTTTTCCATTGTAGGAGGAGAAAAAAATAATGGGTAAAAGTGGAACTAAGTTTTGGGATGAATTCTCTTTTGTCTATTCCTATCTATTTTTCCTTTCTATAAATAGAAAGTAAGATAATATTCTGACACTGAGGGTGTGAAATTGAAAGTGGAAATGCGGACATTAGAAAATGGAGAAGAGTAAAGAAACTTTGAAATATCAGTGTGCAGTGGGAGGGTTGTCCAGAGGTATATGGTTGCTAAACAATACTGAGAGTTGATGTGAAGTTGAAAGCTAGGAATTTTTAGAAAAAAATATCTGTTTCATTGTAATATTTTCTCAAGGACCTTTGTGCGGCCTGGGCACAGGTACGAATAAAGCAGACAGTTGACTTCATCCAGGAATTGGATTCTGCCACAGACCTGTGACAAGAAGAAAATGAAGAGAAAATTATAATAATAGTGAGAGTTTGTTGATGTGATACAACTTGAATTCAAAATGAATATGAAGGTAGTGAAGAAAGGAGGGGATTGATGAACCGGGAAATGAGTCGGGAAGATTGGAGGAGCCGAAAAATCCAAAAATAGGCATCATGGGAATGAGTGAACAAGTAAGGTGGAAAAAGAGATTGGGGTCAGAAAGTTGGATGCTTGAAATAGCAGTTAAAGGATGAAGCACTTATGGTGGAAAGACATGACTACGGAAATAGGTTGTTAAGGTGAAGAGAAATAAGAAGTCGTTGGAAATGAGCAGGTCAATGAATTGACAAGTGAAAGGTAGTTGTCTACCTTCCATGCAGATTATAAATCACTCAAGATTATGAAGCTGCTTTAGTTCAAAGGCAATGGGCCACTCTGCCTCATTCCTGCATTCATTCTCTGGTGCTTCAGACATACCTCTGCGGAAACTCTGGCTTCAAGAGTTTAAAAAACCATTGGTTTAACTTTGTAAATGATCTTTTTAAAAAACAAAAAAACTTAGATTATTTCCTTTATTTTTCTGCCAATGTCAAACCAGACAGCTATTCTATGGAAGGGGCCTCATTTAGGGAAGGTAGCTCCTGAAATGAGCCCACATATGAAACTACAATGATATAAATCCACTGAAAACTAGTTTGAGTATCTTCACTGTTGAGCTGTTACTTCAGCATCAGAATGGTAGTGGCTGCCCATCAGCTCTGCTGCTCCTTCAACCAAAGCTGGAAGTGGTGTGGGCAAGAAGACTGTTATTCTTCACCCCCAATTATAACCCTGGATCACCCATAAGGGAAAGGAAATGTTCCTGTACCTGTCAGTCCTCATCCTTACATACATGCTAAATGGGGGAAAGAAACTACAGAAAGCTTTTTTCCCACACGAAAAGGCAGGGAGGGTTAAATTTTACTTAATTTGCTTCTAGGGATGTTGTATTCTCACTATTAAGATAGTAAAGTAATATACTAAGGGTGCAGTTTGTGAAGAGAGGAATAAAACAGCACAAATAGAAACAAGACAAATATCCACTTCAGAATTGCTAGCAGAAGGTGAGAAGAGGTTAAGCACCAAGCAGTTTCCAGGAAAGATTCATAGAACTAATTCAGCTTGTTCTACCTTGGCTGGAGAAAAAATTCAGGTCCCTGTAACTGCGCCAGTAGTTTGGGAAGAAGAGTGAGTCCTTTTACCCTGCAGACAGCAGGTCACACCGACACCAGGTAATGTTGGATTATTCAAGGGTTCATTACCTTCTTCATAAGTGTCCCCTTAGACCTTTGTTTTCTACCTTTTCCTTATTCATGTACATGGTTTGGTCATTTCACTGCTCATTAGCATCTAAATTAAAGAGCTGGAACTTAGGTTAAGTAGAGATTTGTGAGCTTCTCTGAGGGAAAAAGGTGGGAGAGTAACAGCAGGTTCAGGAATAAGGCTCAGCTGGTGATTCAGAGGTGCCAAATATATTTTTCCTGCCTTGAAGCACCTCTCCATTCTCTCTTCTTAGGCACTGTGCTCTACACTCCCAACAAGTAGGCACAGGCACATGTGACCTAGCCCCTGGTCTTAACTAATTGGAATGGGCTAATATTTGGCCTAAAATGAACCAATAAGGATTTATTTCCTGTAATTTTAGAATTGTGTTAGAGACATTAGCTATTTCCTATAGGGGTCTTGACTGAAAAGATTGCGTAAAGCTATGACTGGGACCTTCTGTTCCTACCTAAACAGAGCCAGCCTTTATATAGGAGAATTGAAACAGGTACATGGAGAAGGGTAGGGCTACGAGAGCATAGTAAGGCAGACTTGGAAGAAGAAACAGTGCAAGAACACTCCAATTCCTGGTTCTCATAGCTCTCAGTGCATGGCCAATACTTCCTGCCCCTGCATTTAATGACTGACTCCTGAACCTTTCCAAAAAATCTCCATGCTCTACCACCTTTACTTTTAAGATAGTAGATTGAGTTCCATTGCTCTAAAGAACCCTTTATATCCAAAAAAATAATGGTAGATACTAAGAAAATTTTGGGCCCACATAGTATTAATGATGTTTGAAAAATAAACTATCACCATGTGTCTGGAAATAATGTTACATCAGATATGCAATGAAGGGTCACTAAAGATTTATTCTATATATGTGGAAGGTTGACAAACACGTTTTAAGAGGAAAGAATCTGACAGCTCTACGAAAGATGCACTGGAGGGAAATGTCTGAGCATTTGATCAATAAAGCTGTAAACTCAGCACAATGCAGCTTTAGTTTTGATTTCACAATCAGCTGCATTTTTCACTTTGAGAAAAATTTTACATTATATTATATAAAAAAATAAAATTTTAAAGACATAAAAGAGATTTTAAAAATTGAAGAAGTAAAACAAATCTATCAAGGAAGACAGAGTGACAGAGCAGGAGAAGAGGTGTCCTCCCCACCCAGACTGAGACCTAGATCCCAGAGGCACCCCCACCCCTTTTTATCTCTCCACAAGAAAAAAAAAAATCACTATTTCCTTGAACGAGCAGAGAAAAACTCTGACCTTTGGCTCCAAATGGGTGAATTATTCCTAATAATAAAAAGGAATGTCACTTTCATCTACCAACATTGTAGTGTGTGCCCTTCACATCCTGACATCCACTCTCCACCACTACCACTGCTAAACTGCTGAGTCCTATAAATCTCCCCATCCCTGATTCTTTCTCTCTCTCTCTCTCTCATGTACACACACACACACACGTACACACCTTACCACCTCCACCATCTGATATGTTGTATGCCAGCCACCTTAATCATAACTGTTTGCTTAATAGAGCCTGATCTCTGAATAAGATTTGTCAGTAACCCTTATTGGCTACAAATTAAAGTCTGAACTCCTTAACCTGGTATACAAGCTTTCTTGTATTGTGGTTCCTGCCCACCTCTTTAGCCTCATTCTGTGCCAATCCCTTACATTCTGGCCATATTCTAACTATTCTCAGTTTCCAGACATCAAAATGCTCTTTCTCACCTTGCATCATTGCACATACTGTACATTCTATCTGGAATGTCCTACCTTTTCAGCTCACCAGGTCTGCCTATCGGTCACTTTTATTTTTTTTTATTTTTATTTTTTGAGACAGAGTCTCACTCTGTTGCCCGGGCTAGAGTGCCATGGCGTCATCCTAGCTCACAGCAACCTCAAACCCCTGGGCTCAAGTGATCCTCCTGCCTCAGCCTCCCGAGTAGCTGGGACTACAGGCATGCGTCACCATGCCCGGCTAAATTTTTCTATATATTTTTAGTTGACCAATTAATTTCTTTCTATTTTTAGTAGAGATGGGGTCTCGCTCTTGCTCAGGCTGGTTTCGAACCACTGACCTTGAGCGATCTTCCCGCCTCGGCCTCCCAGAGTGCTAGGATTACAGGAGTGAGCCACCACGCCCCACCTATCGGTCACTTTTAAAACTCGATTCAGATTCACTTCCTCCAGAAACATTCATAAATTGCCACACCGTCCCTACTCTCTGAGGCTAAGCATGGAGTGATTGGCTATTTACTGGACTTTTTCTCTACTTGAATGTAGCCTCTTTAGGAAAAGGACTGTGACTTTGTATTTCCCCAACATCTATCAGAGTGCCTAGCCCATAATATAAGATTAATACATGTCAGTTTGATAGATATTTATTTAATTAATTTTTGTTTCATTTTGATAGATGATGCCTCCAACAAGTTCAGTTTGGATCTTTTATTTAATAGGATCACAATTTAACTAAAAGCTGGTTGGGTCTTACCTTGAAGCTGCCCTCTTTTACTGGGTTATTTTTAGAGACAACAAAGCATGTTATTGATATTAATTTCATTCACGATCTAGCCATTCATTTGATCTTTAGTCTAACACGTGGTCTGTCTTCACAAATGAAATATAAATAATTTTAAAGTGTTCATGGTACTTAAATAAGGAAAGATAACAATTCTATACAGGACAAGAAATCTATTCATTAGCTTGATAATTTTAATTAGCAACAAAAGTAAAAAGGCATAGCAAGGTTTTATTTTGCCCATAGGATGCTGTTACTCTTTCAGAGAGGCAATTTGGGTTATATTAGCACATCGTGCCAGGTGTCTAAAACCCAAGCCATTACAAAGTTTAGCTCATCTTGGGAAATGCTGCTGCTCATCTTTTATAAGAAATACTCTCCCAGGAAAAAGACTCCCAGGTGGACAAATCCAACATTAGATGCAAAGCAGTGTAATTCTGCTCAAGATGGTCTTGAGATGGAGCCCATTCATGGATTTTAGCATCCATGAAATTGGAGGAATAAGCATAGCTTGAAAATAGCTTTATTTTCTTTTAGCTAGCAGTATAGTACTTTCTTGCTTTGCTGCTTCTTGAAAGTTTTTGGATCTTCAAATGGCATTAAAAGCTAAAGAATGGAAAACAAAAACTGCAAGCAATTGCCCAGCTAATGTGTGCCTTGGATGCAAAGTCGAAAAAAAGTAGAACATCTTCAAAGAGTGTAATCAGCTTGAAATGAGTGATAAAAATTTGATTATCTACCGGTGCAAATTTGTGCAACAAATTGCCATCAGCCAGGTATGGCTTAGGAACCTATTTGCTATTTTCAAATCATTTTAACTTTCAATGGAAAAAAATAATCATAAAGACTCAAAAATATTTTTTCAAGTTTGTCAATGCTTACCAAATACCAAACATGCACCATTCATGAACTCCAAGTTAATTCTCTTCTTAACATAATTATCCTTTTAATATAAAATTTAAACCATTCTAAAGTAACATTTTAGAAGTATAATATTTATGGGATGAAAATTGATGTTTCTAGAAACAAGAAAACATCAAAATAAACTATAATTCATAGTCAAAAAACTTTAGAAAACACTGAGTAAACAAAGGCAAAGGAGTTTCTTTATTGTTGGATGTCTTAGAGACTTTATTGGACCAATGTGCATCATGAACCTCCATGAAAGAAATGATTTTCCGAACTCATCTAACCACTAAATCCTTTTTCCACAAGTATCACAAGACACCACTGTTTCATAATGCGCCCCTAATAAAAACCACCTTTAAATATTTGTGACCAGGCAGTAATAACAAAACACACAATTCCTATAGTACTTCACTGGATTTTGCCTGTGTGTTTTTGCAGTATTTCTTTCACTTCAGTTACTGTTGAAATATACTGCAGTGAATCAGGGAGAGCCAACCCTCAGCACAATGTTGAGAGTCCTCTAACCATATGATCTTACCATTAGGCTTGGGAAGGAATAAAATTAGTAATGTTGGAGGAAAATCTCAAATTTTCATGAGGTTCATTCTAACCAGCATTTTTACCGTGTCCTCTCCCATTTGGGTCACTATAACAAAATACTATAAATTGAGTAGTTTATAAAAAATAGAAATGTATTTCTCAGAGTCTATAAAGTCCAAGATCAAGGTGCCAGTAGATTTGATGTCTGGCAAGGACTCATTTCCTTGTTCATAGACAGCATCTTATTTCTGAACTCAAGCTATGAAAGGGGAAGGGGGTTTCTCTCGTGCCTATTTTATTTTTTATTTTTTTTTAAATTTTTTTTATTCCATCTTGTAATGGGAGTACAAATATTGTTTGGGTTACATAC